>OX336391.1:196192288-196792288 GCA_946902985.2 Meconema thalassinum
TTAACTGGTCATCCAAGGGTATTTATTAATCTTAACTGGTCATCCAAGGGTATTTATTAATCTTAACTGGTCTTCCAAGGGTATTTATTAATCTTAACTGGTCATCCAAGGGTATTTATTAATCTTAACTGGTCATCCAAGGGTATTTATTAATCTTAACTGGTCATCCAAGGGTATTTATTAATATCAACTGGTCATCCAAAGGGTATTTATTAATCTTAACTGGTCATCCAAGGGTATTTATTAATCTTAACTGGTCATCCTAGGGTATTTATTAATGTTAACTGGTCATCCAAGGGTATTTATTAATCTTAACTGGTCTTCCAAGGGTATTTAATAATCTTAACTGGTCATCCAAGGGTATTTACTAATCTTAACTTGTCATCCAAGGGTATTTACTAATCTTAATTGGTCATCCAAGGGTATTTACTAATCTTAACTGGTCATCCAAGGGTATTTATTAATCTTAACTGGTCATCCAAGGGTATTTATTAATCTTAACTGGTCATCCAAGTGTATTTATTTATCTTAACTGGTCATCCAAGGGTATTTATTAATCTTAACTGGTCATCCAAGGGTATTTATTAATCTTAACTGGTCATCCAAAGGTATTTATTAATCTTAACTGGTCAACCAAGGGTATTTATTAATCTTAACTGGTCATCCAAGGGTATTTATTAATCTTAACTGGTCATCCAAGGGTATTTATTAACAGGTCATCCAAGGGTATTTATTAATCTTAACTGGTCATCCAAGGGTATTTATTAATCTTAACTGGTCATCCAAGGGTATTTATTAATCTTGACTGGTCATCCAAGGGTATTTATTAATATTAACTGGTCATCCAAGGGTATTTATTAATCTTAACTGGTCATCCAAGGGTATTTAATAATCTTAACTGGTCTTCCAAGGGTATTTATTAATCTTAACTGGTCATCCAAGGGTATTTATTAATCTTAACTGGTCATCCAAGGGTATTTATTAATCTTAACTGGTCATCCAAGGGTATTTATTAATCTTAACTGGTCATCCAAGGGTATTTATTAATCTTAACTGGTCATCCAAGGGTATTTATTAATCTTAACTGGTCATCCAAGGGTATTTATTAATCTTAACTGGTCATCCAAGGGTATTTATTAATCTTAACTGGTCTTCCAAGGGTATTTATTAATCTTAACTGGTCATCCAAGTGTATTTATTAATCTTAACTGGTCATCCAAGGGTATTTATTAATCTTAACTGGTCATCCAAGGGTATTTACTAATCTTAACTGGTCATCCAAGGGTATTTATTAATCTTAACTGGTCATCCAAGGGTATTTATTAATCTTAACTGGTCATCCAAATGTATTTATTAATCTTAACTGGTCATCCAAGTGTATGTATTAATCTTAACTGGTCTTCCAAGGGTATTTACTAATCTTAACTGGTCATCCAATGGTATTTATTAATCTTAACTGGTCTTCCAAGGGTATTTGTTAATCTTAACTGGTCATCCAATTGTATTTATTAATCTTAACTGGTCATCCAAGGGTATTTATTAATCTTAACTGGTCATCCAAGTGTATTTATTAATCTTAACTGGTCATCCAAGGGTATTTATTAATCTTAACTGGTCATCCAAGGGTATTTGTTAATCTTAACTGGTCATCCAATTGTATTTATTAATCTTAACTGGTCATCCAAGGGTATTTATTAATCTTAACTGGTCATCCAAGTGTATTTATTAATCTTAACTGGTCATCCAAGGGTATTTATTAATCTTAACTGGTCATCCAAGGGTATTTATTAATCTTAACTGGTCTTCCAAGGGTATTTACTAATCTTAACTGGTCATCCAATGGTATTTATTAATCTTAACTGGTCTTCCAAGGGTATTTGTTAATCTTAACTGGTCATCCAATTGTATTTATTAATCTTAACTGGTCATCCAAGGGTATTTATTAATCTTAACTGGTCATCCAAGTGTATTTATTAATCTTAACTGGTCATCCAAGGGTATTTATTAATCTTAACTGGTCTTCCAAGGGTATTTACTAATCTTAACTGGTCATCCAATGGTATTTATTAATCTTAACTGGTCTTCCAAGGGTATTTGTTAATCTTAACTGGTCATCCAATTGTATTTATTAATCTTAACTGGTCATCCAAGGGTATTTATTAATCTTAACTGGTCTTCCAAGGGTATTTACTAATCTTAACTGGTCATCCAATGGTATTTATTAATCTTAACTGGTCTTCCAAGGGTATTTGTTAATCTTAACTGGTCATCCAATTGTATTTATTAATCTTAACTGGTCATCCAAGGGTATTTATTAATCTTAACTGGTCATCCAAGTGTATTTATTAATCTTAACTGGTCATCCAAGGGTATTTATTAATCTTAACTGGTCATCCAAGGGTATTTATTAATCTTAACTGGTCATCCAAGGGTATTTATTAATCTTAACTGGTCATCCAAGGGTATTTATTAATCTTAACTGGTCATCCAAGGGTATTTATTAATTATTATTATTAAAAGAAAAGCGCACAATGTGCAAATACATATTTTGTACATAAATGATCAATTATGCTAATACCAGTCTTATTATTGAGGTTGTCCTCATTTTGCAGTTTTGTGCGTGGTACCTTTCACAATGATCGTTGCACAGGTCACACACACAGTCTTCATTCGGTTGGTGGAAATTCTTGGTTTTGCAAAATCTATAGTGAAATCCATGGGTGGCGTAACGTGTTATTACGTGTCGTAGCTCGTAATTAGCTTGTTTCCACTCTTCTGTCATTATGGCATCTGTGGAGTAAAAGTCGGACCAAATGGCATTTCGTTTCTCATTTAAGCTTCGGCGTGCATTCTCATAGGCTTTGGTGTTTGGTAGGTAAAACTGTATTTTGATGTCGTCGATGAAGTAGTCCTCCTTAGTTAATACATATGTCAACCTTGAAGGGGCAGACTTTCCTATGCCTAAAATCCTCTTAAGATATCGGGCCTTGACTTTTTCTATTATCATCAGGTCGCTGAGTGTGAGTTTTTCCCAGGTAATGCTAATCCCATAGGTTGCTATTGGTGATATGGCTGTTCTGAACAGTAGCATTGCTGTACCCAATGATATTTGATGAGGTTGTTCGATGTGGTAGATGGCTTTTATAGCTGCGGCCGCTCTTTCTTTAACATGGATATTGTAGGATGTTAGAGTAGTTTGGAGGGTGACTCCTAGGTACTTGAATTTCGGCACTACTTCTAGTGGTTTGTTGTGAAGAGTCATTGTGTTTTTAAGTGAATGCCTTCCTCCTTTCCTGAAGGTCACCTGTTTGGTTTTGCTCTAATTAATTTGTAGGCCATTTCTTTCTGTCCATGATGTGAGCCTGTTGAGGACCTCTTGGAGCTCTTCTATGTTTTCTGAACCTATTGCCACGTCGTCCGCATAAAGTAAAAGTGATGCTGATGTATCTATGATTACTTCTGTGATATCTGATGACATGATGTTGAATAATATTGGGCTGATTGGATCTCCTTGTAGGATTCCGTTTGTTTGGGTTATGTTTTTGGATAGGGCTATGCTATCTGATATTTGGACATAGTTATATCTGATGATATTCGAGATTATGATTACTAACGGATGTGGAGCCCCTAGTAGGTGATTGAGTTTCCGGACGAGCGTCGTTCTGTCAATGAGGTCAAAAGCCTTACGGTAGTCTACGAAGACCACAAAGTATTTCTTTCCTGGGTGCCTCATTGTATCCTGGGCTTGTTCAATTAGATATTTCACGGCATTTAATGTGCTTCTTCCCTTTCGGAAGCCGAATTGACTCTCCGGTATCTGGAAATCTATTTCTTCTGTAAGCCTGTTTGTTAAGATTTTCATGAATACTTTGTAGGATGTATTTTTGAGAGCTATACCTCGGTATGAATCAGGGTCATCAATTTCTCCTTTCTTGAACATCACTTTGATTGTTGACGACCTCCATTGCTCTGGGATTTCCCCAGTGAGTATGCATGTGTTGAATAGTTCTACCCAGTAGTCTAGCATGATGGGCAGAGAGTCTTTTAGGTGTTCATTGCAGATGCTGTCAGGACCGGGGGCTTTTCCATTTTTTGCTGTTGCTATTGTATCAATAATTTCCTGTCTTGTTATGGGGGTGAAATTTACTGTCATTGTTACTGGAGTTAATTCAAACGCTGTTGACTGGTATTGATGATTGAGAATGCTTCTGAAATGGTTTTCCCATGTTTCCATGGAGATATTGCTCGTTACTGGTGATTTTGGTTTCCTAAGCATTAGGAATGGGTCATTTTGAGCGTTTGCAGCGCGTCTCTTTGCATCTTCTTCAATATAATCCGTTCTCCTCTTTTTGATTAGGGATTTATATTTCCTTCTTTGTTCGGCGTATTGTACCAGGTGATTCGGTTCCGATGTGTCCTTCGCTCGATGTAGTGCTATCAGGGTCTATTTCCGTTCATTATAACAGTCTTTATTGAACCATGGTTGTGATATCCTTACTTTCGTTTGAGTTTGACATGATTGAAGGGTTCTTGTACATATTTCCACTGCTTCAGTTAATTCATGCCGTTGAATTAATTGTTTTGCTTTATCTATTTCTTCGCTGATATGCCCTAGTTTCTCTATATCTAGTTTCCTGGATATTTTATTCCTTAGCGGTATGGGTAGTTGGTCTTGGCAGAAGATTTCAAAGGTAGTCGAGATTGGTAGATGTTTCCTAATTGGGGCCATGGCTGAAGTCCATAGTGCCTTTTGACTGAGTTTTTTAATGTCTGTTCCTCTGTAGAAGACTAGATCTATGGCGCTGGTTCCATTCGGGGCAATGTATGTCTTCATATTGGGGATATTGATAAGGACATAGCCTGCTTCTTCCAGTGTCTCCTTAATCAGTTCCGTTTTAATGGTTGGTTTGTCTATTCTTGCGTTTATGTCCCCTGAGAAGATAACTCTATCATCTAATTTTGTTTGCGATAAGACCTCTGTTATTCTTTCGATTATGTCCTCTATTGACATTTGCGGTTGAGCATACATGCCTATGATTGATAGTAGGGTGGTTTTTACTATAATTGTGTTTTCTTTTTTTATTATTTCTTTTATTGTTCCTAAATTCAGTTTGAGAAAGATGGAGACCCCTCCTGCTGGTCTTCCTTCGGTCTGGCGGGCGAATGAATGAGTCCCGTAGTATCCTTGAATGTTGAAATGCTCTGCTAAAAATGTTTCAGTCAGTATGATGACGCTATAACTGCTTAGTGTCTCTGTTGGGAAAAGAGGTAGGGCATTCTTTATGCCTTCGATGTTCCATAGGAGCACATGTGTATATTTATTGTAGTTCTTCTCCTTCATCACGGTGTGACCTCCGAAAACGAAATCGTCTTACGACTGTTCTGTTTGGCCAGTATTCCGGTCGTTCTTTATTTTCAAGGAATTGGAAAGGAAAACCTATTTTGAAGGCCTTGCTGTTAACTCGTGTGTGAAGTTCTTCACAATAGACGTTGTCGTTGATTCCATTTCTCTCTAGGTACCTTTTAACCATCTCTTCTGTGGCATTTCCTTTCAAATTGCCTAGGTAAAGCCATGCCATTTTGTCTGCAGCTTGTAGATCGTGCTCTTGTATCTTTGTTCCCCTGATGGATTGCTTATTTCTTTTATTTGTTACATTTGTCCATTCTGATTCTCTTCTATAGTTATGATTATTATCCCTTCCGTCTGGATTGTTATGGAACTCTTCATTTCCTCTGCGTGTAGGCATTGCGTTTCTGTTCAGTGTCTGATTTATTTTCTCTTCTATAATTATATTTATTTTGTTCGTTACGAAGTCCATCATATATCTCACGTTTTCTTTTATATCCGCCAGATCTTTATTTTCATTGTTCACGGTTTTGTTTTGCTGTGTGAGTGGGGTTATCGATTCGGATGAGTGTGAACTTTGTATTCCGCCGTCAGATGGGTGTAGTTCCTTGCTACTGCTGCTTTCAGGTTCTGGGTTGTGCCCATCAGATAGCGCTAGTTGCCCCGAGGTCGAGCTGTCTTCTCCCTCAGATATTTCATCTCTTTGGTATTCCATAACCTCGCTTCCAGGATCGCTCTTTTCGTTGTTCTTGTCATTCACTACATTAGTTATTACATCAAAGCAGTTTCTCAGTTCGCTTACCGCTTTTAGTATGTCTTCCTTCTTCTCATTCTTAAGGTAGCGACTCGTTTCTGCTATATTAACTATCGTTTTGAGAGCATTCTCAATCCGCGTTTTCATCTTGTCCGCCATTGTTTATGATTATTTATTAATCTTAACTGGTCATCCAAGGGTATTTATTAATCTTAACTGGTCTTCCAAGGGTATTTATTAATCTTAACTGGTCATCCAAGTGTATTTATTAATCTTAACTGGTCATCCAAGGGTATTTATTTATCTTAACTGGTCATCCAAGGGTATTTATTAATCATAACTGGTCATCCAAGGGTATTTATTAATCTTAACCGGTCATCCAAGGGTATTTATTAATCTTAACTGGTCATCCAAGGGTATTTATTAAACTTAACTGGTCATCCAAGGGTATTTATTAATCTTAACTGGTCTTCCAAGAGTATTTATTAATTTTAAATGGTCATCCAAGTGTATTTATTAATCTTAACTGGTCATCCAAGGGTATTTATTAATCTTAACTGGTCATCCAAGTGTATTTATTAATCTTAACTGGTCATCCAAGGGTATTTATTAATCTTAACTGGTCATCCAGGGGTATTTATTAATCTTAACTGGTCATCCAAGGGTATTTATTAATCTTAACTGGTCATCCAAGGGTATTTATTAATCTTAACTGGTCATCCAAGGGTATTTATTAATCTTAACTGGTCATCCAAGGGTATTTATTAATCTTAACTGGTCATCCATGGGTATTTATTAATCTTAACTGATCATCCAAGGGTATTTATTAATCTTAACTGGTCATCCAAGGGTATTTATTAACCTTAACTGGTCTTCCAAGGGTTTTTATTAATCTTAACTGGTCACCCAAGGGTATTTATTAATCTTAACTGGTCTTCCAAGGGTATTTATTAATCTTAACTGGTCATCCAAGGGTATTTATTAATCTTAACTGGTCATCCAAGGGTATTTATTAATCTTAACTGCTCATCCAAGGGTATTTAATAATCTTAACTGGTCATCCAAGTGTATTTATTAATCTTAACTGGTCATCCAAGGGTATTTATTAATCTTAACTGGTCATCCAAGTGTATTTATTAATCTTAACTGGTCATCCAAGGGTATTTATTAATCTTAACTGGTCATCCAAGGGTATTTATTAATCTTAACTGGTCATCCAGGGGTATTTATTAATCTTAACTGGTCATCCAAGGGTATTTATTAATCTTAACTGGTCTTCCAAGGGTATTTATTAATCTTAACTGGTCATCCAAGGGTATTTATTAATCTTAACTGGTCTTCCAAGGGTATTTATTAATCTTAACTGGTCTTCCAAGGGTATTTATTAATCTTAACTGGTCATCCAAGGGTATTTATTAATCCTAACTGGTCTTCCAAGGGTATTTATTAATCTTAACTGGTCATCCAAGGGTATTTATTAATCTTAACTGGTCATCCAAGGGTATTTATTAATCTTAACCGGTCATCCATGGGTATTTATTTATCTTAACTGGTCTTCCAAGGGTATTTATTAATCTTAACTGGTCATCCAAGTGTATTTATTAATCTTAACTGGTCATCCAAGGGTATTTATTAATCTTAACTGGTCATCCACTGAATTTATTAATCTTAACTGGTCATCCAAGGGTATTTATAAATCTTAACTGGTCATCCAAGGGAATTTATTAATCTTAACTGGTCATCCAAGGGTATTTATTAATCTTAACTGGTCATCCAAGGGTATTTATTAATCTTAACTGGTCATCCAAGGGTATTTATTAATCTTAACTGGTCATCCAAGTGTATTTATTAACCTTAACTGGTCATCCAAGGGTATTTATTAATCTTAACTGGTCATCCAAGGCTATTTATTAATCTTAACTGGTCATCCAAGGGTATTTATTAATCTTAACTGGTCATCCAAGGGTATTTATTAATCTTAACTGGTCATCCAAGGGTATTTATTAATCTTAACTGGTCTTCCAAGGGTATTTATTAATCTTAACTGGTCATCCAAGGGTATTTATTAATCTTAACTGGTCATCCAAGGGTATTTATTAATCTTAACTGGTCATCCAAGGGTATTTATTAATCTTAACTGGTCATCCAAGGGTATTTATTAATCTTAACTGGTCATCCAAGGGTATTTATTAATCTTAACTGGTCATCCAAGGGTATTTATTAATCTTAACTGGTCATCCAAGGGTATTTATTAATCTTAACTGGTCTTCCAAGGGTATTTATTAATCTTAACTGGTCATCCAAGGGTATTTACTAATCTTAACTTGTCATCCAAGGGTATTTACTAATCTTAACTGGTCATCCAAGGGTATTTACTAATCTTAACTGGTCATCCAAGGGTATTTATTAATCTTAACTGGTCATCCAAGTGTATTTATTAATCTTAACTGGTCATCCAAGGGTATTTATTAATCTTAACTGGTCTTCCAAGGGTATTTATTAATCTTAACTGGTCATCCAAGGGTATTTATTAATCTTAACTGGTCATCCAAAGGTATTTATTAATCTTAACTGGTCAACCAAGGGTATTTATTAATCTTAACTAGTCATCCAAGTGTATTTATTAATCTTAACTGGTCATCCAAGGGTATTTATTAATCTTAACAGGTCATCCAAGGGTAGTTATTAATCTTAACTGGTCATCCAAGGGTATTTATTAATCTTAACTGGTCATCCAAGGGTATTTATTAATCTTAACTGGTCATCCAAGGGTATTTATTAATCTTAACTGGTCATCCAAGGGTATTTATTAATCTTAACTGGTCATCCAAGGGTATTTATTAATCTTAACTGGTCTTCCAAGGGTATTTATTAATCTTAAGTGGTCATCCAAGTGTATTTATTAATCTTAACTGGTCATCCAAGGGTATTTATTAATCTTAACTGGTCATCCAAGGGTATTTATTAATCTTAACTGGTCATCCAAGGGTATTTATTAATCTTAACTGGTCATCCAAGGGTATTTTTTAATCTTAACTGGTCATCCAAGGGTATTTATTAATCTTAACTGGTCATCCAAGGGTATTTATTAATCTTAACTGGTCTTCCAAGGGTATTTATTAATCTTAACTGGTCATCCAAGGGTATTTATGAATCTTAACTGGTCTTCCAAGGGTATTTATTAATCTTAACTGGTCATCCAAGTGTATTTATTAATCTTAACTTGTCATCCAAGGGTATTTATTAATCTTAACTGGTCATCCAAGGGTATTTACTAATCTTAACTGGTCATCCAAGGGTATTTATTAATCTTAACTGGGATCCAAGGGTATTTATTAATCTTAACTGGTCATCCAAGGGTATTTATTAATCTTAACTGGTCTTCCAAGGGTATTTACTAATCTTAACTGGTCATCCAAGGGTATTTATTAATCTTAACTGGTCTTCCAAGGGTATTTATTAACCTTAACTGGACAACCAATTGTATTTATTAATCTTAACTGGTCATCCAAGGGTATTTATTAATCTTAACTGGTCATCCAAGTGTATTCATTAATCTTAACTGGTCATCCAAGGGTATTTATTAATCTTAACTGGTCATCCAAGGGTATTTATTAATCTTAAGTGGTCATCCAAGGGTATTTATTAATCTTAACTGGTCATCCAAGGGTATTTATTAATCTTAACTGGTCATCCAAGGGTATTTATTAATCTTAACTGGTCATCCAAGGGTATTTATTAATCTTAACTGGTCATCCAAGGGTATTTATTAATCTTAACTGGTCTTCCAAGGGTATTTATTAAACTTAACTGGTCATCCAAGTGTATTTATTAACCTTAACTGGTCATCCAAGGGTATTTATTAATCTTAACTGGTCATCCAAGTGTATTTATTAATCTTAACTGGTCATCCAAGGGTATTTATTAATCTTAACTGGTCATCCAAGGGTATTTATTAATCTTAACTGGTCATCCAAGGGAATTTATTAATCTTAACTGGTCATCCAAGGGTATTTATTAATCTTAACTGGTCATCCAAGGGTATTTATTAATCTTAACTGGTCATCCTAGGGTATTTATTAATCTTAACTGGTCATCCAAGGGTATTTATTAATCTTAACTGGTCACCCAAGTGTATTTATTAATCTTAACTGGTCATCCAAGGGTATTTATTAATCTTAACTGGTCATCCAAGGGTATTTATTAATCTTAACTGGTCATCCAAGAGTATTTATTAATCTTAACTGGTCATCCAAGGTATTTATTAATCTTAACTGGTCTTCCAAGGGTATTTATTAATCTTAACTGGTCATCCAAGTGTATTTATTAATCTTAACTGGTCATCCAAGGGTATTTATTAATCTTAACTGGTCATCCAAGGGTATTTATTAATCTTAACTGCTCATCCAAGGGTATTTATTATTCTTAACTGGTCATCCAAGGGTATTTATTAATCTTAACTGGTCATCCAAGGGTATTTATTAATCTTAACTGGTCATCCAAGGGTATTTATTAATCTTAACTGGTCTTCCTAGGGTATTTATTAATCTTAACTGGTCATCCAAGGGTATTTACTAATCTTAACTGGTCATCCAAGGGTATTTACTAATCTTAACTGGTCATCCAAGGGTATTTACTAATATTAACTGGTCATCCAAGGGTATTTATTAATCTTAACTGGTCATCCAAGGGTATTTATTAATCTTAACTGGTCATCCAAGGGTATTTACTAATCTTAACTGGTCATCCAAGGGTATTTATTAATCTTAACTGGTCATACAAGGGTATTTACTAACCTTAACTGGTCATCCAAGGGTATTTATTAATCTTAACTGGTCATCCAAAGGTATTTACTAATCTTAACTGGTCATCCAAGGGTATTTATTAATCTTAACTGGCCATCCAAGTGTATTTACCAATCTTAACTGGTCATCCAAGGGTATTTATTAATCTTAACTGGTCATCCAAGTGTATTTATTAATCTTAACTGGTCATCCAAGTGTATGTATTAATCTTAACTGGTCTTCCAAGGGTATTTACTAATCTTAACTGGTCATCCAAGGGTATTTACTAATCTTAACTGGTCATCCAAGGGTATTTATTAATCTTAACTGGTCATCCAAGGGTATTTATTAATCTTAACTGGTCATCCAAGGGTATTTATTAATCTTAACTGGTCATCCATGGGGTATTTATTAATCTTAACTGGTCATCCAAGCGTATTTATTAATCTTAATTGGTCATCCAAGGGTATTTATTAATCTTAACTGGTCATCCAAGTGTATTTATTAATCTTAACTGGTCATCCAAGGGTATTTATTAATCTTAACTGGTCATCCAAGTGTATTTATTAATCTTAACTGGTCATCCAAGGGTATTTATTAATCTTAACTGGTCATCCAAGGGTATTTATTAATCTTAACTGGTCATCCAAGGGTATTTATTAATCTTAACTGGTCATCCAAGGTATTTATTAATCTTAACTGGTCATCCAAGGGTATTTATTAATCTTAACTGGTCATCCTAGGGTATTTATTAACCTTAACTGGTCATCCTAGGGTATTTATTTATCTTAACTGGTCATCCAAGGGTATTTATTAATCTTAACTGGTCATCCAAGGGTATTTATTAATCATAACTGGTCATCCAAGGGTATTTATTAATCTTAACTGGTCATCCAAGGGTATTTATTAATCTTAACTGGTCATCCAAGGGTATTTATTAATCTTAACTGGTCATCCAAGGGTATTTATTAATCTTAACTGGTCTTCCAAGGGTATTTATTAATCTTAACTGGTCATCCAAGTGTATTTATTAATCTTAACTGGTCATCCAAGGGTATTTATTATTCTTAACTGGTCATCCAAGGTTATTTATTAATCTTAACTGGTCATCCAAGGGTATTTATTAATCTTAACTTGTCATCCAAGTGTATTTATTAATCTTAACTGGTCATCCAAGCGTATTTATTAATCTTAACTGGTCATCCAAGTGTATTTATTAATCTTAACTGGTCATCCAAGGGTATTTATTAATCTTAACTGGTCATCCAACGGTATTTATTAATCTTAACTGGTCATCCAAGGGTATTTATTAATCTTAACTGGTCATCCAAGGGTATTTATTAATTTTAACTGGTCTTCCAAGGGTATTTATTAATCTTAACTGGTCATCCAAGGGTATTTATGAATCTTAACTGGTCTTCCAAGGGTATTAATTAATCTTAACTGGTCATCCAAGTGTATTTATTAATCTTAACTGGTCATCCAAGGGTATTTATTAATCTTAACTGGTCATCCAAGGGTATTTACTAATCTTACCTGGTCATCCAAGGGTATTTATTATTCTTAACTGGTCTTCCAAGGGTATTTATTAATCTTAACTGGTCATCCAAGGGTATTTATTAATCTTAACTGGTCATCCAAGTGTATTTATTAATCTAAACTGGTCATCCAAGTGTATGTATTAATCTTAACTGGTCTTCCAAGGGTATTTACTAATCTTAACTGGTCATCCAAGGGTATTTATTAATCATAACTGGTCTTCCAAGGGTATTTTTTAATCTTAACTGGTCATCCAAGTGTATTTATTAATCTTAACTGGTCATCCAAGGGTATTTATTAATCTTAACTGGTCATCCAAGGGTATTTATTAAACTTAACTGGTCATCCAAGGGTATTTATTAATCTTAACTGGTCATCCAAGGGTATTTATTAATCTTATCTGGTCATCCAAGGGTATTTATTAATCTTAACTGGTCATCCAAGGGTATTTATTAATCTTAACTGGTCTTCCAAGGGTATTTATTAATCTTAACTGGTCATCCAAGTGTATTTATTAATCTTAACTGGTCATCCAAGGGTATTTATTAATCTTAACTGGTCATCCAAGTGTATTTATTATCTTAACTGGTCATCCAAGGGTATTTATTAATCTTAACTGGTCATCCAAGGGTATTTATTAATCTTATCTGGTCATCCAAGGGTATTTATTAATCTTAACTGGTCATCCAAGGGTATTTATTAATCTTAACTGGTCATCCAAAGGTATTTATTAATCTTAACTGGTCTTCCAAGGGTATTTATTAATCTTAACTTGTCATCCAAGGGTATTTATTAATCTTAACTGGTCATCCAAGGGTATTTATTAATCTTAACTGGTCATCCATGGGTATTTATTAATCTTAACTGGTCATCCAAGGGTATTTATTAATCTTAACTGGTCTTCCAAGGGTATTTATTAATCTTAACTGGTCATCCAAGGGTATTTACTAATCTTAAATTGACATCCAAGGGTATTTACTAATCTTAACTGGTCATCCAAGGGCTTTTACTAATCTTAACTGGTCATCCAAGGGTATTTATTAATCTTAACTGGTCATCCAAGGGTATTTATGGTAAATATTCTTTTGTAAACCGTGCCATTGATAACTGGAACTCTCTACCTGCCGCAGTCTTAGAGCCTTTTCCCAAACATATAGGTGTGTTTAAGAAAAGACTGACTATTTGTGTAAATTCTCCAGTTTAATTGTTGTATAATTGTTATTGAATTGTTATGTATAACTATTTATTTGTTATGTATATCCAATTTGACACCGGGGGACACTCCCCCCATTGCAAATAAATGAATGAATGCATGAATGAATGAATTTATTAATCTAAACTGGTCATCCAAGGGTATTTACTAATCTTAACTGGTCATCCAAGGGTATTTATTAATCTTAACTGGTCATCCAAGGGTATTTACTAATCTTAACTGGTCATCCAAGGGTATTTATTAATCTTAACTGGTCATCCAAGGGTATTTACTAATCTTAACTGGTCTTCCAAGGGTATTTATTAATCCTAACTGGTCATCCAAGGGTATTTACTAATCTTAACTGGTCATCCAAGGGTATTTATTAATCTTAACTGGTCATCCAAGTGTATTTATTAATCTTAACTGGTCATCCAAGTGTATGTATTAATCTTAACTGGTCTTCCAAGGGTATTTACTAATCTTAACTGGTCATCCAAGGGTATTTACTAATCTTAACTGGTCATCCAAGGGTATTTATTAATCTTAACTGGTCATCCAAGGGTATTTATTAATCTTAACTGGTCATCCAAGGGTATTTATTAATCTTAACTGGTCATCCAAGGGTATTTATTAATCTTAACTGGTCATCCAAGGGTATTTATTAATCTTAACTGGTCATCCAAGGGTATTTATTGAACCCATGTGCCATAGGGTCCATGGAGGTCGAATGCATGCATTTAGGGAAGAAATGAAAGAAACGTACAGTTTCTAATGTAACTTAGAGAAAGATCAAGCTAGGATGCTAGCCTAATATGGTGCAAGAAGCGAGGACCAAGTGTTCGAGAGATGAGATCACCCCTCTTGACATTCAGAAGGGAGCGAGTCATGAGTATTAATAACCGAGTGGAAAATTCCCACTATTAGACAAGGAAGCCTGATTCGGAAATCGAGCTGAGCTTGCTGGAAAATGACAACACCGCTTAGGCGCCAGAAGAGGAATAATTAAATTTAACCCGTTTACGAGTATAAAAATGAGTAAACAAGTACAGTACGGTGAATCATTTCGAATGAGGGATTTTTTAGTAAAGAAAAACTATTTAAATATTGCACAGGAGAAAACTGCAAACGCAAGAAGACGTCATCGGGGAAGTACCAAGGCTGGTGTAGAGGGGAGAGTACAAAAGAACAGCAACTCCCACACAATTGAGGACGAGAAATTAATTAATATCTCCGAATTGCACGATCGATTCTTAGGGGCAATGAGATTATTTGACATTGAGAAGACGAGCTTTCGGAAGGTATAATTGTTATAATTGTGCAACCATTATTTTAGAAGTTGGCCACAGAAAGGGCTAGAGTCTTATTTTTTTGTAGTGAAATAGTATAAAGCTTCTGGCCTCACCAAGCCAATCATGCAGTCTCGAACAGCCCGAGGGGGCGTTGCTACGCATCACGCAGTACAAGTCCGTCCAGGGGGACTTGACGCTGGAGCATCAACAGTAAATGCAGTCATTCCGACAGCCCGTGAGGGGCGTAAGGCTACATCACAGCACATGCAGTTTCAAACGGCCTGAGGGCACGTCACTGTGCTACATCACACACCGAATGCAGTTATTCTGACAACCCGTGAGGGGTGTTACTACGCATCAGTACAAGCAGGTCCAAATAGCCCAAGGGGGCGTTGCTACGCATCAGTATTCAGACAGCCGTGTGGGGCGTCACTCTGCGTCACATCGAAGACAGTTACCAGTACTCCTTGAGGGGAGAAACGCTGTATTACACCGCAGAATTAATATCCGATAGCCATAGGCGTCGCAGAGAAATATTAAAGTATCACCGTGTTGAAAAAGTAGGAAAATCCTAGTTACAGGATTTAGGTCCGACAGTACACAAGTTTATAGTGGAAAGTTCGTAAGATCTAGTCAGAGCAGGCTGCGAACGTTGGATTTAAGGCGATAGGTCTTTAAATAGACGAACGAATATATCATAACGTACGGAAGTACCGTAACAGAAAGATAAACAATTATCTAAATTAAAGAACCCAAAAAGGGAAGAACAGAGTAAGGTTCATAACGTATTTCAGAAACGTAGGATTGCTAGAACCGATCAAATAAAGAAGAACGGAGACTATAAACATTATCTCCAAAGAGTAGACGAACTATTCTAAAGCACTAGACTCGAGAAGTACTAGCTGCTATAAAATAAATCCATAGGTCACCGATAGGTCATCGAGGAGACCTCTATCCGAATAGTCTTTCGCTAGGATCGATAAACCAGATCTACAAAGAAGCCGTTCAAGCTAGATAAATAGCCGGTCATCCAGAATAGGAGTAGAAGAATTAGGATTCCAGGGAACAGTAGATGTTTCGAGACTTTCGTATTCTGCGGGATAGGAAGCCGACATTGAATAAATTTCACCCTTGGAAACGGGAAATTAAGAGGACACGTGAGATAGGCTTAGAAATACGGCCTAGTGATCAAGAATTGTGAAGTGTAAATTTATCAAGATTGTGTGTTAAATTAATATTTTTTAGTGTTTATTGTGTGTTCTAAAGGGACACACCAGTGTATAAAATGTCGTCAATGTTAAGTGTCTTAAATATGTGTCAAGAAGTGTTTGTACATAAGATGAATTTCTATAATATGGAGTAAAATTTCAAAGTGGGCCAAAATGAAACACCGCACAAGAATAAAGGTCATGGGACGACCTTAAAACACATGTGAGTAATGAATTTCATTCTATTTTGGTGTCAGGGGATGACTGTGTACAAATCCACCGGAGTTTTTGAGTAAAAGGGATGTGTTTTAATAAATAAATACTGAATAAATAAGAACGCGGTCTGAACAAAAATAGAAATTATAAATAATTATGTAAAGGATAAATCCCGTAGAGGAAATATGTGAATAAAATGTTAATGTATTTGACAAATAACATAAGAGCAAGCGAAATATTAGTAATTATCATGAAAGATATTTAAATAAAGTAAATTTGAGATATGAAGGAAATAGCTTTTGAGCTTGTGTAAAGAATAACGATATGAAATAATAATAATAATAACCAAATAAGGAAATATTAAATAAAGATCAAATTAATTGATGTGAATAAAAGAGCGTTAGAGCCTTAATAAAAAGTATAGGCATGATGTTTAAATACATGTTCTTGAAAGAGAGAAAGTTATTGCAAAGGAAAAGAATAATAAAAAATTGAAATGTGTATCAATTGTTAATATGATATTATCAGTTCTTTGGATGACGCTAGGCGTAAAATGTATAGCGCAAAAGGAGCGCAATTAAAATAAAAAGTCACGCTAGGAACGCGTAAAAGTTAATGTACTTGGTAAATTATTTATGAGAGGTAGTTGATTGTAGCGAATTGAGATGTGGGATAAGTCCTCTATTTGTGACGTAGTATCACGAGGCATTGTGTATGTATTGAAAGGGAGCAAATGTATGGTATTGAGCGTAGGTCTATTAGCTATTGGCTGACCCTAAATCGCATTGTGTATAGTCCTCTATAAGGGAAAGGTTCCCGAGGCATGTGAAGAGATTCGAACCCAGAATCCTCTTATTTTGAAAGCCCCTTTATTATTCGTCGTTAATTGCTCTTCCACAATCAATGAGGACCTTTCATAATTAATAAACGCCAAGATTACGAATGTGGTTTTTAAGCCCAATAATATTGCTGATTGTTCACGCAGAGTAAAAGGCCAGGTCTCCACAAAGAACTGAGAATGGAAAGTTTGTGTTTTGTAAAGCATTTAAAGAGAGCTCTAGTTCGGGCCAGACGGGAAGGAGCCCGCACAGTCATAAATAACTATCATGTTTCACGGCCAGACCCCCGGAGTAGGAGGGTGTCTGGAGGTCGTTTTGTAAAGAGTAATGAATACACCAGGAGTGTTTAAAGTTGTTAACGACCCGGGCGTTGAACCGAGGTCCTTGTAGATGGATATTTCCGCTTGCCTGTTCAGATCGTAGTTTTCTTATGTGATAATGGTCTTATAAGACATATGAGATAAATAACAATCCCTATTGTAATGTTGTATGGAAGTAGGATTCCACGAGTTAATTGAAGGCAACTAGGTTTCGGGAGTAACTATAGTTTTTTGACTGTGTCAAGTATCTTCATACTCTGGAGTACACAAGTGGTTTCCTGATTACCTTAATGTACTTATGAAACTAGAGAGAGATGATAACAGCTGAAAAATGTGTGAACAGGCCCAAATATTGAGTTAGATAATTAACATATAATTTTAAATGTAATTATACATTTGTTTTGAGGATTAAGAAAATATAAAAAGTAGTATTTGAGGTGTACAAAGAATGACACCGTTATTATGTAAAGCATGGAGCCAAGGAGCTCGGAGTTATATAAAACTTACAGCTGAGGCTTTATGGAAGTAAAAATAAGTAGGAATTGTTGGTTTATGTGGAAACCATATGTTTTAATACAATATTTTGTTTTATTATATTGTGATTCCTTGTTCATTTGGAACAAGTAGATGATTATGGGTCAGTAATTAAATTGTTAAAGTGTTTGTAGCGCCATTAATTTTATTAATTAAATGTGTTAAAATAGGAGTTGATTTTGTTGTTATTTTTGCAAGTGTATCCTCTCATTAATCCAAAATATGTGAGTCACAGAGTGGGGGAACTTACCGCTGCACCGAAAATTCCGAATTGAGCTACGCAGGTATACTGTGATTGGCATATTTCTTGCTAAAAGCGTACATTATTAATCTTAACTGGTCATCCAAGGGTATTTATTAATCTTAACTGGTCATCCAAGGGTATTTATTAATCTTAACTGGTCATCCAAGGGTATTTATTAATCTTAACTGGTCATCCAAGTGTATTTATTAATCTTAACTTGTCATCCAAGGGTATTTATTAATCTTAACTGGTCATCCAAGGGTATTTATTAATCTTAACTGGTCATCCAAGGGTATTTATTAATCTTAACTGGTCATCCAAGGGTATTTATTAATCTTAACTGGTCATCCAAGTGTATTTATTAATCTTAACTGGTCATCCAAGTGTATGTATTAATCTTAACTGGTCTTCCAAGGGTATTTACTAATCATAACTGGTCATCCAAGGGTATTTACTAATCTTAAGTGGTCATCCAAGGGTATTTATTAATCTTAACTGGACATCCAAGGGTATTTATTAATCTTAACTGGTCATCCAAGGGTATTTATTAATCTTAACTGGTCATCCAAGGGTATTTATTAATCTTAACTGGTCATCCAAGCATATTTATTAATCTTAATTGGTCATCCAAGGGTATTTATTAATCTTAACTGGTCATCCAAGTGTATTTATTAATCTTAACTGGTCATCCAAGGGTATTTATTAATTTTAACTGGTCATCCAAGTGTATTTATTAATCTTAACTGGTCATCCAAGGGTATTTATTAATCTTAACTGGTCATCCAAGGGTATTTATTAATCTTAACTGGTCATCCAAGGGTATTTATTAATCTTAACTGGTCATCCAAGGGTATTTATTAATCTTAACTGGTCATCCAAGGGTATTTATTAATCTTAACTGGTCATCCAAGGGTATTTATTAATCTTAACTGGTCATCCAAGGGTATTTATTAATCTTAACTGGTCATCCAAGGGTATTTATTAATCTTAACTGGTCATCCAAGGGTATTTATTAATCTTAACTGGTCATCCAAGGGTATTTATTAATCTTAACTGGTCATCCAAGGGTATTTATTAATCTTAACTGGTCTTCCAAGGGTATTTATTAATCTTAACTGGTCAAACAAGTGTATTTATTAATCTTAACTGGTCATCCAAGCGTATTTATTAATCTTAACTGGTCATCCAAGTGTATTTATTAATCTTAACTTGTCATCCAAGGGTATTTATTAATCTTAACTGGTCATCCAAAGGTATTTATTAATCTTAACTGGTCATCCAAGGGTATTTATTAATCTTAACTGGTCCTCCAAGGGTATTTTTAATTTTAACTGGTCTTCCAAGGGTATTTATTAATCTTAACTGGTCATCCAAGGGTATTTATGAACCTTAACTGGTCTTCCAAGGGTATAAATTAATCTTAACTGGTCATCCAAGTGTATTTATTAATCTTAACTGGTCATCCAAGGGTATTTTTTAATCTTAAATGGTCATCCAAGGGTATTTACTAATCTTAACTGGTCATCCAAGGGTATTTATTAATCTTAACTGGTCATCCAAGGGTATTTATTAATCTTAACTGGTCATCCAAGGGTATTTATTAATCTTAACTGGTCATCCAAGTGTATTTATTAATCTTAACTGGTCATCCAAGTGTATGTATTAATCTTAACTGGTCTTCCAAGGGTATTTACTAATCTTAATTGGTCATCCAAGGGTATTTATTAATCTTAACTGTGGTCTTCCAAGGGTATTTTTTAATCTTAACTGGTCATCCAAGTGTATTTGTTAATCTTAACTGGTCATCCAAGGGTATTTATTAATCTTAACTGGTCATCCAAGTGTATTTATTAATCTTAACTGGTCATCCAAGGGTATTTATTAATCTTAACTGGTCATCCAAGGGTATTTATTAATCTTAACTGGTCATCCAAGGGTATTTATTAATTTTAACTGGTCATCCAAGGGTATTTATTAATCTTAACTGGTCATCCAAGGGTATTTATTAATCTTAACTGGTCTTCCAAGGGTATTTATTAATCTTAACTGGTCATCCAAGTGTATTTATTAATCTTAACTGGTCATCCAAGGGTATTTATTAATCTTACCTTGTCATCCACGAGTATTTATTAATCTTAACTGGTCATCCAAGGGTATTTATTAATCTTAACTGGTCATCCAAGGGTATTTATTAATCTCAACTGGTCATCCAAGGGTATTTATTAATCTTAACTGGTCATCCAAGGGTATTTATTAATCTTAACTGGTCATCCAAGGGTATTTATTAATCTTAACTGGTCATCCAAGGGTATTTATTAATTTTAACTGGTCATCCAAGTGTATTTATTAATCTTAACTGGTCATCCAAGGGTATTTATTAATCTTAACTGGTCATCCAAGGGTATTTATTAATCTTAACTGGTCATCCAAGGGTATTTATTAATCTTAACTGGTCATCCAAGGGTATTTATTAATTTTAACTGGTCATCCAAGGGTATTTATTAATTTTAACTGGTCATCCAAGGGTATTTATTAATCTTAACTGGACATCCAAGGGTATTTATTAAGCTTAACTGGTCATCCAAGGGTATTTATTAATCTTAACTGGTCATCCAAAGGTATTTATTAATCTTAACTGGACATCCAAGGGTATTTATTAATCTTAACTGGTCATCCAAGTGTATTTATTAATCTTAACTGGTCATCCAAGTGTATGTATTAATCTTAACTGGTCTTCCAAGGGTATTTACTAATCTTAACTGGTCATCTAAGGGTATTTACTAATCTTAACTGGTCATCCAAGGGTATTTATTAATCTTAACTGGACATCCAAGGGTATTTATTAATCTTAACTGGTCATCCAAGGGTATTTATTAATCTTAACTGGTCATCCAAGGGTATTTATTAATCTTAACTGGTCATCCAAGCGTATTTATTAATCTTAATTGGTCATCCAAGGGTATTTATTAATCTTAACTGGTCATCCAAGTGTATTTATTAATCTTAACTGGTCATCCAAGGTTATTTATTAATCTTAACTGGTCATCCAAGTGTATTTATTAATCTTAACTGGTCATCCAAGGGTATTTATTAATCTTAACTGGTCATCCAAGGGTATTTATTAACCTTAACTGGTCATCCAAGGGTATTTATTAATCTTAACTGGTCATCCAAGGGTATTTATTAATCTTAACTGGTCATCCAAGGGTATTTATTAATCTTAACTGGTCTTCCAAGGGTATTTATTAATCTTAACTGGTCATCCAAGGGTATTTATTATTCTTAACTGGTCATCCAAGGGTATTTATTAATCTTAACTGGTCATCCAAGGGTATTTATTAATCTTAACTGGTCAGCCAAGGGTATTTATTAATCTTAACTGGTCATCCAAGGGTATTTATTAATCTTAACTGGTCATCCAAGGGTATTTATTAATCTTAACTGGTCTTCCAAGGGTATTTATTAATCTTAACTGGTCATCCAAGTGTATTTATTAATCTTAACTGGTCATCCAAGCGTATTTATTAATCTTAACTGGTCATCCAAGTGTATTTATTAATCTTAACTTGTCATCCAAGGGTATTTATTAATCTTAACTGGTCATCCAAAGGTATTTATTAATCTTAACTGGTCATCCAAGGGTATTTATTAATCTTAACTGGTCATCCAAGGGTATTTTTAATTTTAACTGGTCTTCCAAGGGTATTTATTAATCTTAACTGGTCATCCAAGGGTATTTATGAACCTTAACTGGTCTTCCAAGGGTATTAATTAATCTTAACTGGTCATCCGAGTGTATTTATTAATCTTAACTGGTCATCCAAGGGTATTTATTAATCTTAACTGGTCATCCAAGGGTATTTACTAATCTTAACTGGTCATCCAAGGGTATTTATTAATCTTACCTGGTCATCCAAGGGTATTTATTAATCTTAACTGGTCATCCTAGTGTATTTATTAATCTTAACTGGTCATCCAAGTGTATGTATTAATCTTAACTGGTCTTCCAAGGGTATTTACTAATCTTAACTGGTCATCCAACGGTATTTATTAATCTTAACTGGTCTTCCAAGGGTATTTTTTAATCTTAACTGGTCATCCAAGTGTATTTATTAATCATAACTGGTCATCCAAGGGTATTTATTAATCTTAACTGGTCATCCAAGGGTATTTATTAATCTTAACTGGTCATCCAAGGGTATTTATTAATCTTAACTGGTCATCCATGGGTATTTATTAATCTTAACTGGTCATCCAAGGGTATTTATTAATCTTAACTGGTCATCCAAGGGTATTTATTAATCTTAACTGGTCTTCCAAGGGTATTTATTAATCTTAACTGGTCATCCAAGTGTATTTATTAATCTTAACTGGTCATCCAAGGGTATTTATTAATCTTACCTGGTCATCCACGTGTATTTATTAATCTTAACTGGTCATCCGAGGGTATTTATTAATCTTAACTGGTCATCCAAGGGTATTTATTAATCTTAACTGGTCATCCAAGGGTATTTATTAATCTTAACTGGTCATCCAAGGGTATTTATTAATCTTAACTGGTCATCCAAGGGTATTTATTAATCTTAACTGGTCATCCAAGTGTATTTATTAATCTTAACTGGTCATCCAAGGGTATTTATTAATCTTAACTGGTCATCCAAGGGTATTTATTAATCTTAACTGGTCATGCAAGGGTATTTATTAATCTTAACTGGTCATCCAAGGGTATTTATTAATCTTAACTGGTCATCCAAGGGTATTTATTAATCTTAACTGGTCATCCAAGGGTATATATTAATCTTAATTGGTCATCGAAGGGTATTTATTAATCTTAACTGGTCTTCCAAGGGTATTTATTAATCTTAACTGGTCATCCAAGGGTATTTATTAATCTTAACAGGTCATCCAACGGTATTTATTAATCTTAACTGGTCTTCCAAGGGTATTTATTAATCTTAACTGGTCATCCAAGGGTATTTACTAATCTTAAATGGTCATCCAAGGGTATTTACTAATCTTAACTGGTCATCCAAGGGCATTTACTAATCTTAACTGGTCATCCAAGGGTATTTATTAATCTTAACTGGTCATCCAAGGGTATTTACTAATCTTAACTGGTCATCCAAGGGTATTTATTAATCTTAACTGGTCATCCAAGGGTATTTACTAATCTAAACTGGTCATCTAAGGGTATTTATTAATCCTAACTGGTCATCCAAGGGTATTTACTAATCTTAACTGGCATCCAAGGGTATTTATTAATCTTAACTGGTCATCCAAGTGTATTTATTAATCTTAACTGGTCATCCAAGTGTATGTATTAATCTTAACTGGTCTTCCAAGGGTATTTACTAATCTTAACTGGTCATCCAAGGGTATTTACTAATCTTAACTGGTCATCCAAGGGTATTTATTAATCTTAACTGGTCATCCAAGGGTATTTATTAATCTTAACTGGTCATCCAAGGGTATTTATTAATCTTAACTGGTCATCCAAGGGTATTTATTAATCTTAACTGGTCATCCAAGGGTATTTATTAATCTTAACTGGTCATCCAAGGGTATTTATTAATCTTAACAGGTCATCCAAGGGTATTTATTAATCTTATCTGGTCTTCCAAGGGTATTTATTAATCTTAACTGGTCATCCAAGGGTATTTACTAATCTTAAATGGTCATCCAAGGGTATTTACTAATCTTAACTGGTCATCCAAGGGCATTTACTAATCTTAACTGGTCATTCAAGGGTATTTATTAATCTTAACTGGTCATCCAAGGGTATTTATGGTAAATATTCTTTTGTAAACCGTGCCATTGATAACTGGAACTCTCTACCTGCCGCAGTCTTAGAGCCTTTTCCCAAACATATAGGTGTGTTTAAGAAAAGACTGACAATTTGTGTAAATTCTCCAGTTTAATTGTTGTATAATTGTTATTGAATTGATATGTATAACTATTTATTTGTTATGTATATCCAATTTGCCACCGGGGGACACTCCCCCCATTGCAAATAAATGAATGAATGAATGAATGAATTTATTAATCTAAACTGGTCATCCAAGGGTATTTACTAATCTTAACTGTTCATCCAAGGGTATTTATTAATCTTAACTGGTCATCCAAGGGTATTTACTAATCATAACTGGTCATCCAAGGGTATTTATTAATCTTAACTGGTCATCCAAGGGTATTTACTAATCTTAACTGGTCATCCAAGGGTATTTATTAATCCTAACTGGTCATCCAAGGGTATTTACTAATCTTAACTGGTCGTCCAAGGGTATTTATTAATCTTAACTGGTCATCCAAGTGTATTTATTAATCTTAACTGGTCATCCAAGTGTATGTATTAATCTTAACTGGTCTTCCAAGGGTATTTACTAATCTTAACTGGTCATCCAAGGGTAATTACTAATCTTAACTGGTCATCCAAGGGTATTTATTAATCTTAACTGGTCATCCAAGGGTATTTATTAATCTTAACTGGTCATCCAAGGGTATTTATTAATCTTAACTGGTCATCCAAGGGTATTTATTAATCTTAACTGGTCATCCAAGGGTATTTATTAATCTTAACTGGTCATCCAAGGGTATTTATTAATCTTAACTGGTCATCCAAGGGTATTTATGGTAAATATTCTTTTGTAAACCGTACCATTGATAACTGGAACTCTCTACCTGCCGCAGTCTTAGAGCCTTTTCCCAAACATATAGGTGTGTTTAAGAAAAGACTGACTATTTGTGTAAATTCTCCAGTTTAATTGTTGTATAATTGTTATTGAATTGTTATGTATAACTATTTATTTGTTATGTATATCCAATTTGCCACCGGGGGACACTCCCCCCATTGCAAATAAATGAATGAATGAATGAATGAATGAATGAATTTATTAATCTAAACTGGTCATCCAAGGGTATTTACTAATCTTAACTGGTCATCCAAGGGTATTTATTAATCTTAACTGGTCATCCAAGGGTATTTACTAATCTTAACTGGTCATCCAAGGGTATTTATTAATCTTAACTGGTCATCCAAGGGTATTTACTAATCTTAACTGGTCATCTAAGGGTATTTATTAATCCTAACTGGTCATCCAAGGGTATTTACTAATCTTAACTGGCATCCAAGGGTATTTATTAATCTTAACTGGTCATCCAAGTGTATTTCTTAATCTTAACTGGTCATCCAAGTGTATGTATTAATCTTAACTGGTCTTCCAAGGGTATTTACTAATCTTAACTGGTCATCCAAGGGTATTTACTAATCTTAACTGGTCATCCAAGGGTATTTATTAATCTTAACTGGTCATCCAAGGGTATTTATTAATCTTAACTGGTCATCCAAGGGTATTTATTAATCTTAACTGGTCATCCAAGGGTATTTATTAATCTTAACTGGTCATCCAAGGGTATTTATTAATCTTAACTAGTCATCCAAGGGTATGTATTAATCTTAACTGGTCATCCAAGGGTATTTATTAATCTTAACTGGTCATCCAAGTGTATTTATTAATCTTAACTGGTCATCCAAGGGTATTTATTAATCTTAACTGGTCATCCAAGGGTATTTACTAATCTTAACTGGTCATCCAAGGGTATTTATTAATCTTACCTGGTCATCCAAGGGTATTTATTAATCTTAACTGGTCATCCTAGTGTATTTATTAATCTTAACTGGTCATCCAAGTGTATGTATTAATCTTAACTGGTCTTCCAAGGGTATTTACTAATCTTAACTGGTCATCCAACGGTATTTATTAATCTTAACTGGTCTTCCAAGGGTATTTTTTAATCTTAACTGGTCATCCAAGTGTATTTATTAATCATAACTGGTCATCCAAGGGTATTTATTAATCTTAACTGGTCATCCAAGGGTATTTATTAATCTTAACTGGTCATCCAAGGGTATTTATTAATCTTAACTGGTCATCCATGGGTATTTATTAATCTTAACTGGTCATCCAAGGGTATTTATTAATCTTAACTGGTCATCCAAGGGTATTTATTAATCTTAACTGGTCTTCCAAGGGTATTTATTAATCTTAACTGGTCATCCAAGTGTATTTATTAATCTTAACTGGTCATCCAAGGGTATTTATTAATCTTACCTGGTCATCCACGTGTATTTATTAATCTTAACTGGTCATCCGAGGGTATTTATTAATCTTAACTGGTCATCCAAGGGTATTTATTAATCTTAACTGGTCATCCAAGGGTATTTATTAATCTTAACTGGTCATCCAAGGGTATTTATTAATCTTAACTGGTCATCCAAGGGTATTTATTAATCTTAACTGGTCATCCAAGTGTATTTATTAATCTTAACTGGTCATCCAAGGGTATTTATTAATCTTAACTGGTCATCCAAGGGTATTTATTAATCTTAACTGGTCATGCAAGGGTATTTATTAATCTTAACTGGTCATCCAAGGGTATTTATTAATCTTAACTGGTCATCCAAGGGTATTTATTAATCTTAACTGGTCATCCAAGGGTATATATTAATCTTAATTGGTCATCGAAGGGTATTTATTAATCTTAACTGGTCTTCCAAGGGTATTTATTAATCTTAACTGGTCATCCAAGGGTATTTATTAATCTTAACAGGTCATCCAACGGTATTTATTAATCTTAACTGGTCTTCCAAGGGTATTTATTAATCTTAACTGGTCATCCAAGGGTATTTACTAATCTTAAATGGTCATCCAAGGGTATTTACTAATCTTAACTGGTCATCCAAGGGCATTTACTAATCTTAACTGGTCATCCAAGGGTATTTATTAATCTTAACTGGTCATCCAAGGGTATTTACTAATCTTAACTGGTCATCCAAGGGTATTTATTAATCTTAACTGGTCATCCAAGGGTATTTACTAATCTAAACTGGTCATCTAAGGGTATTTATTAATCCTAACTGGTCATCCAAGGGTATTTACTAATCTTAACTGGCATCCAAGGGTATTTATTAATCTTAACTGGTCATCCAAGTGTATTTATTAATCTTAACTGGTCATCCAAGTGTATGTATTAATCTTAACTGGTCTTCCAAGGGTATTTACTAATCTTAACTGGTCATCCAAGGGTATTTACTAATCTTAACTGGTCATCCAAGGGTATTTATTAATCTTAACTGGTCATCCAAGGGTATTTATTAATCTTAACTGGTCATCCAAGGGTATTTATTAATCTTAACTGGTCATCCAAGGGTATTTATTAATCTTAACTGGTCATCCAAGGGTATTTATTAATCTTAACTGGTCATCCAAGGGTATTTATTAATCTTAACAGGTCATCCAAGGGTATTTATTAATCTTATCTGGTCTTCCAAGGGTATTTATTAATCTTAACTGGTCATCCAAGGGTATTTACTAATCTTAAATGGTCATCCAAGGGTATTTACTAATCTTAACTGGTCATCCAAGGGCATTTACTAATCCTAACTGGTCATTCAAGGGTATTTATTAATCTTAACTGGTCATCCAAGGGTATTTATGGTAAATATTCTTTTGTAAACCGTGCCATTGATAACTGGAACTCTCTACCTGCCGCAGTCTTAGAGCCTTTTCCCAAACATATAGGTGTGTTTAAGAAAAGACTGACAATTTGTGTAAATTCTCCAGTTTAATTGTTGTATAATTGTTATTGAATTGATATGTATAACTATTTATTTGTTATGTATATCCAATTTGCCACCGGGGGACACTCCCCCCATTGCAAATAAATGAATGAATGAATGAATGAATTTATTAATCTAAACTGGTCATCCAAGGGTATTTACTAATCTTAACTGTTCATCCAAGGGTATTTATTAATCTTAACTGGTCATCCAAGGGTATTTACTAATCATAACTGGTCATCCAAGGGTATTTATTAATCTTAACTGGTCATCCAAGGGTATTTACTAATCTTAACTGGTCATCCAAGGGTATTTATTAATCCTAACTGGTCATCCAAGGGTATTTACTAATCTTAACTGGTCGTCCAAGGGTATTTATTAATCTTAACTGGTCATCCAAGTGTATTTATTAATCTTAACTGGTCATCCAAGTGTATGTATTAATCTTAACTGGTCTTCCAAGGGTATTTACTAATCTTAACTGGTCATCCAAGGGTAATTACTAATCTTAACTGGTCATCCAAGGGTATTTATTAATCTTAACTGGTCATCCAAGGGTATTTATTAATCTTAACTGGTCATCCAAGGGTATTTATTAATCTTAACTGGTCATCCAAGGGTATTTATTAATCTTAACTGGTCATCCAAGGGTATTTATTAATCTTAACTGGTCATCCAAGGGTATTTATTAATCTTAACTGGTCATCCAAGGGTATTTATGGTAAATATTCTTTTGTAAACCGTACCATTGATAACTGGAACTCTCTACCTGCCGCAGTCTTAGAGCCTTTTCCCAAACATATAGGTGTGTTTAAGAAAAGACTGACTATTTGTGTAAATTCTCCAGTTTAATTGTTGTATAATTGTTATTGAATTGTTATGTATAACTATTTATTTGTTATGTATATCCAATTTGCCACCGGGGGACACTCCCCCCATTGCAAATAAATGAATGAATGAATGAATGAATGAATGAATTTATTAATCTAAACTGGTCATCCAAGGGTATTTACTAATCTTAACTGGTCATCCAAGGGTATTTATTAATCTTAACTGGTCATCCAAGGGTATTTACTAATCTTAACTGGTCATCCAAGGGTATTTATTAATCTTAACTGGTCATCCAAGGGTATTTACTAATCTTAACTGGTCATCTAAGGGTATTTATTAATCCTAACTGGTCATCCAAGGGTATTTACTAATCTTAACTGGCATCCAAGGGTATTTATTAATCTTAACTGGTCATCCAAGTGTATTTCTTAATCTTAACTGGTCATCCAAGTGTATGTATTAATCTTAACTGGTCTTCCAAGGGTATTTACTAATCTTAACTGGTCATCCAAGGGTATTTACTAATCTTAACTGGTCATCCAAGGGTATTTATTAATCTTAACTGGTCATCCAAGGGTATTTATTAATCTTAACTGGTCATCCAAGGGTATTTATTAATCTTAACTGGTCATCCAAGGGTATTTATTAATCTTAACTGGTCATCCAAGGGTATTTATTAATCTTAACTAGTCATCCAAGGGTATGTATTAATCTTAACTGGTCATCCAAGGGTATTTATTAATCTTAACTGGTCATCCAAGGGTATTTATTAATCTTAACTGGTCATCCAAGGGTATTTATTAATCTTAACTGGTCATCCAAGGGTATTTATTAATCTTAACTGGTCATCCAAGGGTATTTGTTAATCTTAACTGGTCATCCAAGGGTATTTATTAATCTTAACTGGTCATCCAAGGGTATTTATTAATCTTAACTGGTCATCCAAGGGTATTTATTAATCTTAACTGGTCATCCAAGGGTATTTATTATTCTTAACTGGTCATCCAAGGGTATTTATTAATCTTAACTGGTCATCAGAGGTATTTATTAATCTTAACTGGTCATCCAAGGGTATTTATTAATCATAACTGGTCATCCAAGGGTATTTATTAATCTTAACTGGTCATCCAAGTGTATTTATTAATCTTAACTGTTCATCCAAGGGTATTTATTAATCTTAACTGGTCATCCAAGGGTATTTATTAATCTTAACTGGTCATCCAAGGGTATTTATTAATCTTAACTGGTCATCCAAGGGTATTTATTAATCTTAACTGGTCATCCAAGGGTATTTATTAATCTTAACTGGTCATCCAAGGGTTTTTGTTAATCTTAACTGGTCATCCAAGGGTATGTATTAATCTTAACTGGTCATCCAAGGGTATTTATTAATCTTAACTGGTCATCCAAGGGTATTTATTAATCTTAACTGGTCATCCAAGGGTATTTATTAATCTTAACTGGTCATCCAAGGGTATTTATTAATCTTAACTTGTCATCCAAGGGTATTTATTAATCTCATGTAATTTGGAGACAATTGTGTTGAACGGCTCAAAAGCATCAAACTTGCGATAAATGTTTCAACTTCTCTTGGCCGCCATGTTTGTTTTGCACTTAACAGATTTTTGAAAGACACATAGGTAAACTTATAGTACTGCCCTTTTCACCGTACAAAAATTTGAGGGTGATATCAGTAGTAGTTTCGGAGATATAAAATGCCGGTGAAATATTTCGCTCAGCCACCATGTTGGATTGGTGAGACGTAATAAAATTTGAAGCACACGGTCGGGTTTGGAAAAATAGTACTATGCTCCACTTGTTTAGATGTTATTAGGGGGGAGGGGGAGGGGGATTGACTCACACTCGAACAAAAGGTGATCTCATAAACCTGTCTGTTAGGTAGTCAGCCCGAAGGCTGGTTGGATCCTCAAAAAGTACCGCCGTTACGTTATGTGAGTAGATACCCACAAAAACCCAAGGCAGCACTATTTTGAGGCGTTCTAGGCAAGAAGAGGAGTGAAGTAGTTTGCCATTGCTTTCCTCACTGAGTCAGAACAGTAGTCCTAACCCTATGAGTTGAACCTTTCACAGCATTCACAGGCACTGACTGTGCCCCGATTCATAAACCTATCACACTAATATATAACAAGTAGTTCCGTGAAGAACTATACAGCCTATTTTCATATATCCTACTTATGTTAACTGCTACTATCAACATACACAATTTCAGTTTGAGTGCTGTAATAGACTCGTAGATATTGAGAACCGACTAATTAAAAGTCGCAACTTCGCTCGGCCGCCATGTTGGTTTTGTAGTTACCAGGTTTTCAAAGGTCACATAAGTGAACTTATAATAGTTCTCTTTATAACCATACAAAATGTCAGGGTAATGTCGCTAATAGTTTCGGAGATATTGAATGCTGGTGAAATATTTCGCACAGCCGCTATGTTGGATTGGTGAGTCGTAACAAAATTTGAAGGGCACGGTCGGGGTCGCCCGGAATAGTGCTATGAACTTACCGAGTTTCATTGATGTTTCTCTAGCCGTTTAGATTTTATTAGGGAGGAGACACACACACGAATCACACACACACGCACACACACACGAACAAAAGGTGATCTCATAAGCCTATTTTTTCAAAATTGAAAATAGGCTAAAAATAAGATGGTGTTTGTCGTCCTGTCTGTCTGTTACTCAATCACGCAAAAACCACTGGTCCGATTGAAATGAAATTTTGCATGGATGTAGCTGATTTACCAGGTTTACACATACGCTACTTTTGGTTGGTTGGTTGGTTCTTAAGTTTAGGGGCTGCGACAACGTGGTCATGTAGCCCCGTGTACTTTGGGTGTGTGTAGAATCTGTCTGATAACCTATGTTAATTGTGATGACTGTATTAGTGTGTGTTATCTGTCTTTTTTTTTATTGAAGTACTGCAACTTAGAATTTTTCAAATAGTTCCTACTTTTGCCGCCAAGCGCCACCGTCAACGACTACTAGGCCAAGTTCAGAACTTAACTCATAGACGCCACCGCAGTCGGCTATTGGCAACGAACATAGAAACCAAAGAGCGTTGTTTACATTCTTAACCTATCCAATTTAGCTTCACACAGGTGCAATTAGTGGAAGGTTCTTTAACATGCCATAAATCTATGACATGGGACCGCCGGCTTTACTTCCCCTCCGAAGGAAGGCATACTGAGGGATTTTTAACGCTCGTAAAAAATCCGATGGCTTCGGCCGGGTTTGAACCCGCTATCTTGGGCATAGAAGCTCAGCATGCTACCGACTACGCCACCGAAGCCGCCATACGCTACTTTTGATTTCGATATTTTGCACTATTTAAAAATGGCGACTATTTTCACATTCCCATTTCAAATAAAAAGAGAACTCTAAGAAATAGCAAACGTTTGATGGCACATCCGAGATTTAAAATTTAATTTTCTACCCGAAAGGTCCATATCACTTTTCGTGTATCTCCAACCGTTAGCGAGTAAAACCCACATTTGTGAAGTCACTACACCGTTTGGTTTCAAAATTTCATGTTTCTATTTCAAATAAAAAAGAGAACGCTAAGAAATAGCAACATTTTGATGGTATATGTGAGCTTTACCAAGTTTTCAAATAGGCTACTTTTGATTTCGATATTTTGCACTATTTAAAAATGGCGACCATTTCATATTCCCATCTTATATATAAAAGTGAAAGTCTGTATGTATGTATGTTGGTGGGTTGGTTCCGTATACAAATCTACACCGTTCCACCAATCTCAACCAAATTTTGCATACACATAGTTTAGGACCCAGAAAGAACCGCTGGCTACATGAATTTTTGATAGTCTTTCTCATTCTTCTGATTTAGGCCCTTTTGCACTCGAGCAAAGGCTAATAAATTCATAAAATATACTCATGAAGGAATGGCAAGGCAGATAGTTTCCATGGCAACATAGCTCAAGTCGAGACACGGCCGACTGGATGCCAATTGCGCTCTGCACTACCGGTATAGAAAATGAGGAGCTTTACTTGAAATCCCGTTAGTTACTCAACTGATCACACAGCACTGTCAACCGCGTATAGCATAACAAAGACTTGACACTATCTACTAGATATTTGTCAAATACCACTCACTCACTCACTCACTCACACATTCATCACAAATTCTCAGAAACCACCCAACAGATTGGAATGAAATTTGCTATGCAGCTTCCTCAAGTGCCGCAAACGCCCACTAAGAAAGGATTTTTGGATATTCAGGTTCTAAAGGGGAGTTAAGGGGGTAGACCTGCATTTCATTGAATAGCAATATCTCCCGATTGGTTGCATTGGGGAATGTGATACTCGGCATATAAACTCATCATTAAAAATAAGAAGACATATGTCTGAGGGTTTTTCGATGTGGTGTATATTATGAGGTGAAAGGGGTGAAAAGTGGGGGTTGAAAGATTCCTAACGGAGCCTGTATCTCTTAAACGACATAGGCGAGGAGTTTGAAACTCAGCGGAATAAAATCAGCATAAAAATAAGTAATTAGGTGTTTGACCGTTTTTTCATAAATCCAATTTAAGGGGCCCATGGGGAGGGGTGAAATTCTGGGGGAAAAGAACAGGAAAGAAAGTGTCCTAACCGATTGATCACTCGCTCTTCAAACTCAGGGGGAAAAACTGCTTAAAAATAAGTAAATGTGCGTTCGACAGTTTTTTTGATAAATCAAGGGGTTCGTCGGGAGGGGTGAAATTCTGAAGAAAAAAGAAATTGAAAGAAAATGTCCTGACTCACTCACACACTCATCATCGCCCAGCCAAAAATATTGAGGTTGGAAACATGGCATTTTCGGGATATGTTCGTTATATGTCAAAACCATACAAAAAAAGAAAGGGTTTTTGATTATTCAGGTTCTAAAGGGGTCTTAAGGGGGTTAAACCTGCATTTCATACAATAACAATATCTCACGTGTGGTTTCATTTGTGGATGTGATACTCGGGATATAAACTAATCATTAAAAATAGCAGACATATGTCTAAGGGTTTTTCGATGTGGTGTATTATTATGACGTGAAAGGGGTGAAAAGAGGGGGTTGAAGGATTCCTAACGAAGCGTGTAGGCCTATCTCTTAAACGACATAGGCGAGAAATTTGAAACTCAGCGAATAAAAATGAGTTTAAAAATTAAGTAAATCGGCGTTCCACCGTTTTTTCATAAATTAATTTAAGGGGCCAATGGGGTGGGGTGAAATTCTTGGGGGAAAAAGGAGAGAAAGTGTCCTAACTGACTGACTAACTCACTCATCAACCTCAGGGGAAAAAGACAGCTTAAAAATAAGTTAATAGGTGTTCAAGCTTTTTTTCATCAATCCAATTTAAGGGGCCCATGGGAAGGGGTGAAATTCTGGTAAAAATAATTGAAAGAAAATGTCCTGTCTGACTCACTCACTCATCACGCCCAGCGAAGACTATTAAAGGTCGAAACATGAAATTTTGGGAATATTTTCGCTGTATGTCGAAAACTTCAACTAAGGAATGATATTTGTATATTCGGGTTTTAAAGAGGTGTTAAGGGGGTAAACGTGCATTTCATTGAATAACGATATCTCCTGAGTTGTTTCTTTGGGTATGTGATATTCGGTATATAAACTAATCATTAAAATAATCAGACATATGTCTAAGGGTTTATCGATGTGGTGTATATTACGAGGTGAAAGGGGTGAAAATTGGGGGTTGAGGGATTCTTAATGGAGCGTGTATCTCTTAAACGACATAGGCGAGAAGTTTGAAATTCGGCGGGAAAAACAGCTTAAAATATAAGTAAATAGGTGTTCGACCGTTTTTTCGTAAATCCAATTTAAGGGGCCCTTGGAGAGGGGTGAAATTCTGGGGGAGAAAACAGGAAAGAAAGTGTCCTAACTCACTCACTCATCAAACTCAGGGGGGAAGAACAGCTCAAAAATAAGTAAATAGGTGTTCGACCGGTTTTTTTCATAAATCCAATTTAAGGGATTCATGAGAGGGGTGAAATTCTGAAAAATAATTGAAAGAAAATGTCCTGTCTGACTCACTCACTCATCATCGCCCAGCCAAAATTATTGAAGTTAGAAACATGACATTTTGGGGATATGTTCGTTGTATATCGAAAACGTCCACTAAGGAAGGAATTTTGGATATTCAGGTTCTAAAGGGGTGTTAAGGGGGTAGACTTGCATTTAATTGAATAACAATATCTCCCGATTGGTTTCCTTTGGGATGGGATACTCGGCATATAAACTCATCATCAAGAATAAGAAGGCACATGTCTGAGGGTTTTTCGATGTGGTGTATATTATGAGGTGTATGTGTGAAAAGTGAGTGTTGAAGGATTCTTTACGGAGCAATTATCTCTTAAAAGACAGAGGCAAAAAGTATGAATCTCAGAGAGAAAAATCAGCTTGAAAAAGTAGTAAATAGGTGTTCGATTGTTTTTTCATAAATCCAATTTAAGGTGCTCATGGGGAGGGGTGAAATTCAGGGGAAAGAAGTCCACTAAGGAAGGATTTTTGGATATTCACTCATCATCCCCCAGCAAACCTATTGCAGTTAGAAACTTGAGATTTTGGGGATATGTTCGTTGTATATCGAAAAAGTCCATTAAGGATGGATTTTTGGATATTCATGTTCTGAAGGGGTGTTAAGGGGATAAACTTGCATTTTGTTGAATAAAAATATCTCACGAGTTGTTTCATTTGGGGATGTGATATTCGGCATATAAACTAATCATTCAAAATAAGCAGACACACGCCTAAGGGTTTATCGATATGGTGTGTATTATGGGGTGAAAGGGGAGAAAATTGGGGGTTGACGGATTCTTAACGGAGCATGTACTGTATCTTGTATTCAACATAGGCGATAATTTTGAAATTCAGCGGAAAAAAGCAGCTTAAAAAAATAAGTAAATAGGTGTTCGACCATTTCTTCATAAATCCAATTTAAGGGGTCCATGGGGAGGGGTGAAAATCAGGGGAAAAACAGGAAAGAAAGTGTCGTAACTGATTGACTCACTTACTCACTCATCAAACTCAGGGGGAAAACAGCTTTATATAAGTAAATAGGTGTTCGACCGTTTTTTTTTTCATAAGTCCAATTTAAGGGGTTCATGGGGAGGGGTGAAATTCTGAAAAATGAATGAAAGAAAATGTCCTGACTGACTCACTCATTCATCATCGCCCAGCCAATATTATTGAAGTTAGAAACATGAAATTTTGGGGATATGTTCGTGGTATGTCGAAAACGTCCACTAAGGAAAGAGTTTTGGATATTCAGGTTCTAAAGAGGTGTTAAGGGGGGTAAATGTGCATTTCATTGAATAACAATATCTCACGAGTGGTTTCATTTGGGGATGTGATACTTGGCATATATTCTAATCATTAAGAATAAGCTGACACATGTCTAATGGTTTTTCGATTTGGTGTATATTATGAGGTGAAAGGGATGAAAAGTGAGGGTTGAAAGATTCCAAACGGAGCGTGTATCTCTTAAACGACATAGGCGAGGAGTTTGATTTTCTCCGAGTTTCAATCAGCTTAAATATAAATAAACGAATAAATAAGTTAATTAAAATAAGTAGGCGTTCGACCGTTTTTTCATAAATCCAATTTAAGGGGCCTATGGGGAGGGGTGAAATTATGGAAGAAAAACGTCCACCAAGGAAGGATTTTTGGATGTTCACTCTCATCGACCAACCAAAACTATTAAAGTTAGAAGAAGGGGTTATGTTTGTTGTGTGTCGAAAAATTCTACTAAGGAGGGATTTTTGGATATTCAGGTTCTAAAGGGGTGTTAACGGGGTTAAACATGCATTTCATTGAATAACAATATGACACGACTATGACGCGAGCGAAGCGAGGCTAAAAATGAGATGGTGTGTGTCTGTGTATTACTCAATCACGCAAGAACCACTGGTCCGATTTACATGAATTTTACATGGAAGTAGCTGATTTACCTGGTTAACATATAGGCTACTTTTGATTTCAATACTTTGCACTATTTAAAGATGGCGACCATTTTAGTGACGTCACTACACCCTTTGGTTTCAAACTTTCATATTTCCATTTCAAATAAAAAGTGAACGCTAAGAAATAGCAAAATTTTGATGGCATATACGAGGTTTAAAATTACATTTTCTATCCAAAAGGTGTCTCCAACGGTTAGCGAATAAAACCTAAATTTGTGCTATAAAACACGGTCAACGCCGAACGGTGTAGTTGGACAAAATATTCCATCCTTAATCTCCCTCTGCGCAGTACCTCGCTTATCCCCTGGTTTAACTGTCACATTCACATTTTAATTTATTTATGACGCGTAACGAAGCACGGGTATTTCATCTAGTTTCAAATAAAAAGAGAACGCTAAGAAATAGCAAACGTTTGATGGCACATCCGAGATTTAAAATTTAATTTTCTACCCGAAAGGTCCATATCACTTTTCGTGTATCTCCAACCGTTGGCGAGTAAAACCCACATTTGTGACGTCACTACACCGTTTGGTTTCAAAATTTCATGTTTCTATTTCAAATAAAAAGGAGAACGCTAAGAAATAGCAACATTTTGATGGTATATGTGAGCTTTACCAAGTTTTCAAATAGGCTACTTTTGATTTCGATATTTTGCACTATTTAAAAATGGCGACCATTTCGTATTCCCATCTTATATATAAAAGTGAATGTCTGTATGTATGTATGTGGGTGGGTTGGTTCCGTATACAAATCTACACCGTTCCACCAATCTCAACCAAATTTTGCATACGCATAGTTTAGGACCCAGAAAGAACCGCTGGCTACATGGATTTTTGATAGTCTTTCTCATTCTTCTGATTTTGGCCCTTTTGCACTCGAGCAAAGGCTAATAAATTCATAAAATATACTCATGAAGGAATGGCAAGGCAGATAGTTTCCATGGCAACATAGCTCAAGTCGAGACACGGCCGACTGGATGCCAATTGCGCTCTGCACTACCGGTATAGAAAATGAGGAGCTTTACTTGAAATCCCGTTAGTTACTCAACTGATCACACAGCACTGTCAACCGCGTATAGCATAACAAAGACTTGACACTATCTACTAGATATTTGTCAAATACCACTCACTCACTCACTCACTCACACATTCATCACAAATTCTCAGAAACCATCCAACAGATTGGAATGAAATTTGCTATGCAGCTTCCTCAAGTGCCGCAAACGCCCACTAAGAAAGGATTTTTGGATATTCAGGTTCTAAAGGGGAGTTAAGGGGGTAGACCTGCATTTCATTGAATAGCAATATCTCCCGATTGGTTGCATTGGGGAATGTGATACTCGGCATATAAACTCATCATTAAAAATAAGAAGACATATGTCTGAGGGTTTTTCGATGTGGTGTATATTATGAGGTGAAAGGGGTGAAAAGTGGGGGTTGAAAGATTCCTAACGGAGCCTGTATCTCTTAAACGACATAGGCGAGGAGTTTGAAACTCAGCGGAATAAAATCAGCATAAAAATAAGTAATTAGGTGTTTGACCGTTTTTTCATAAATCCAATTTAAGGGGCCCATGGGGAGGGGTGAAATTCTGGGGGAAAAGAACAGGAAAGAAAGTGTCCTAACCGATTGATCACTCGCTCTTCAAACTCAGGGGGAAAAACTGCTTAAAAATAAGTAAATGTGCGTTCGACAGTTTTTTTGATAAATCAAGGGGTTCGTCGGGAGGGGTGAAATTCTGAAGAAAAAAGAAATTGAAAGAAAATGTCCTGACTCACTCACACACTCATCATCGCCCAGCCAAAAATATTGAGGTTGGAAACATGGCATTTTTGGGATATGTTCGTTGTATGTCAAAACCATACACAAAGGGAGGATTTTTGATTATTCAGGTTCTAAAGGGGTCTTAAGGGAGTTAAACCTGCATTTCATACAATAACAATATCTCACGTGTGGTTTCATTTGTGGATGTGATACTCGGGATATAAACTAATCATTAAAAATAGCAGACATATGTCTAAGGGTTTTTCGATGTGGTGTATTATTATGACGTGAAAGGGGTGAAAAGAGGGGGTTGAAGGATTCCTAACGAAGCGTGTAGGCCTATCTCTTAAACGACATAGGCGAGAAATTTGAAACTCAGCGAATAAAAATGAGTTTAAAAATTAAGTAAATCGGCGTTCCACCGTTTTTTCATAAATTAATTTAAGGGGCCAATGGGGTGGGGTGAAATTCTGGGGGGAAAAAGGAGAGAAAGTGTCCTAACTGACTGGCTAACTCACTCATCAACCTCAGGGGAAAAAGACAGCTTAAAAATAAGTCAATAGGTGTTCAAGCTTTTTTTCATCAATCCAATTTAAGGGGCCCATGGGAAGGGGTGAAATTCTGGTAAAAATAATTGAAAGAAAATGTCCTGTCTGACTCACTCACTCATCACGCCCAGCGAAGACTATTAAAGGTCGAAACATGAAATTTTGGGAATATGTTCGCTGTATGTCGAAAACTTCAACTAAGGAATGATATTTGTATATTCGGGTTTTAAAGAGGTGTTAAGGGGGTAAACGTGCATTTCATTGAATAACGATATCTCCTGAGTTGTTTCTTTGGGTATGTGATATTCGGTATATAAACTAATCATTAAAATAATCAGACATATGTCTAAGGGTTTATCGATGTGGTGTATATTACGAGGTGAAAGGGGTGAAAATTGGGGGTTGAGGGATTCTTAATGGAGCGTGTATCTCTTAAACGACATAGGCGAGAAGTTTGAAATTCGGCGGGAAAAACAGCTTAAAATATAAATAAATAGGTGTTCGACCGTTTTTTCGTAAATCCAATTTAAGGGGCCCTTGGAGAGGGGTGAAATTCTGGGGGAGAAAACAGGAAAGAAAGTGTCCTAACTCACTCACTCATCAAACTCAGGGGGGAAGAACAGCTCAAAAATAAGTAAATAGGTGTTCGACCGTTTTTTTTTTCATAAATCCAATTTAAGGGATTCATGAGAGGGGTGAAATTCTGAAAAATAATTGAAAGAAAATGTCCTGTCTGACTCACTCACTCATCATCGCCCAGCCAAAATTATTGAAGTTAGAAACATGACATTTTGGGGATATGTTCGTTGTATATCGAAAACGTCCACTAAGGAAGGAATTTTGGATATTCAGGTTCTAAAGGGGTGTTAAGGGGGTAGACTTGCATTTAATTGAATAACAATATCTCCCGATTGGTTTCCTTTGGGATGGGATACTCGGCATATAAACTCATCATTAAGAATAAGAAGGCACATGTCTGAGGGTTTTTCGATGTGGTGTATATTATGAGGTGTATGTGTGAAAAGTGAGTGTTGAAGGATTCTTTACGGAGCAATTATCTCTTAAAAGACAGAGGCAAAAAGTATGAATCTCAGAGAGAAAAATCAGCTTGAAAAAGTAGTAAATAGGTGTTCGATTGTTTTTTCATAAATCCAATTTAAGGGGCTCATGGGGAGGGGTGAAATTCTGGGGAAAGAAGTCCACTAAGGAAGGATTTTTGGATATTCACTCATCATCCCCCAGCAAACCTATTGCAGTTAGAAACTTGAGATTTTGGGGATATGTTCGTTGTATATCGAAAAAGTCCATTAAGGATGGATTTTTGGATATTCATGTTCTGAAGGGGTGTTAAGGGGATAAACTTGCATTTTGTTGAATAAAAATATCTCACGAGTTGTTTCATTTGGGGATGTGATATTCGGCATATAAACTAATCATTCAAAATAAGCAGACACACGCCTAAGGGTTTATCGATATGGTGTGTATTATGGGGTGAAAGGGGAGAAAATTGGGGGTTGAAGGATTCTTAACGGAGCATGTACTGTATCTCGTATTCAACATAGGCGATAATTTTGAAATTCAGCGGAAAAAAGCAGCTTAAAAAATAAGTAAATAGGTGTTCGACCATTTCTTCATAAATCCAATTTAAGGGGTCCATGGGGAGGGGTGAAAATCAGGGGAAAAACAGGAAAGAAAGTGTCGTAACTGATTGACTCACTTACTCACTCATCAAACTCAGGGGGAAAACAGCTTTATATAAGTAAATAGGTGTTCGACCGTTTTTTTTTTCATAAATCCAATTTAAGGGGTTCATGGGGAGGGGTGAAATTCTGAAAAATAAATGAAAGAAAATGTCCTGACTGACTCACTCATTCATCATCGCCCAGCCAATATTATTGAAGTTAGAAACATGAAATTTTGGGGATATGTTCGTGGTATGTCGAAAACGTCCACTAAGGAAAGAGTTTTGGATATTCAGGTTCTAAAGAGGTGTTAAGGGGGGTAAATGTGCATTTCATTGAATAACAATATCTCACGAGTGGTTTCATTTGGGGATGTGATACTTGGCATATATTCTAATCATTAAGAATAAGCTGACACATGTCTAATGGTTTTTCGATTTGGTGTATATTATGAGGTGAAAGGGATGAAAAGTGAGGGTTGAAAGATTCCAAACGGAGCGTGTATCTCTTAAACGACATAGGCGAGGAGTTTGATTTTCTCCGAGTTTCAATCAGCTTAAATATAAATAAACGAATAAATAAGTTAATTAAAATAAGTAGGCGTTCGACCGTTTTTTCATAAATCCAATTTAAGGGGCCTATGGGGAGGGGTGAAATTATGGAAGAAAAACGTCCACCAAGGAAGGATTTTTGGATGTTCACTCTCATCGACCAACCAAAACTATTAAAGTTAGAAGAAGGGGTTATGTTTGTTGTGTGTCGAAAAATTCTACTAAGGAGGGATTTTTGGATATTCAGGTTCTAAAGGGGTGTTAACGGGGTTAAACATGCATTTCATTGAATAACAATATGACACGACTATGACGCGAGCGAAGCGAGGCTAAAAATGAGATGGTGTGTGTCTGTGCATTACTCAATCACGCAAGAACCACTGGTCCGATTTACATGAATTTTACATGGAAGTAGCTGATTTACCTGGTTAACATATAGGCTACTTTTGATTTCAATACTTTGCACTATTTAAAGATGGCGACCATTTTAGTGACGTCACTACACCCTTTGGTTTCAAACTTTCATATTTCCATTTCAAATAAAAAGTGAACGCTAAGAAATAGCAAAATTTTGATGGCATATACGAGGTTTAAAATTACATTTTCTATCCAAAAGGTGTCTCCAACGGTTAGCGAATAAAACCTAAATTTGTGCTATAAAACACGGTCAACGCCGAACGGTGTAGTTGGACAAAATATTCCATCCTTAATCTCCCTCTGCGCAGTACCTCGCTTATCCCCTGGTTTAACTGTCACATTCACATTTTAATTTATTTATGACGCGTAACGAAGCACGGGTATTTCATCTAGTTTCAAATAAAAAGAGAACGCTAAGAAATAGCAAACGTTTGATGGCACATCCGAGATTTAAAATTTAATTTTCTACCCGAAAGGTCCATATCACTTTTCGTGTATCTCCAACCGTTAGCGAGTAAAACCCACATTTGTGACGTCACTACACCGTTTGGTTTCAAAGTTTCATGTTTCTATTTCAAATTTAAAAAAAGAACGCTAAGAAATAGCAACATTTTGATGGTATATGTGAGCTTTACCAAGTTTACAAATAGGCTACTTTTGATTTCGATATTTTGCACTATTTAAAGATGGCAGCTATTTTCATATTTCCATTCCAAATAAAAAGAGAACGCTAAGAAATAGGAAACTTTTCATGGTATAAGTGAGCATTATCAAGTTTACACATAAGCTACTTTTGATTTCGATATTTTGCACTATTTGAAAATGGCGACTATTTTTATATTTCCATTTCAAATAAAAAGAGAACGCTAAGAAATAGCAAACTTTTGATGGCACGAACGAACTTTAAAATTTAATTTTCTATCCGAAGGGTCCTTATCACCTTTCGTGTATCTCCAACGGTTAGCGAGTAAAACCCACATTTGAAACGTCACTACACCCTTTGGTTTCAAAATTTCATGATTCCTTTTCAAATAAAAAGAGAACGCTAAGAAATAGCAAACTTTTAATGGCATACACGAGCTTTAACATTTAATTTTCTATCCGAAAGGTCCGTATCACTTTTGTGTATCTCCAACGGTTAGCGAGTAAAACCCACATTTGAAACGTCACTACACCCTTTGGTTTCAAAATTTCATGATTCCATTTCAAATAAAAAGAGAACGCTAAGAAATAGCAAACTTTTAATGGCATACACGAGCTTTAACATTTAATTTTCTATCCGAAAGGTCCGTATCACTTTTGTGTATCTCCAACGGTTAGCGAGTAAAACCTAAATTTGTGCAATAAAACACGGTCAACATCGAGTGGTGCAGTCTATCTCTCTATATATAAAAATGAAAGTTTGCCTGGTTTTTTTTCTGAATTTCTACTGAAATTTGAGTTATTTACGCGTTTCAGACTGTTTTATGATGGATGCGCGCGAAATATTTATTTTGTCTGTCTGTTTCTTTGTTTGTCTGTGGACAACTTTGTTCCCTTATAACTCGAGAACGGCTGGGTGTATCAACGTAAAATTTGGTACAGATATCCATCAGATGCACGACACTAATCTTTGATGAAACTCTTCTCCGTACTTCTCATAAAAGAGGGCCTACCCACTTAAAATACATGCTGAAATAGGCGTAGATAGAAGTGACAAAGCTCATTTTCAGCCCCTCAATGTGAAAGACAAAACTCGGGGACCCTAAATGGTCCACGAAAACCACATTTTAAGGCCCTAAAACCAACAGTTTTTGAGATATTCCCAGAAAATTAATTTCATTTAATAAAGTAATGAACGAAAGCAAGCCGGTAACCAAGGCAACAGATTCTCAGAGGTCCATTTATTGCAATTCCATTAATTAGATTAGTGTGAAAGTTTGCAAACGGCTAGAAGGTTATCACGGAACCAAATTAAGCTGTAAAATTCATCAATACGAATAATGAGCTTAAGGGGGTCAAGGGGTATCCTAGAATTTTTTCGCGCGATTTACACCTGCGGGTGTGGTCTGGCAGGTCTATTATATTCCTATCCCTATATCATCTTATATATAAAAGTGAAAGTCTGTATGTATGTATGTATGTATGTGGGTGGGTGGGTGGGTGGGTGGGTGGGTGGGTTGGTTCCGTATACAAATCTACACCGTTCCACCAATCTCAACCAAATTTTGCATACACATAGTTTAGGACCCAGAAGGAACCGCTGGCTACATGAATTTTCGATACTCTTTCTCATTCTTCTGATTTCGGCACTTTTGCACTCAAGCACAGGCTAATCAAATCATAAAATATACTCATGAAGGAATGGCAAGGCAGATAGTTTCCATGGCAACATAGCTCAAGTCGAGGCACGGCCGACTGGATGCCAGTTGCGCTCTGCACTACCGGTATAGAAAATGAGCATCTTTACTTGAAATCCGGTTAGTTACTCACCTACTCACACAGCACTGTCAACCGAGTTTAGCATAACAAAGATTTGACACTATCTTCTACTATATATTTGTCACATACCACTCACTCACTCACTCATTCATTCATCACGAAATCTCAGAAACCACCGAACGGATTGGAATGAAATTTGGTATGCTGCTTCCCCAAGGGCAGCAAATGCCCACTAAGAGAGACATTTTGTATATTCAGGTTCTAAAGGGGTGTTAAGAGGGTAGACCTGCATTTCATTGAATAGCAATATCTCCCGATTGGTTTCATTGGGGGATGTGATACTCGGCACATAAACTCATCATTAAAAATAAGAAGACACGAGTCTGAGGGTTTTTCGATGTGGCGTATATTATGAGGTGAAAGGGGTGAAAAGTGGGGATTGAAAGATTCTTAACGGAGCGTGTATCTCTTAAACGACATAGGCGAGGAGTTTGAAACTCAGCGGGAAAAAATCAGCATAAAAAATAAGTAAATATGTGTTTGACCGTTTATTCATAAATACAATTTAAGGGGCCCATGGGGAGGGGTCACATTCAGGAGTGGAACAGGAAAGAATGTATCCTAACTGATTATCTGACTGACTCACTCATCAAACTCAGGGGGAAAACTGCTTTAAAGTAAGTAAATAGCTGTTCGACAGTTTTTTTCATTAATCAAATTTAAGGGGTTCATGGGGAGGGGTGAAATTCTGAAAAAAGAAAATTGAATGAAAATGTCCTGTCTGACTCACTCACTCATCTCGCCCAGCGAAAACTATTAAAGTTGGAAAAATGAAATTTAGGGAATATGTTCGCTCTATGTCGAAAACGTCAACTAAGGAATGATTTTGTTTATTCGGGTTTTAAAGATATGTTAAGGGGGTAAACGTGCATTTCATTGAATAACGATATTTCATGAGTTGTTTCTTTGGGGATGTGATATTCGGTGTATAAACTAATTATTAAAAATAATCGGACATATATCTGAGGGTTTATCGATGTGGTGTATATTATGAGGTGAAAGGGGTGAAAATTGGGGGTTGAGGGATACTTAACGGAGCGTGTATCTCTTAAACGACATAGGCGAGAAGTTTGAAATTCGGCGGGAAAAACAGCTTAAAATACAAGTAAATAGGTGTTCGACCGTTTTTTCATAAATCCAATTTAAGGGGCCCTTGGAGAGGGGTGAATGTATGGGGGGAAAAACAGGAAAGAAAGTGTCCTAACTGATTGACTCACTTACTCACTCATCAAACTCAGGGCGAAAACAGATTTAAATAAGTAAATAGGTGTTCGACCTTATGTTTCATAAATCCAATTTAAGGGGTGCATGGGGAGGGGTGAAATTATCAAAAATAAATGAAAGAAAATGTCCTGACTCACTCACTCACTCATCATCGCCAAGCCAAAATTATTGAAGTTAGAAACATGAAATTTTGGGGATATGTTCGTTGTATGTCGAAAACGTCCACTAAGGAGAGAGTTTTGATTATTCAGGTTCTAAATAGGTGTTAAGGGGGTGAACGTGCATTTCATTGAATAACAATATCTCACGAGTGGTTTCATTTGGGGATGTGATACTTGGCATATATACTAATCATTAAAAATAAGCTGTCACATGTCTAATGGTTTTTCGATGTAGTGTATATTATGAGGTGAAAGGGATGAAAAGTTGGGGTTGAAAGATTCTTAACGGAGCGTGTATCTCTTAAACGACATAGGCGAGGAGTTTGAAACTCGGAGGAAATCAATCAGCTTAAAAATAAATAAAAAATGAAATAAATAGGTGTTCGGCCGTTTTTTCATAAATCCAATTTAAGGGGCCTATGGGGAGGGGTGAAATTCTGGAAGAAAAATGTCCACTAAGGAAGGATTTTTGTATGTTCACTCTCATCGACCAACCCAAACTATTAATGTTAGCAGAATGATATTTTGGGGATATGTTTGTTGTGTGTCGAAAACGTCTACTAAGGAGGGATTTTTGGATATTCAGGTTCTAAAGGGGTGTTAACGGGGTTAAACCTGCATTTCATTGAATAACACGACTATGACCCGAGCGAATCGAAGCTAAAAATGAGATGGTGTGTGTCTGTGTATTACTCAAACACGCAAGTACCACTGGTCCGATTTACATGAATTTTACATGGAAGTAGCTGATTTACCTGGTTAACATATAGGTTACTTTTGTTTTCAATACTTTGCACTATTTAAAGATGGCGACCATTTTAGTGACGTCACTACACCCTTTGGTTTCAAACTTTCATATTTCCATTTCAAATAAAAAGAGAACGCTAAGAAATAGCAAACTTTTGATGGCATATACGAGGTTTAAACTTACATTTCCTGTCCGAAAGGTATCTCCAACCGTTAGCGAGTAAAACCTAAATTTGTGCTATAAAACACGGTCAACGCCGAGCGGTGTAGTTGGACAAAATGTTCCATCCTTAATCTCCCTCTGCACAGCACCTCGCCTATCCCCTGTTTTAACTGTCACCTTCACATTTTATTTTATTTATGACGCGTAGCGAAGCACGGGTACTTCAGCTAGTATTATTATATTAGTATTATATTATGGCGTACAACGGCGAGACAAAGCCGTAGTTGCCAGAAACTAAACTCGGGGGCCCTAAAGGGTCCTCGAAAACTACATTATAAGGCTCTAAAACCAACAGTTTCTGAAGTATTCCCAGAAAGCTAATTTAAACTTAATTAACAAACTAATGAAGTAATGCAAATCGGTAACCATGACAAAATTATCTCAGGGGGTGGCATCCAACTTTCCATCTATTTCTGTATGAAGCAATGTCACTCCATTTATTACATTTCTGTGAAAAATTTGCAAACGGCTATTAGGTTATCACGGAACCAACTTAGACTGTATAGTTCATCAATGCAATTAAGGGGGTCAAGGGGTAACCTAGAATTTTTTTCACGCAATTTTCACGTGCGACATATAGTACTGAAGGTCTATAATATCTCCTAACAGCAACATCATTTTCAATAATTCCTGAATTGAATAAGCATATTTTGCGGCTTTTAGGAATTTGGGCCAATTGAGGCTAAAGAACCTGAATTTTCTTGCACCAGAAGACTTTATAATTTATGAAAGAGGTCTTCCTATATATGGGGACCTAACACAACGTAGAGGGTCAGTATTTATGTGAAGTTTATTGCGTTCCGTCTACAAGGCTTTCAAGTCTATTCTAGTTGAATTTAGTTTGAGAACACATTTTAACTCATCATTTATTTTTTATTTATTTTTTGTCGACATACGGGTTCATCGTAAGGATGATTTTGTTTGATACGTAAGGTAGATATACCCATATTTGGATATCTTGGTGATATGTTGTAGACAATAGAATTGTCTGTCTGTCTTTCTGTGTATCTTTATGTACGCATATAACTCGTGTTCGGATGCTTGGTGCATCGTAAAATTATGTATGGCATCCACGAGAGTCAATACACCAATCATTTTTAAATTTTTTCACCGTACTTTTCATACAGTAGAAAGGTGGATATAGGGAAAATCTTCTCAAAATACATGCTAAAATAGGAGAAATATAAAAATTATCCTAGAAGGACGAACAGAGCATATGTTGCGCTTCTCAATGTGAGACACAAAATTCGAGAGTCTATATAGGGTGTCCGAAAACCACATTGTAAGGCCCTTAAATTAACACTGTGTGTGATATTCCCAGAAAATTAATTTCGTTCTGATAAACTTATGAAGGAATGACAAACCACTAACCATTGCAACGGTGGAGTAGTTGGTAGCATGATGAACTGCTGTGCCCAAGATAGCGGGTTCAAACCCGACTGAAGTCGTCGGATTTTTAAGAGCGTTAAAAATCCTTCAGTATGCCTTCCTTCGGTGGGGAAGTAAAGCCGGTGGTCCCATGTCATAGATTTATGGCATGTAAAAGATCCGTTCACAGAATAAACTTGTGTAAAGCAAAATGGTTAGGTTAGATTTCGTCAGAATGCTCTATTACAGTTCCATCGTTCGCCACTAGGTATCATTGATATCGGGTGGCGAAAGTTGGAACTACTTGAAATTAAACGGAACTTGTAGCTCACCCTTTAGGGTGTCTGCTGGAAGCAGCTACAGACTCAGGCGAGCCGAACATGTCCTCGGACACTCCCGGCATTAATAGCCATACGATACATAAATAGTAATAATTGCAACAGTAGCTCAATTGATAATGTCTGGTGTTAACACCGAACACCGTTCGAAGAACGGGTACTTCTACTAGTTTGTTCATAAATATAAATAGGCAAAACAAGATGTTCAGTAAAGAACATATAGCCTACTTTCTCCTAAATGCATGGGTATTGTTATAACTCTTTGTCCTTTTCAAGGAGTATAATTGGAGGTTGGTTGTAGTAGCTTGTTGAAATACAACGTGCTATACGGATATTAAACATGAATATGAGGTGCCCTTTGCTAGTGCTACCTATGTAAAAAATTTCATTCAATTCGGTTTCACCGTGTTTGAATTGATATGGGGAATGGATTTGCACACATACATGGCCGCTATTTGCAAACTGTTGGGCTGATGACCTTGTAGTCTGTCATAAGATGCTTTACACAAAAAGGCATGTTGTAGCAAAATCTGGTGGAGATCAATTTATTAGGATGGTCGAAATTTGATTTAAGCTTTTAACATTTGGGTGGCCGTCATTCCGTTTCCGTCAAGATGGCGGCGATATAAAACATGACACTGATGTGCCCTTTGCTAGTGCTACCTCTGTAACAAATTACGTTCAATTCGGTTTCACCGTGTTTGAATTGATAGGGGGAATTCGATTTGCACACATACATGGCCACCATCTGCAAACTATTTGGCTGATGATCTTACAGTTTGGTCAGAATAAGCTTCCCACATAAAGATATGTTGTTGCAAAATTTGGTAGAGACTAGCTCATTAGGTTGGTCGTAATTACATTTTAGCTTTTAACATTTGGGTGGCCGCGATTACGTTTCCGTCAAGATGGTGGTGATATAAAACATGACACTGAGGTGCCCTTTGCTAGTGCTACTTCTGTGAAAAATTTCGTTCCATTCGGTTTCGCCGTGTTCGAATTGATAGGAGGAATCGATTTTCACACAAAGATGGCCGCCATCCGGAAAATATTAGGCTAATGACCTATTAGTTTGGTCAAAGGGTGCTCCCTCCATAAAGGTATGTTGTTGCAACATTTGGTAGAGATCGGATGATTAGGTTAATCGTAATTTGATTTAAGCTTTGAACATTTGTGTGGCCGCCATTACGTTTCCGTCAAGATGGCGGCGATATAAGACATGACACTGAGGTGCCCTTTGCTAGTGCTACCTCTCTACCAAATTTCATTCCATTCGGTTTCACCGTGTTCGAATTAATAGGGGGAATCGATTTTGACACAAAGATGGCCGCCATCCGCACACTATTAGGCTAATGACCTATTAAGTTGGTCAAAGGATGCTCCCTCCATAACGGTATGTTGTTGCAAAATTTGGTAGAGATCGGATGATTATGTTAGTCGTAATTCGATTTAAGCTTTGAACATTTGTGTGGCCGTCATTACGTTTCTGTCAAGATGGCGGCGATATAAAACATGACACTGAGGTGCCCTTTGCTAGTGTTACCTCTGTACCAAATTTCGTTCCATTCGGTTTCACTGTGTTTGAATTAATAGGGGGAATCGATTTTGACACAAAGATGGCCGCCATCCGCAAACTATTAGGCTAATGACCAACTAATTTAGTCAAGGGATGCTTCCTCCATTAAGGTATGTTGTTGCAAAATATGGTAGAGATCGGATGATTAAGTTAGTCGTAATTTGATTTAAGCTTTGAACATTTGTGTGGCCGCCATTACGTTTCCGTCAAGATGGCGGCAATATAAAGCACAACACTGAGGTGCCCTTTGCTAATACTACCTCTGTACCAAATTTCGTTCCATTCGGTTTCACCGTGTTCGAATTAATAGGGGGAATCCAATTTCACACAAAGATGGCCACCATCCGCAAACTATTAGGCTGATGATCTATTAATTTGGTCAAAGGATGCTCCCCCCATAAAGGTATTTTGTTGCAAAATTTGGTAGAGATCGGATGATTAGGTTAGTCGTAATTTGATTTAAGCTTTGAACATTTGTGTGGCCGCCATTACGTTTCCGTTTAGATGGTGGCGATAAAAAACATGACACTGAGGTGTCCTTTGCTAGTACTACCTTTGTACTAAATTTCGTTCAATTCGCGTTCACCGTGTTCGAATTGACGGGGGGGGGGGACATACATTCAGAGTACACACACACAGACAGACACACTTTTTTCCGCCCTGTGTTGATCTCATAAGTATACTTTCATTTTTTGCAAAAATCAAAAATAGGTTAAAACAACATATCCACAGATGTTTCGATTTCCGTGATCTATTATTACAATGGTCTCTCCTGCACAAAACAGTAGATCGTAGAACTGACACCTGCCACATTAGCTTACTACACTTAGTTTCAGGTTGTATAATTATACGCCATATTAGGTTCATTGTTATTGCATTCCATTAAATGTTACCTAGTAACATAAGATATTTGCTGTCACTAAAGATTTTCCAGCTAAAAACCTCCTATATACTGTAATGTGTAGATACAATTCACAAGCAAATAATTTGCTCTTTTCAGCCAGGGGGAAGGGGCCAGCAGTAACCTGTGGCTCAGTATTGTTCTCGGAGGAGTGTCCATGTTAGCCAAGGAAACTGGGATCACAGTGCTTTTGCTCAACCTGCTCTACGATCTCTACCGTTCCTGGCACGCCATCAAGAGGTAATGTGGAAAATAGTATATAAACATTGGCAATGCATGTTTCCTGTCTAATTAATTTGTAGAGTGAAGACTGACCAAACGGGAGGTTTATATTAAGGATTCCTTGACAGTGAGTGTAAAACCCTAAATCAAGGTACGGTGGATTAAAATTAAAATTAACACAACGCTCAAGAAGTTGTGTTCAAATTATTAATTGAATTAACGCTATGCCTTTTAAAAACGTATGCAACTAATATTTAAAACGTTCGATCCGACTAAGATTAGTGCTTCATGCGACCAAAAGAACCTTTTATTTTCGTACTTTTGCAAATAATTCCATAAGAGACGGCTTATTTGATCTTTGTTTCTGCATTGAAATACAAATTATTTTAAGGAAGACGTGCTGGCCGGCTGAAAACGACTATCAATGACGTGCTGGCTGACCGAATTTAATGCTTCATGGGACAATTATTGTATCTTATTGTTGCCTACTTTGCATATAATTTTAATGTGCGGATTTATTTGGCAGTAGTCTTTATTTTCACTGCGAAGTTTACCACTATAATCTCAAGAACAGAGCTCTTTCTCGACTGCTACAATACCTGGTGCGCACGCCATACTGTTTCACTCCGTTTGCCCCAGAAAAGGCGATCAGAATCCGCTGTCACTGCCAGTCACAAACGTCGATGTCAATGAGTTAAATAATTACAGTTATCCCTCCCACACGTTGTGTTATTTGTATGGAACCACGCGCTGGAAGCCAGATAGACTATATTATTTGTATGCAACAATGCGGTGGAAGTCAGATAAACTGTATTATTTGTATGCAACAAGGCGGTGGAATTCAGATAAACTGTATTATTTGTATGCAACAAGGCAGTGGAAGTCAGATAAACTGTCTTATTTGTATGCAACAAGGCGGTGGAAGTCAGATAAACTGTATTATTTGTATGCAACAAGGCGGTGGAAGTCAGATAAACTGTATTATTTGTACGCAACAAGGCGATGGAAGTCAGATTGACTGTATTATGTGTATGCAACAAGGCGGTGGAAGTCAGATAGACTGTATTATTTGTATCAAGGCGGTGGAAGCCAGATAGACTGTATTATTTGTATGCAACAAGTCGGTTAAAGTCAGATAGACTGTATTATTTGCATACAAAAAAGCGGTGGAAGTCAGATAGTCTGTATTATTTGTATGCTACAAGGCTGTGGAAGTCAGACAGACTGTATTATTTGTATGCAACAAGGCGGTTAAAGTCAGATAAACTGTATTATTTGTATTCAACAAGGCGGTGGAAGTCAGATAAACTGTATTATTTGTAAGCAACAAGGCGGTGGAAGTCAGATAAACTGTATTATTTGCATGCAACAGGCGGTGGAAGTCAGATAAACTGTATTATTTGTATGCAACAAGGCGGTGGAAGTCGGATAAACTGTATTATTTGTACGCAACAAGGCGATGGAAGTCAGATAGACTGTATTATTTGTATGCAACAAGGCGGTGGAAGTCAGATAGACTGTATTATTTGTATGCAACAAAGCGGTGGAAGTCGGATAGTCTGTATTATTTGTATGCAACAAACCGGTGGAAGTCAGATAGACTGTATTATTTGTCTGCAACAAGGCGGTTAAAGTCAGATAAACTGAATTATTTGTATGCAACAAGGTGGTGGAAGTCAGATAAACTGTATTATTTGTATGCAACAAGGCGGTGGAAGCCAGATAAACTGTATTAATTGTATGAAATAAGGCGGTGGAATTCAGATAAACTGTATTATTTGTATGCAACAAGGCGGTGGAAGTCAGATAAACTGTATTATTTGTATGCATCAAGGCGGTGGAAGTCAGATAGACTGTATTATTTTTATGAAACAAGGCGGTTAAAGTCAGATAGACTGAATTATTTGTATGCAACAAGGCGGTGGAAGTCAGATAAACTGTATTATTTGTATGCAACAAGGCGGTGGAAGTCAGATTGACTGTATTATTTGTATGCATCAAGGTAGTTTAAGTCAGATAAACTGTATTATTTGTATGCAACAACGCGGTGGAAGACAGATAAACTGTATTATTTGTATGCAACAAGGCGGTGGAAGTCAGATAAACTGTAATATTTGTATGAAAGTAGCCGGTGGAAGTCAGATAAACTGTATTATTTGTATGCAACAAGGCGGTTAAAGTCAGATAAACTGTATTATTTGTATGCAACAAGGTGGTGGAAGTCCGATAAACTGTATTATTTGTATGCAGCAAGGCGGTGGAAGTCAGATAAACTGTATTATTTGTATGCAATAAGGCGGTGAAAGTCAGATAAACCGTATTATTTGTATGCAGCAAGGCGGTGGAAGTCAGATAAACAGTATTATTTGTATGCAACAAGGCTGTGGAAATCAGATAAACTGTATTATTTGTATGCAAAGGGCGTTTAAAGTCAGATAGACTGCATTATTTGTATGCAACAAGGCGGTGGAAGTCAGATAGACTGTATTATTTGTATCAAGGCGGTGGAAGCCAGATATACTGTATTATTTGTATCCAACAAGGCGGTTAAAGTCAGATAGACTTTATTATTTGTATGCAACAAGGCGGTGAAAGTCAGATTAACTGTATTATTTGTATGCAACAAGGCGGTTAAAGTCAGTTAAACTGTATTATTTGTATGCTTCAAGATGGTGGAAGTCATATAAACTGTATTATTTGTATGCAACAAGGCGGTGGAAGTCAGATAAACTGTATTATTTGCATGCAACAAGGCGGTGGAAGTCAGATAAACTGTATTATTTGTATGCAACAAGGCAGTGGAAGTCAGATAAACTGTATTATTTGTATGCAACAAGGCGGTTAAAGTCAGATAAACTGTATTATTTGTATGCAACAAGGCGGTGGAAGTCAGATAAACTGTATTATTTGTATGCAACAAGGCGGTGGAAGTCAGATAAACTGTATTATTTGTATGCAACAAGGCGGTGGAAGTCAGATAAACTGTATTATTTGTATGCAACAAGGCGGTGGAAGTCAGATAAACTGTATTATTTGTATGCAACAAGGTGGTGGAAGTCAGATAAACTGTATTATTTGTATGCAACAAGGCGGTGGAAGTCAGATAAACTGTATTATTTGTACGCAACAAGGCGATGGAAGTCAGATAGACTGTATTATTTGTATCAAGGCGGTGGAAGCCAGAGAGACTGAATTATTTGTATACAACTAGTCGGTTAAAGTCAGATAGACTGTATTCTTTGTATGCAACAAAGCGGTGGAAGTCGGATATTCTGTATTATTTGTATGCATCAAAGCGGTGGAAGTCAGATAGACTGTATTATTTGTATGCAACAAGGCGGTTAATGTCAGATAAACTGAATTATTTGTATGCAACAAGGTGGTGGAAGTCAGATAAACTGTATTATTTGTATGCAACAAGGAGGTGGAAGTCAGAATAACTGTATTATTTGTATGAAATAAGGCGGTGGAATTCAGATAAACTGTATTATTTGTATGCAACAACGCGGTGGAAGTCAGATAAACTGTATTATTTGTATGCAACAAGGCGGTGGAAGTCAGATAAACTGTAATATTTGTATGAAAGTAGCCGGTGGAAGTTAGATAAACTGTATTATTTGTATGCAACAAGACGGTTAAAGTCAGATAAACTGTATTATTTGTATGCAACAAGGTGGTGGAAGTCCGATAAACTGTATTATTTGTATGCAGCAAGGCGGTGGATCAGATAAACTGTATTATTTGTATGCAATAAGGCGGTGAAAGTCAGATAAACCGTATTATTTGTATGCAGCAAGGCGGTGGAAGTCAGATAAACAGTATTATTTGTATGCAACAAGGCTGTGGAAATCAGATAAACTGTATTATTTGTATGCAAAAAGGCGTTTAAAGTCTGATAGACTGCACTATTTGTATGCAACAAGGCGGTGGAAGTCAGATAGACTGTATTATTTGTATCAAGGCGGTGGAAGCCAGATATACTGTATTATTTGTATGCAACAAGGCGGTTAAAGTCAGATAGACTTTATTATTTGTATTCAACAAGGCGGTGAAAGTCAGATTGACTGTATTATTTGTATGCAACAAGGCGGTTAAAGTCAGTTAAACTGTATTATTTGTATGCTACAAGACGGTGGAAGTCATATAAACTGTATTATTTGCATGCAACAAGGCAGTGGAAGTCAGATAAACTGAATTATTTGTATGCAACAAGGCAGTGGAAGTCAGATAAACTGTATTATTTGTATGCAACAAGGCGGTTAAAGTCAGATAAACTGTATTAGTTGTATGCAACAAGGCGGTGGAAGTCAGATAAACTGTATTATTTGTATACAACAAGGCGGTGGAAGTCAGATAAACTGTATTATTTGTATGCAACAAGGCGGTGGAAGTCAGATAAACTGTATTATTTGTATGCAACAAGGCGGTGGAAGTCAGATAAACTGTATTATTTGTATGCAACAAGGCGGTGGAAGTCAGATAAACTGTAATATTTGTATGCAACAAGGCGGTGGAAGTCAGATAAACTGTATTATTTGTATGAACAAGGCGGTGGAAGTCAGATAAACTGTATTATTTGTACGCAACAAGGCGATGGAAGTCAGATAGACTGTATTATTTGTATCAAGGCGGTGGAAGCCAAAGAGACTGAATTATTTGTATACAACTAGTCGGTTAAAGTCAGATAGACTGTATTCTTTGTATGCAACATAGCGGTGGAAGTCGGATATTCTGTATTATTTGTATGCAATAAAGCGGTGGAAGTCAGATAGACTGTATTATTTGTATGCAACAAGGCGGTTAAAGTCAGATAAACTGAATTATTTGTATGCAACAAGGTGGTGGAAGTCAGATAAACTGTATTATTTGTATGCAACAAGGAGGTGGAAGTCAGAATAACTGTATTATTTGTATGAAATAAGGCGGTGGAATTCAGATAAACTGTATTATTTGTATGCAACAAGGCGGTGGAAGTCAGATAAACTGTATTATTTGTATGCAGAAAGGCGGTGGAAGTCAGATAAACTGTATTATTTGTATGCATCAAGGCGGTGGAAGTCAGATAAACTGTATTATTTGTATGCAACAAGGCGGTGGAAGTCAGATTGACTGTATTATTTTTATGAAACAAGGCGGTTAGTCAGATAGACTGAATTATTTGTATGCAACAAGGCGGTGGAAGTCAGATAAACTGTATTATTTGTATGCAACAAGGCGGTGGAAGTCAGATTGACTGTATAATTTGTATGCATCAAGGCAGTTAAAGTCAGATAAACTGTATTATTTGTATGCAACAACGCGGTGGAAGTCAGATAAACTGTATAATTTGTATGCAACAAGGCGGTGGAAGTCAGATAAACTGTAATATTTGTATGAAAGTAGCCGGTGGAAGTCAGATAAACTGTATTATTTGTATGCAACAAGGCGGTTAAAGTCAGATAAACTGTATTATTTGTATGCAACAAGGCGGTGGAAGTTTTATAAACTGTATTATTTGTATGCAACAAGGCGGTGGAAGTCAGATAAACTGTATTATTTGCATGCAATAAGGCGGTGAAAGTCAGATAAACTGTATTATTTGTATGCAGCAAGGCGGTGGAAGTCAGATAAACTGTATTATTCGTATGCAACAAGGCGGTGGAAGTCAGATAAACTGTAATATTTGTATGAAAGTAGCCGGTGGAAGTCAGATAAACTGTATTATTTGTATGCAACAAGGCGGTGGAAGTCAGATAAACTGTATTATTTGTATGCAACAAGGCGGTGGAAGTCAGATAAACTGTATTATTTGTATGCAACAAGGCGGTGGAAGTCAGATAAACTGTATTATTTGTATGCAACAAGGTGGTGGAAGTCAGATAAACTGTATTATTTGTATGCAACAAGGCGGTGGAAGTCAGATAAACTGTATTATTTGTACGCAACAAGGCGATGGAAGTCAGATAGACTGTATTATTTGTATCAAGGCGGTGGAAGCCAGAGAGACTGAATTATTTGTATACAACTAGTCGGTTAAAGTCAGATAGACTGTATTCTTTGTATGCAACAAAGCGGTGGAAGTCGGATATTCTGTATTATTTGTATGCATCAAAGCGGTGGAAGTCAGATAGACTGTATTATTTGTATGCAACAAGGCGGTTAATGTCAGATAAACTGAATTATTTGTATGCAACAAGGTGGTGGAAGTCAGATAAACTGTATTATTTGTATGCAACAAGGAGGTGGAAGTCAGAATAACTGTATTATTTGTATGAAATAAGGCGGTGGAATTCAGATAAACTGTATTATTTGTATGCAACAACGCGGTGGAAGTCAGATAAACTGTATTATTTGTATGCAACAAGGCGGTGGAAGTCAGATAAACTGTAATATTTGTATGAAAGTAGCCGGTGGAAGTTAGATAAACTGTATTATTTGTATGCAACAAGACGGTTAAAGTCAGATAAACTGTATTATTTGTATGCAACAAGGTGGTGGAAGTCCGATAAACTGTATTATTTGTATGCAGCAAGGCGGTGGATCAGATAAACTGTATTATTTGTATGCAATAAGGCGGTGAAAGTCAGATAAACCGTATTATTTGTATGCAGCAAGGCGGTGGAAGTCAGATAAACAGTATTATTTGTATGCAACAAGGCTGTGGAAATCAGATAAACTGTATTATTTGTATGCAAAAAGGCGTTTAAAGTCTGATAGACTGCACTATTTGTATGCAACAAGGCGGTGGAAGTCAGATAGACTGTATTATTTGTATCAAGGCGGTGGAAGCCAGATATACTGTATTATTTGTATGCAACAAGGCGGTTAAAGTCAGATAGACTTTATTATTTGTATTCAACAAGGCGGTGAAAGTCAGATTGACTGTATTATTTGTATGCAACAAGGCGGTTAAAGTCAGTTAAACTGTATTATTTGTATGCTACAAGACGGTGGAAGTCATATAAACTGTATTATTTGCATGCAACAAGGCAGTGGAAGTCAGATAAACTGAATTATTTGTATGCAACAAGGCAGTGGAAGTCAGATAAACTGTATTATTTGTATGCAACAAGGCGGTTAAAGTCAGATAAACTGTATTAGTTGTATGCAACAAGGCGGTGGAAGTCAGATAAACTGTATTATTTGTATGCAACAAGGCGGTGGAAGTCAGATAAACTGTATTATTTGTATGCAACAAGGCGGTGGAAGTCAGATAAACTGTATTATTTGTATGCAACAAGGCGGTGGAAGTCAGATAAACTGTATTATTTGTATGCAACAAGGCGGTGGAAGTCAGATAAACTGTATTATTTGTATGCAACAAGGCGGTGGAAGTCAGATAAACTGTATTATTTGTATGAACAAGGCGGTGGAAGTCAGATAAACTGTATTATTTGTACGCAACAAGGCGATGGAAGTCAGATAGACTGTATTATTTGTATCAAGGCGGTGGAAGCCAGAGAGACTGAATTATTTGTATACAACTAGTCGGTTAAAGTCAGATAGACTGTATTCTTTGTATGCAACATAGCGGTGGAAGTCGGATATTCTGTATTATTTGTATGCAATAAAGCGGTGGAAGTCAGATAGACTGTATTATTTGTATGCAACAAGGCGGTTAAAGTCAGATAAACTGAATTATTTGTATGCAACAAGGTGGTGGAAGTCAGATAAACTGTATTATTTGTATGCAACAAGGAGGTGGAAGTCAGAATAACTGTATTATTTGTATGAAATAAGGCGGTGGAATTCAGATAAACTGTATTATTTGTATGCAACAAGGCGGTGGAAGTCTGATAAACTGTATTATTTGTATGCAGAAAGGCGGTGGAAGTCAGATAAACTGTATTATTTGTATGCATCAAGGCGGTGGAAGTCAGATAAACTGTATTATTTGTATGCAACAAGGCGGTGGAAGTCAGATTGACTGTATTATTTTTATGAAACAAGGCGGTTAGTCAGATAGACTGAATTATTTGTATGCAACAAGGCGGTGGAAGTCAGATAAACTGTATAATTTGTATGCAACAAGGCGGTGGAAGTCAGATAAACTGTATTATTTGTATGCAACAAGGCGGTTAAAGTCAGATAAACTGTATTATTTGTATGCAACAAGGCGGTGGAAGTTTTATAAACTGTATTATTTGTATGCAACAAGGCGGTGGAAGTCAGATAAACTGTATTATTTGCATGCAATAAGGCGGTGAAAGTCAGATAAACTGTATTATTTGTATGCAGCAAGGCGGTGGAAGTCAGATAAACTGTATTATTCGTATGCAACAAGGCGGTGGAAGTCAGATTGACTGTATTATGTGTATGCAACAAGGCGGTTAAAGTCAGAAAGACTTTATTATTTGTATGCAACAAGGCGGTGAAAGTCAGATTGACTGTATTATTTGTATGCAACAAGGCGGTTAAAGTCAGTTAAACTGTATTATTTCTATGCTACAAGGCGGTGGAAGTCATATAAACTGTATTATTTGTATGCAGAAAGGCGGTGGAAGTCAGATAAACTGTATTATTTGCATGCAACAAGGCGGTGGAAGTCAGATAAACTGTATTATTTGTATGCAACATGGCAGTGGAAGTCAGATAAACTGTATTATTTGTATGCAACAAGGCGGTGGAAGTCAGATTGACTGTATTATTTGTATGCCACAAGGCGGTTAAAGTCAGTTAATCTGTATAATTTGTATGCTACAAGGCGATGTAAGTCATATAAACTGTATAATTTGTATGCAAAAAGGCGTTGGAAGTCAGATAAACTGTATTATTTGTATGCAACTAGGCGGTGGAAGTCAGATAAACTGTATTATTTGTATGCAACAAGGCGGTTAAAGTCAGATAAACTGTATTATTTGTATGCAACAAGGTGGTGGAAGTCAGATAAACTGTATTATTTGTATGCAACAAGGCGGTGGATGTCAGATAAACTGTATTATTTGTATGAAACTAGGCGGTGGAAGTCAGATAAACTGTTTTATTTGTATGCAACAAGGCGGTTCAAGTCAGAAAAACTGTATTATTTGTATGCAACAAGGCGGTGGAAGTCAGATAAACTGTATTATTTTATGCAACAAGGCGGTGGAAGTCAGCTAAACTGTATTATTTATATGCAATAAGGCGGTGGCATTCAGATAAACTGTATTATTTGTATGCAACAAGGCGGTGGATTCAGATAAACTGTATTATTTGTATGCAACAAGGCGGTGGATGTCAGATAAACTGTATTATTTGTAGGCAACAAGGCGGTGGAAGTCAGATAAACTGTATTATTTGTACGCAACAAGGCGATGGAAGTCAGATTGACTGTATTATTTGTATGCAACAAGGCGGTGGAAGTCAGATAGACTGTATTATTAGTATCAAGGCGGTGGAAGCCAGATATACTGTATTATTTGTATGCAACAAGTCTGTTAATGTCAGATAGACTGTATTATTTGTATGCAACAAAGCGGTGGAAGTCAGATAGTCTGTATTATGTGTATGCAACAAGGCGGTGGAAGTCAGATAGACTGAATTATTTGTATGCAACAAGGCGGTTAAATTCAGATAAACTGTATTATTTGTATGCAACAAGGCGGTGGAAGTCAGATAAACTGTATTATTTGTATGCAACAAGGCGGTGGAAGTCAGATAAACTGTATTATTTGTATGCAACAAGGCGGTGGAAGTCAGATAAACTGTATTATTTGTACGCAACAAGGCGATGGAAGTCAGATTGACTGTATTATTTGTATGCAACAAAGCGGTGGAAGTCAGATAGACTGTATTATTTCTATCAGGGCGGTGGAAGCCAGAGAGACTGTATTATTTGTATGCAACTAGTCGGTTAAAGTCAGATCGACTGTATTATTTGTATGCAACAAAGCGGTGGAAGTCAGATAGTCTGTATTATTTGTATGAAACAAAGCGGTGGAAGTCAGATAGACTGTATTATTTGTATGCAACATGGCGGTTAAGGTCAGATAAACTGTATTATTTGTATGCAACAAGGCGGTGGAAGTCAGATAAACAGTATTTTTTGTATGCAACAAGGCGGTGGAAGTCAGATAAACTGTATTATTTGTACGCAACAAGGCGGTGGAAGTCAGATAGACTTTTTAAGCGTATGGCTTTTAGTGCCGGGAGTGTCCGAGGACATGTTCGGCTCGCCAGTTTTGTAGCTGCTTCGAGACGGACACCCAATGGGTGAGCTACAAGTAGCGTTTGGGAGGAAAGTTGGAATGGAAGGTCGAGGAGTTGGAAGGTAGCGGCTGTGGCCTATAGTTAGGGACCAACCCCGGCATTTGCCTGGAAGGAAGATGGGAAACCACAGAAGACCATCTTCAAGGTTGCCGGCGGGGGGATTCGAACCTCCTCGCCTCCCGGATGTGAGCGACTGCCAGCAGTCATGCCGTAACGACCACGGCTAACTCACCCGGTTCAGATAGACTGTATTATTTGTATGCAAGAAGGCGGTTAAAGTCTGATAGACTGTATTATTTGTATGCAACGAGGCGGTGGAAGTCAGATAAACTGTATTATTTGTATGCAACAAGGCGGTGGAAGTCAGATAGACTGTATTATTTGTATGCAACAATGCGGTAGAAGTCAGATAGACTGTATTATTTGTATGCAACAAGGCGGTGCAAGTCAGATTGACTGTATTATTTGTATGCAACAAAGTGGTGGAAGTCAGATAGACTGTATTATTTGTATCAAGGCGGTGAACGTCAGATAAACTGTATTATTTTTATGAATAAATGTGGTGAAAGTAAAATGAACTGTGATATTGTGTTACAGGGCAGTAAAAGTAAGATGAACTACTGTATTATGTGTGTTACAAGGCGGTGAAAGTGGTATGAAATATTATATTTGTGTGTTACAGGGCAGTGACTGAAGTGAGATGGAACGACGAGACTCTCCAATTCTCACGACGAGCTGCTAAGGTTCTTGTATCGGTGAGTAAAGCATATATGCCTCAATAAATCACTTAATAAGTACTCCAGGGGTAGGCCAACTATAATAGTACATTATGCCACGAGCCTATAATGGCAATAATTAAGACACAAATATGTTTATAAAACGAGCGAAGCGAATTTTATAATTTCCATACGAGTGTCTTAATTACCATTATAGGCAAGTTGCATACGGCTGTTTATGTTCGACGATAATTATAACTTTATTATATGTTCTAAGATAAATTTTCATAAATATCTGTCGATATTCTGTCGGTTGACTTCTTCTTCTAGGGAATTTTGTGGGCTCAGGATTTGATCTCGACCCTATAACGGATCCCAAAACTTTGAACCATTGTTTATCCTGAAGTTGCACCAACATAGAGCGCACAGGTACTATGCATAATCATATTGTTATTTTGGTCAAATAACAAAGAATAGGCTGTTACAAACGCTTAAAAATTAAAATGTATCGTATTATTAACTAGTTTTTCTTCAAATTCGATGCGTAAAGCATGTCAACGGAAGGCAAATCAATTTAGTCCCAAATAGAACAGTAACGGTATCTGGCGGAAAAGTTTCGCATAAGAAATCCATTTGCTGAACAGGGAACTGGATTATAATTTCTGTGGAACTAATGTCATACGCATGCTTCCTCCATGACGTTATGGTGTGTTTATGACAACAACTGCATTCACTAACATTGTCAGCGAAATCTTACGAAAGTGTAGAAATTGGAGTTGCGGATATTAAGGTACAGTGCTATTTCTTTAGCGAAATTGCCCAGTTTGTTTATGCATTGTAACTCCATGGTTGATCCAATATAACTTCATTATCAACTTTCAAATCATGTAATTCATGTCCAACATGTTGGATTTTCAGTGCATCTCAAACGCTATCCTTACCTAATTGGTCAATGAATTAAAATATTGAGCTCTGATTGGTTGGAAAAACAGTGTTATAATGAAAAGTATTACTTTAATGACACCCATTATGAAAGAGTTTTCTGACATATAATATTAACATAATTATCTACATCGTCGAACATAAATATTTAAATGATATAGAGCCAGTCAGTTAGGATTACAATTTCACGGATTGCCTCTGTACTTTTCTAACAGCTCTCGTTTGTGCAACATAATCGTGATCGAAATGTGGATATTAACAGCGTTCAGGGTTACATACAACGGTAGGACTGTTGACCAAATATCTGCTAAGTTATATGTACAGGGATTGATACTATTACGGTATATTTTAATTACAACTATACTCAATGTTACTAGCTCTGTGTTAGTAAACTGGAAAATTTGCAGATTATACCCAGCGAGATTGCCTATGTTACGTTTTTAACTCCGTAATTTAAGATATAACGCCTTTGAAAACACGTAATGAAAAATACATCATTTCCTACGCGGATATGGGATCCACATCCATATTTAAAACTAATGGAAGGTAATCGAGAGTAATGCTCAATTCAAAAGCGGAGGTAATTGGTGAGCCGGCCATAAAATATTGCCTAAAACCAGGAGGTACAAAAAATCTCTCTCTTTCATGATGGGATATTTTTTTTTATCTTAACACCTGTTCCTCTGTCAGTAATATTAAACAACCAGCGCTTTATTCAATTTCTGCACTTACGTTAATTAGAATGTGTAGCAAACAGTATATTTCTTAAAAGTATATTTCACTGGAATCACGCTATGTGCTAGGTTAGTTTGTCACACTACATTAAGAGAAGAACGTAAAATAGCGTGTTGCTAATGGTTTTCTTATTATTATATTTAGCGTATGGCTTTTAGTGCCGGGAGTGTCCGAGGACATGTTCGGCTCGCCAGTTTTTTGTAGCTGCTTCTAGACGGACACCCAATGGGTGAGCTACAAGTACAGTTGGGGAGGAAAGTTGGATTGGAAGGTCGAGGAGTTGGAAGGTAGCGGCTGTGGCCTATAGTTAGGGACCAACCCCGGCATTTGCCTGGAAGGAAGATGGGAAACCACAGAAGACTCCCGGATGTGACCGACTGCCAACAGTCATGCCGTAACGACCACGGCTAACTCACCCGGTGTTGCTAATGTTATTTATTATTTACACAGTGCTTATTTCAAATTCTGTGTTTGCAGGAGTATCTTTTTTATTCATTGATTTATTTAGTTAGTTATTGTTGTTTTAAGGGGTGGAACTACGAGGTCATCTGCCCCATTGATATATTTATTTAACGTTGTTTTAGTTTGTTTAATGTTATTAAATTATTGGCTTCTTCTTCTTCTTTCTTCGATTTGGCCAACTAGGGACCACCTCAGTTCAACTGTATCTTCTTCCGAGCTCTAACTACCGCCCAGTGTTCTCGCATTCGTCTCCGGTGTTGTTCTTTTCTCTCTTGGGACCTCGCCTTCCCTGTCTTCAGCTTCGGCTTTTCCTGGAAACCTTTGAGCGTACGTAGTTTTTCCTGAAGTGGAACATGCACCTGGATATCTTTAGGGGAAATTTCCATTTCACGTAGATCTTTCTCATCTTCCGTAAACCATGCTATTTAATTTTGTTAATTTTTAATTTAGTTTCATTTAGTTTAGGATTGTTTAGTTTAGTTTGTTTATTTATTCATTTATTTATTTTAATGGGGCTGCGTGGCGCAGTCGGTAGAGGCGCTGAGCTTCTAACTGAAAGAGAGTGGGTTCGATCCCCACCCAGGTAGTGGATTTTAGAAACATAACTACCCCCTTTCGGAAACGCAAATGGCCCTGGGGTTCACTCAGCCTACACCAGAAATGAGTACCAGGGTAATTCCTGGGAGCATAGACGGCCGGGCGTAGAGATGACAACTCCATCCCATCTAGAACCGATGTCACAAAGAGTGGAAGCCTCTACCTTCCACTACTCCCAGGGCCTCCATGGCCTGTACGGAGCTGGCTTTGCTTTGTTTTATTTATTTTAATATTTCTTATTTTATCTTATTTTTAGCCTACTTTCGATTTTTGCAAAAAATGAAAGTAGACTTATGAGATCAACACAGGGCGAAAAAAAGTGTGTCTGTCTGTGTGTGTGTATGTGTGTGTGTGAGTCTGAGTGTGTGTGTGTGTGTGTGTGTGTGTGAGTGTGTGTACTCTGAATGTCTGTCCCCCCTATCAATTCGAACACGGTGAGCGCAAATTGAACGAAATTTGGTACAAAGGTAGCACTAGCAAAGAACACCTCAGTGTCATGTTTTATATCGCCACCATCTTGACGGAAACGTAATGGCGGCCACCCAAATGTTCAAAGCTTAAATCAAATTACGACTAACCTAATCATCCGATCTCTACCAAATTTTGCAACAACATACCTTTATGAAGGGAGCATCTTTTGTCAAATGTAATAGGTCATTAGCCTAATAGTTTGCGGATGGCGGCCATCTTTGTGTCAAAATCGATTACCCCTATTAATTCGAAAACGGTGAAACCAAATGGAATGAAATTTGGTACAGAGGTAGCACTAGCAAAGGGCACCTCAGTGTCATGTTTTATATCACCGCCATCTTGACGGAAACGTAATGGCGGCCACACAAATGTTCAAAGCTTAAATCAAATTACGACTAACCTAATCATCCGATCTCCACCAAATTTTGCAACAACATACCTTTATGGAGGAAGCATCCTTTGACAAATCTAATAGGTCATTAGCCTAATAGTTTGCGGATGGCGGCCATCTTTGTGTCAAAATCGATTACCCCTATTAATTCGAACACGGTGAAACCGAATGGAATGAAATTTGGTACAGAGGTAGCACTAGCAAAGGGCACCTCAGTGTCATGTTTTATATCGCCGCCATCTTGACGGAAACGTAATGGCGGCCACACAAATATGCAAAGCTTAAATCAAATTACGATTAACCTAATCATCCGATCTCTACCAAATTTTGCAACAACAAATCTTTATGTGGGAAGCATATTCTGACACAACTGCTAGATCATCAGCCCAATAGTTTGCAGATGGTGGCCAAGTATGTGTGCAAATCGATTCCCCCTATCAATTCAAACACGGTGAAACTGAATTGAACGAAATTTGGTACAGAGGTAGCACTAGCAAAAGGCACCTCAGTGTTATGTTTTATATCGCCGCCAACTTGACGGAAACGGAATGACGGCCACCCGAATGTTAAAAGCTTAAATCAAATTTCGACCATCCTAATAATTTGATCTCTACCGGATTTTGCAACAACATGCCTTTTTGTGGAAAGCATCTTATGACTGACTACAAGGTCATCAGCCCAATAGTTTGCAAATAGCGGCCATGTATGTGTGCAAATCCATTCCCCAGATCAATTCAAACACGGTGAAACCGAATTGAATGAATTTTTTTACAGAGATAGCACTAGCAAAGGGCACCTCATATTCATGTTTAATATCCCTATAGCACGTTGTATTTCAACAAGCTACTACAACCAACCTCGAATTATACTCCTTGAAAAGGACAAAGAGTTATAACAATACCCATGCATTTAGGAGAAAGTAGGCTATATGTTCTTTACTGAACATCTTGTTCGTTTTTGAAATTGTCGTTTTTGTTTCATTATTTTTGATTTTTACTTTCTTGTTGATGCTTTATTTTATTTTTAATTGCTATTGTTTTTTTTTTGTTTTTTTCTTGTGTATATTTTTCTTTTTACTTTTTGCAATGTATTCTAATTTTTAATTTTTTAAAATTTAATTTCTATTTTCTTGTTCTTGGTTCATTGACATTTTTTTGTGTGTTTATTTTAAAATTTTATTTTTATTATAATCAATTCTTCATTAATATTATTATTTTTATTCATTTTGTAATTTATTTTATTTTTATTTAACTAGCTATACCTGGCATACGTGGTAATGCCAATCAAAGGCAGATGGAAAGAAAGGAAAGATGATAATAATGCTATTGGTTTTACGTCTCTTTTAACAACTGCGGCTTTTAGAGACGCCGAGGTGACTGAATTTTGACTCAAAGGGGATCTTTAACGTGCCAGTAAATCTACTGGCATGGCCCTCTCAAATTTGCACACCATCAAATGCCAACTGGCTGCGCCATGATTCGATTCTGCAACCTTGGTCACAGCAGGCGAGAACGTTACCGCTGCGCCACGCATCCAGCCCAAGAAAGTAAGAATGAAAACAAGTGTTTGAATTGTAATTTCGTTTACTGAAATGCCCTTGGACAAACAATATTCTTTGTTTTCCTGTCCGGTGCGTATATAAATAAATCCGAAGGCTTTCCGACGCGTGAGCCCGCCACATACAGCTGACCATGTGAGCATTTGTTGAAACTACTCGTGCGCAATCTAATGAAAAATGGATTTACTTATTCAGAAACAATGGTGGGAGTGTGCACAACATCTCACCAGGGTTCATTGCAATTGGCGGAATTGTATATGAACGCCTACGGGACTCTCCTGAAACGATTCGCTGGCCAACACTCATTTGTTGAAACTACTCGTATGCTACCTACTACCAAATGTTTTTTTCTAATTCAGAATCCTTTGCGGCAGTGTGCACAACAACTCAACAAAATTGCATCACAGTTGGATGAATGGTATATGAACGCATACTGGACTTTGTAGAAACGATTCGCCTGCTGTCGCTCATTAGTTGAATCTACCAGTTCGCTACCTATTGCAAAAGCCTTTCCTGGAGTGTGCACAACAGTTCACTAAAGTTTAATTGCAATTGAATGAATGGAATATGAATGCAAGCAAGGAAGCTGTTAATCATGAGATATGACAACGCATAAGAGATTTGAAACGATTTGCGCACCGTCACTTATTTGTTGAATCTACTCGTGCGCTACCTATTGTAAAATGGATCTACTCAACCAGAAACCTTCCCTGGAATGCACACAACAACTCACCCAAGTTTCATCGCAATCGGTGAAGGCATATGAACGCATAAGGGACTTGAAACGAATCGCGCGCCATGACCATATTCGAACCGGCTGCCAAGCTTGAGTTCAGTTTTAAGAACTGCACTTTACCACTGGCCCACACCAGCTGGTAAAAATAAAATATGAATGGTGTGAAGTGATTGATATACAATTCTACAGGCTTAATTGAAACTCATGCATTAGAGCTCTGCTGAGACAGCATGTCACCTCGCGATGAAAAAGCAAGCCAAGGGCTGGTATGTATGCTCACTTGCCTCTTGGTCTCAGTACATGAAATGAAAATCCACAGCCATCTTCCCGTCTCCGACCGGGTCAGGAATGGAATGAATGAAGCCCCCATCTAGCGGCGAGGATATGAAGTGTGCCGGCTGCCGAAGCCTGTCGCACTCCTCTGGGGCAATGATTAAATGAATGACAGATGAAATGAAATGATAGTGGAGAGTGTTGCTGGAATGAAATGTTGACAGGGAAAACCGGAATACCCGGAGAAAAACCTGTCTGCCTCCGTTCTGTCCAACACAGATCTCACATGGAGTGACCGGGATTTGAACCACGGACCCAGCGGTAAGAGGCCGGCGTGCTGCCGCCTAAGCCACGGAGGCTTTGGTCTCAGTACATAATATACTATATTCCAATATTATTACCAAAATTCCCAACAACATTAACCTTTTATATTATAAAATAGAAAATGTATTACAGACAAACATAAACTAAGAACCTCGAACAAGAAAATAGGAATGAAATTACAATAAAACCAAATTAAATATACAGAATACAACGCAAAATGTAAAAAATAAAAGTATACACAATAAACTAAAAGTAAAAAATAGCAATTAAGAATTAAATATATCAACACAAAATCAAAAATCGACATACAAATTCAAAATTTCCAAAAACGAAAAATTAAATTGAAATTTAAAAGAAAGCAAATTAACTAAATAAACTATGCTGAAAAATCTAAACCAAACTAAAGTAAATTAAATTAAATTAAAAATTAAACAAAATTAAATAGAATTAAGTACTGTAAACTGAATTTCTGAAATTCAAAGTCCAGATTTTCTCGAATTTTATTCGGTCCCATATCATTCCTATACATGAAAATATGATATATCTAATTCAACGTCTTGAATAAGAGAAAATTAAAGATTTCGTCAATTATAACTATATATCATTGTTACTGTAGTTTGTGAATGATTTTATCACTCTTCTATTGGTTGATTTCCCGCGTCTTATCGACCAATAATACACTTCCCTTAGTTGCCAATATTTTGAATAAGGGAACATTTATTTCCGATATCAAATGGAGGAAAACATATTAATTTATCACAATTGTTTAAAGAGTAGAATTGGACAATTAAGTATAGAAGGAGATTAAAAAAGTTACGAGCCTTACAGTAGTCGCATATGATGTATAACATCTGACGTTATCCTACTATGAAATTGAGATGAAATGTATGTGAAGTCATCTGACATGTTATCCTACTCGTATACTACACAGCTTGAACATTCTTAAAATATTAATTTACGCTATGTTTTCATACTGGTACAATGATGAATGTATAGATTGAATTGGAGATATGATACAGTCTCACTTGTTTGAACAAACATCGCATATTATATTGTAAATTAAGAGGAGGAATGAAACCATAGTTTCTTGGCTATCTATAGACTACTAGAAATAATGTTCAATACAATCAAATTTCCCAACTCCTCCTTGGTGCAAACTATTGAAATTAAAATTAGATTAATCATAATTTCATGTAGATTCTGTTAAAATGACGCATAATGCTATGATGGATATCGTTTTAATCGATTATCCGGTAGCAAAAATAATTGCCGGGACTGGGGTTCGAACCTGAGACCTCATGATTCGCAGACCAAGATGCTATCCACGCTGATATTACAACCACAGAAATTTAGAGTACAAAACAGTTACTTATTTTCGCGTGCCGGTAATAATATTTAAGTATTTTTTATGCTCTATTAATATTTTGATCTTTTCGATAATGTTCCTGCGTGGAATTGAGTTTTAAATTAGTTATGAATACGCCTACTTGAAAGTAAAGGGAATTCCCAAAGTGGCCATGAATGGCTAGCCCAGTTCCCATATAAAAACATCGATATAAGTTATATTACATTGATAACTGCATTACCGCAATGTGGGTTAATATCTGAATAGCCAATGTGCAGAAACATAATACCGGCTTTGCCGACTAGTTACAATATTTCATATTAAAGCATATTATAATTTAAATACTGATACGAAGACTTTGAACATGTGGTTTGTGTTTCAATCAGTTCACACCAGAGTTCGCATGAGCGTTTACCGTTCACTATGAAGGTGTTGAGAAAAGTTACTCCGGGAGGGGATGCCCATCACTTTTATCCAGAGATTGAAAAACAGACCTCTTAATAAATAATAATTGTTTTCGGAAAATATGATATAATGAATATTTTTACACCAAAGAACGACAACTTGAAGATGATTTATTGTAGAAATATCTGTAATGGCGCCTCCAAACCTTGAAGTAATCCGTATGTGATAAACATTCCACATGGTAACACTGCCGTCCCATTTTTCAAAATCACTCCCACAAAAATATCCAGCAACCGAGTGGAAAGATGTTACACATCAATAATTTGTCCACCAACATGTGCACGAAACATGTTGGAACGAGCTTCCAGTGATGCTTCCCTATTGTGACTGAGCTTTCAGTTGCCGCCCGAAAACATGTTTGTTGTCTTGACACTCCGTGACAAAGTGCCTGCGGAGGTTACGATTTCAGATTAAGACCCACATTCACTATGTGCAAATATTTTCACTTTTCAATGAACCAGTAAGCTACTTATAACATTTCTGCAATATTAGCAGTGGAGTGAAGATAACACTAAAATGGAGTGGTGTGGTAGCTTGCTCTCTTGTTAGTCTCAGCACAAGATGTAACTTACCATTATTGTAATATTAATATCATAAGATTCGAGATGTTGAAGCGAACTTTACAGATGATTTGCTTTATGAAACGTACCGTTAGAAAAGGATGAAACACTCTTTCTTTATTCAAACATGGCATAAATAAATTGTACTGCTTTGAATTATGTTGTAAATGGAGGGATAAGTAAAATACTCACATACGCACATACAAATTGCCCTTTATGGACTTCGGGAGCCCAATCCTAAAAGTGTGTACACAAGTGATATATAAGGCGTGATCAAGGAGTTTCCGTTTCACGGCCGTACAATCGATACGGTATGGCAATCAGGCGAAACCGCCGTGAGCATCGAGGCAGTCTTCCCACCGATACACGAGGTTGGAAATCCACGTGTGAAGATCCACGTGTGGTAAAATACCGTGTTCTGCTGCGTGAAGTTGTTTATAACCACCTGCTGCAAATCCTCGTCCGACAGGATTCGTCGACCCTTCAAGGCCTTTTAAGGAACTGAAGGCGTGACAATCGCATGGACAGAGATCAGAACTTTAGGGTGGCTGCTCGTGTGTTTCCACTTGAATTGGCGTACCTTCTGCGTTACGACCTTCGCAGTATGGTGACGTGCGTTATCATGAAGCAGCAGCACCTCTTGTCACAGTTTTCCAGGACGTTTCGCCTTCATTGCACGCCATAATTTCTCCAGTGTTGCGCAGTACCGTTCCCTAGTGATGGAGCCACCAGGTTCCTTAGAATCAATAAGCAATGGGTCCCGCTACACAAAGAACAGGGTGAGTATCACGTTTCCAGTGAATATGGTTGGCTCGTGAACTACTTGGGACGAGGGAACGATGGATGAGACCACTGCATCGTTGACGCTTTCAATTCCGGTTCCCAGTGGTGGCACCAGCTTTCGTCGCCTGCAACAATGTGTTCAAAGAACGTGTTGCCTTCAACATTGAAATGAATCAGGTGCTGTAGGCAAACAGTCATCCGGTGTGCTCTCTGTTCGGCATTGGTCGTCCTGGTTATCCACTGGCTGCAGCAACACCCCCAAACCAAATTTATTTGATCACGGCTTATATTTATCTCAATTAGCCTAATGGCATTTAAAAAATAACAAGATGTTCAGTAAAGAACATATAGCCTACTTTCTCCTAAATGTATGAGTATAGTTATAACTCGTTGTTATTATCAAAGAGTATAATAGAACTATTCTTTGTTGAAGACCTTAGAAACGATTTACCTCTACCAAACGCCACAACCTAGATAAAAACTGCTACCATCATTGAAGAAAGAAAGATAAGAAGTATCTAAAGAATGTTATGGATCTGGAGACATAATCGACCGGACTGGCGGCGTGGCTCAGCGGTAACGTTCTCGCTTGCTGGACCGTATGTTTCAGGTTCGTATCCTGGCGCAGTCAGCTGGCATTTGAAGGTGCACAAATGCGAGGGAGCCGTGTTAGTAGATTTACTGGCACGTTAAAGATCCCCTTCGGGACAAAATTCTGGCACCCCGGCGTCTCTAAAAGCAACAGTAGTTAAAAGGGACGTAAAACCAATAACATTATTATTATTATTATTATTATTATTATTATTATTACATAATCGGCCTGACGCGGGCAACATCCAACTTTGAGTTGAGGCATGTCTTTACACGTCTGGCTGCGTATGACTTTCACAACCCTAATTGAATTAACAAATCTTTCCATGACCCTACAGAGACGTGTGTATACCAACTATGTGGATATTTTCGATTGCTATTTGGCTGAAATAGAAGTATTAATTAATATCCTGAACTAGCACCAACGGTAGAGTTCAGATACTATGTGAAATCGTTTTGTTCTTTACTTCAATTAACATTTTCAAATAACGCACAATAGGCTGTTACAAACCCTTTAAAATAGAAAGTAAAAATGTATCGTAGTATCATCTTGACATTCTTCAAATTCGATGCGCATAGAATGCAAATGGTATAGTAATCAATGGAGCCCCACGTAGACTAGTCGTGATATCTAGTGGTGAAATATCTAACAATATAATCCTAACAGAGCGAGTGCATTCTAGCGGCCAGAAGAAGAAACTTTTCAATAAAATCTGGTCGGCGTGCAGTTACCTTTTTGGCAGCTAGATGTCTCGAGTAAATCTGCTGGCGAATTATGTTTTAATTAAATATATATTTTACACCATAATATGCACAATATAACGCTTAATTTTAAAACATCTGAGTCATTACAAAACAATAAACATATAAAATTTCAAGCAAAAAAACTAGCTCTGATCGGGTTTGAACCATAGGCATTTGGGCGATAAGCTAACGCTCTACCACTGAGCTAAGTGTGTCAACCAATATCGTTCTATATAAAATGACTTACATAGAACTTGTTAGCAAATAGTGATTTATACTAAACGATTTCATCACTGGAGTATATTATTTATATATAAAGCATTTCATACAAAGTTTATTTATTTTATATCAGTACGCTATATTGCATGCAATACTCAAATTAGTGAAATATAAGTCAGGCACAAGATATCCGCTGCCATCTTGTCTTATTACTAAATCAGCTCAGCTTTTTAAAATCACGTCTGCACTATAGTATTACAAAATAAACTTTTAATTTCGAACGTGCCTCTTCCTTTTGAACAGTTAAAACGATTCTCGGCTCGATAATCGGAACTGGTGGGTCCCATGATATGGATTATAAAGTTTGCATAATTCGCACGGTCACCATCCTGAAATGGTATGGCGGACGACCTTGTAGTTTGGTCACAAGACGCATCCTATACGAAGGTATGTTGTTACCAAATTTGGTAGAGATCGGATGATTTGGTTAGTCGTTATTTGATTTTACGTTTTGAACGTTTGAGTGGCCGCCATTCAGTTTTAGTAAAGATGGCGGCGATATAAAACATGACACTGAGGTGTCCTTTGCTAGTGCTACCTTTGTACCAAATTTCGTTCAATTCGCATTCACCGTGTTCGAATTGATAGGGGGGGACAGACATTCAGAGTACACACACTCACACACACACACACACAGACACACAGACACACACACACACAGACTCACACACACACACATACACACAGACAGACACACTTTTTTTCGCCCTGTGTTGATCTCATAAGTCTACTTTCATTTTTTGCAAAAATCGAAAGTAGGCTAAAAACTAGGAGATCAAACAAGTCTCTTGTAGCAGTTCCACCTGGCAGAAAAGTAAAAACAAATTGACAGAATGCAGCATCACCACGCTGAAACAAGTGTGAAAGAATGGGGAGGATTGTGGGTTATTACACCGGCAATTAGAGCGATTATTATAAGAGGATGGTATTTAATTACCTACAAATTTATTCTTCTTAGTAAATTTTGTATACTGCTTAATTTGTTTCTGTACGAGGAAAGAATGATCAGAGTTGACCTATATTGAACAGTCAGTATGCGTTACGGAACAGAGGTATGTATAACACGTGATATCAGACCAAGTGAGGGAGAAAAACCTCTCCCTTGTGCATTCCCCACGCGAAGAATATGTGGTCTGATATCGACAGCCTGCCTGTCAGTCTCTGGTAGAGGAAGATTGACTAATGCTTCTGGCATATTGAATGCCTCTAGAGGCTTGCTTCAATAATTCTCATGACACATGAAAATATTGGCATATAGAAAGGTCGGCGAACTTAAACACGATGCCAGCCATAAAACAGGTTCATGTTGCCAGTGGTTTTGTAAATTAGGTCTACCTAGAACTAAAGATGATCACCGTATTCATTCCCCAGCTGACTGCAATAGCATCCGTCGGCTTCAATGTAAACAGATGTGTTACCTATCACTGTGTGTACAGAGTATTAAGTGAACATTAGGTTAATTATTAATTAAGTTTTTGTTGTCTTTGATGGCATTGTTGTTCCGTTTGAGGGCCTTAGACATCCTGGTTATTCCGACCGAGCACTTGGGTGAGTGTGAAATGTATTGTGATAACCCGTGTTATGCTGGCATTCGTGGCCTGGAGTAGAAGTGGGAAACCAGGGAAAGATTCTTTCAGGATGGCTGAAGAGGGAATCGAGCCCACATTTTCTGAGTTTTGCCTCACGAGACTGAGTGGACCCCGTTCCAGCCCTCAGACCATAATTGAATTTCTTGAGAGAGCCGGGAATCGAAACCGGACCTGCGGGGCGTCAGCCGAGCTACACTAGAAAGTGGACATCAGTGATTTTTGCTTAGACTTATGTTTTCTAGGTAAGCTAATATATAAATCCCTGGTTTTGTTCACGCACAGTGGGAGTACTCACGCAGCAATAATCTTTAACCAGATCAATCGTTTTGGTATCCCACATGTTAGCAAAAGTATTGTGACGTCGGTAACAGTTGAAGAGACCTCATTTGCCTGACAAACATGGCTTCCGTTCAGGCGCCCTATGAAAGTCTACGTTGTCCCCTGGAACGGTTGATTCTGTAGCTAACACGGAATGTACGAATAGGTCTCCCTTCTCTTGTTCTCCAACTTACACGTCAAAGTGCGCGGCTAATTGCCTGTTTCTTGTTCCGCAAGTATTTTCAATCCTTGTTTTAAAGAATTGTAAATCAACAAAAGCATGTCTTTGTCTCGGTTCTTGTCAGTCAGCCTAGAATTCAGCTTTTAACTGAGCACGTCTAAACTTACATTAGCTTGCCACGGTCGGTGAGTGGTCAACATGTCAGTCTACTAACCCCAAGCTTGCAGGTACGCTCCTGGCCGTGGAAAGTGATTTTTGAGAGGCGGCAAAAATTACGACACCATGTCATACGATGTTGGCATGTCAAAGAACCCGTTGGAATTCAGTAGGCCGAGTTCATAATGGCAAAATTAATCTTGGGAGTTTCCGCCAACACAAAGTTCCTCATTTCTTTACTAGAAAGATCTATACTTATAAAGGAGCTTAGATATCTAACATCCTTGGCATTCATAGTGCTTCAAGGAACAACGAAATTCGACATGCAGGCTACTCTATGGGTGCCAAATATCTAAGCTTGCACCCGGCACCGAGGCCATACGATATTATTATTATTATGATTATTATTTATATTATTATTATTATAAACTTTCATTACTGACATAGTTCAAAATTTAACTTACAACACTACACATTATAGAGTGTACACCGTTCCAGCCTTCGGACCAGAATTAATTTTCCTAGCAAAGCCGGAAATCGAACACAAAACTCAGCGGATAAGGAAGCGGTCAAGGCGATACGTAAGGTACCAATCTGAAATTTGAAATAATGGAAACCATTTTTCAGTGTTGCCAATGTAATTTATTATTGGGAGCTTTTCAGTCGGCCAACACTGATTGATGATCTTCTAATAATGAATCTCATAAGTTAGTATATTGACTTTCACGGCCAAGCAAATGCTGGGACGGTTCCTACTGACAGGCCACGGCCGCTTCCTTCCACATCCTTGCCCAGTTTCATTCGCCTTCATCAATTCCATCTCTCATTCCGACGCGCAGGTCGCCCACGGGCGTCACTTAGAAAGACCAGCACTCGGCCTCTCAGGAGGCCACACGAAAAAAAAGGAAAAAAAACGGCCAAGAAACTAACATTCGGCAATTTTTCTAGGTTTATGCCGTGTCTTGTGTGGGGTTTTCTAGGCCTGAAACCAAGATAGCTGGGTTTTAATAAATCTGATATTTGACTGAAGTATTTGAAAAACGCGAGAAACTATTTCTAGGCGGGTTGAGGTGGAAATGGAAGCCACCTGCTTAGATCAAAAAGTTCACTTTCGCGAAATTTCCCTGTCAAGGACAGAGAAATTAGGCAATTTCTTGGTTATTTCTGGAGTGAGAGTCATCAATTGTTCGTTCATTGCGTCCAAGAAATATATCTATATCTCAGAAAGTAGATAACTACTACGTATAATCGCCGCTCTACTGTAAGTGAAACAAATAATTCCCGTCGCGAACTGCAGCAGTGCACCTCCATATAAATGGCGCGCTAGTCATGTCACATTAGGTTGGGCGGACGCCGCCACACTGACAGAGATGCTATCATCAATCTTGCTTGCCGGAGATCTCAACTCTGTTTGTGGGAGCTCTTTGATATTCTGATAGCAAGGGGTTTCGTACTTACCTCACTTGATTCGAATTGAGATGCACTGCAGATGGGAAAAATCTCTTAGACTTCATCTATGAAGAAGCATATTTAATTTATATTAGAGTTAAAGCTGATAAACACGTTTTGGCGTATCTGTTAATCATTCCTAACCATGCCACTTTCTCCATAGATTTCATATTCACACATTCAAAGGTACAGGTTGTTTTAAACCCCGAAGTATTCGTGACTAGTTGAAAATAATAAAATTGCTTTTTCCTTTTGCTAGGCCAGGAAATTTGCTCCTTTATTACTTATTACAAATCAGAAATCCCTTGGTAGGTGAAAATCTAATGGAAGTAGAATACCTCTGCTACTTAGGAATGGACAAAGAAAAGATGATTTAAAATGTAGGTTGTCTCAGGTAAGGAAAGCATTTCTACAAAAAGGAAATCAGTTGACAGGAAATATAGAGAAATAGGTATTAGTAAGTCATCTTTGAATGGCGTTGTTTGGAGAGTGGTAGGGCCTAATCTACGGAAGTAAAACATGAACTAGTGGCGCAGCAGAAAAGCGGAGAATAGAAGAATTTTAAATGTGGTGTTACAGGAAAAAGATGAACATTAGATGGGTAGATAGAGTAACAAATGATGTATTAAGATAAGTGGGAGAGGGTGCATGTAGAATCGTTTTTATAACCGCTGTTAATTGTGATGGTTGTATTAGTGTGTTTTATCCGTAATTCAGGTAAGGACTGCAGACGATCAATTTCAAGTAGTTCCTACTTTAGCTATCAAATGCTACCGTCAACGACACCTACCTGTGAACTTAGTTACTAGATGCCACTACAAGCGGCACCTGATTTCGAACGATGGGACTAATAGAACGTTTATCAAATCTAAGCTACAAATTTTGCTTCGCACAATTGTTGTTTGTGGAAGGTTCTTTTACATGCCATAAATCTAAGTCATGGGGCGCCGGCTTTACTCGTACTTCCCCTCCGAAGGAAGGCATACTGATTTATTGTTAACGCTCTTAAGAATCCGACGACTTCAGCCGGGTTTTAACCCGCGATCTTGGGTATATAAGCTTAGCATGCTACCAACTACAAAAACGTATCCGCCTTTGTTTACGATTTACGTAAAGGCTATTCCTTCAGAACACTAATCATTACTGTATTCGGAGAAGGGTAGAGAGGAATTTCATGGATTCCAACTCGTAGCCACTATTGGTGGGCCGCATGACTATTTGTCCTACAGGTGGAAAGTATTAGGGTCCAATAAATAAAATCCCTAAGTCCGTTTTTTCAACTTTTCAGGAAATCAAATACAAAGTTTCAAACTTACACAAAATCTATATTTTTCACTTCTGTAATCCAATTTTCTGTTACATGGAAATATACATATCAACTATTATTTAAAATAACTAAAAGCTCTTATTACTTGTGAAATGTAGTTTATAAAATGCAAAATACACTCATGGACATAGTGATTTTTTGGTTTGTATAATGTTTTCCTGTTAATTTTTGGGCTTCAAATGTCACTCGTATTCATCCACATCACCCATTTCATCAGAACTATCAAGACTGGAGGCAGGAGTTTGAAACACACCGCTATAAAACAATCTGTCATTTACTGGCACATACTGGAGCATGTGTTTTAAGTTCTTCACCTTTCCCTCCTTCAAAGGCAAGTACGTTCTGTACTTCTGCTTGGGTCTCGAATTCAGCAGACTATTCTTAGATACACCATATCTATACAGTGACACCTCCTTAAAGCCTGTTTCGTTGGCCTCTTCAGATAATTGCGTCTTTCCCCCTGCTTGGAAAACGACTCGACAATTCGATATACCTGGCCAACTCGGCCTTAATATGCCCGTGTACATTTACTGATAGTGTAGGACAGGAATGACTCTTTCCTCTTTCCTAGGATCTTCAGAACTACCTGTGAGGGATTTTTGCTCAAACGGAACATCAAAATATAGGCCTACCAGTGGACTTAAGGATTTCTTTCGTTGCCTTGAGCGGACTTAGAGATTTATTTTGCTACATTGAGTGGACTTAGGGATTAATTTTGCTGCATTGAGTGGACTTAGTGATTTCTTTGGACTTAGGGATTTCTTAAATGTAATTACTAGAAAGTACGAATGATACTTATGCAAGTTACAGAGACTTAAGAGTTATTTATCATTGAAACTTATTGGAGATTTGAAAAGAGCGGGAAATTTTGGTCCGGATACATGCATTATCTCCATTTGTCAAAAAACGGACTTAGGGATTTTATTTATTGGACCCTCCAGAATCGGTAATTTCTAAAAGGCCCTTTCTGACATTTTTGGTGAAAATGAGTTAAGTATGGATTTTTGATGCTGAGACGTAAACACACCATTCCATGCTGAATTGGCCTCTTTATACCTATTAGTGCAGTCACAGGATGCCAATGATATTTGCATTCATTTCTAAAGAGCCCTTTCTGCGGTAGAACGGGCAGTTTAGCAAGGAACCAGTGCTAGCCAGATACAGATGCCATCTGGTGGAAAAAAGGGAACTTCCTAACAGCTGCTCTGCTATGATATAATGAGTAACATACAGTAAGAGGTTCTTTCTCGGATTGATGTGTGTTGAGTTCATAGTTTTGATTAAAAAGATACAGTCAGTCTGAGATACTAGACTTTATATCATTTCAATAATGACGCATGCTACAAATGTTAGAAAGGCTCAGGAGGTCTCTCTTTGCTCGAAGTCCCAGGACTCTTTCAACAGACTCAATTACCCATTAACTTAGGCTTCCCGCGCGGGGAACGGAGAGCGGGAGGTGCACTCGGCTGCATGACGTCACGCACTCGCCGTCTCCGTATCGCATAACGCCAGACTCCAGGAGTAAACTCAGACTCGATGCATATGCACTGAACAACATGACGTCATACACGTCGTAACCGTAACGCATAACGGTAGACCCAAAGCATAACGATGAAGTCGACAAGATCATTTAAAATGATAAAACGCGTGAATTAATGTAGGTAGGAATGTAGGAAGAAGGTAGAACAAGGAAAAGGCGTACCAGTAATCCGGAAAATTACCAGAGAAACATTCTAAAGAAGGCCAAAGTGAAGGGCATTGCTCACATTACATACTCTGGAAAAGTAATACTGTACGCGTATGATGAAAGTACAGCAAAAAAAAAGGTGCCAACGAGGTGTGTTCGTTCTTTTATAACTACATAGAGGAGTAGGCAACGTTCCAATTCAATGATTCGGCTTCTGACAGCTCTCATTGACCATGTGATAGGGGGTTTGGACTCATCAAGCGAGTTGTTAATAAGTTAGACAGAGTGTGTATACCCAAAGAATATGTGGGAATCATTGTAAACTGTGCCCAGAACAACAAATGTACAGCTCACATGGTAGGTACAGAGGACATATGCGATTTTAACAGGTGGTGGCCAAATCTCTACAAAAAAGGAGGACTCTCCATGGAATATAGAGGGAGAGGAGTTGAACGCCAGTCAAAGGTATCATTCAGTACTGCCAGTTACTGTGAATTCAAATATAAGTCAATAATTCCACACACTGTGACCACTTTCGATTTCATTGGTGGACTTGTACAGCACACTTTTGCCAGGAAAACCTCGAATTAATCTTCCTCAGTGCCCTGTGTACAACGGACGTGATCCCATGAACTCGAAGAAGATAAAAGACATCAAGAAAGTTATGAAGTACATTCCACATGAATATTTGGAGTATTGTGACGATATATTGAAATGCCCGACAGAAGACAACTAGAGCCATACACAAGAAGAATACTTGATGCTACTCTGTGTTATGAAATACTATTGTACGTAACATTATTATAAACTACAACATTACAAAATAAAGTTTTTGACAAGTTTATCGGATTTGATCGTTAAAAAAACAAATAACCACCAGAATATAACAAATTTAGCACATATAAATATTGACTCAGGCGAGTCATTTCTAAAAGGCCCTTATTTTACAGTTTTTGGAAGCTTATTCTGTACTTCCTAATGAACCAGACCAAACAAATTTTATTTCTAAACATATATTATGACATTTACATGTATTGTACAAAAAACTGTTGGCCTCAGATAAATAGTGTAAATGTAAAACATATTTTTGTGTTTTTCGCAAAACTAGTCTCCATGCACATGGGGCCTTTTAGAAATGACCGATAGTAGACCTGAGAGTGGGATTGTATACAATGTGTCGTCTGTGTGTGCTCGTGATTTTACCTTACCTGAATTTTCTCGTTAACTGATACATAAAAGGTTCAGTTATTGAGCATGTTACCTGATCAGTCTTTACCTTAATTTATTTGAATTTGAATGGGGGAGCAAACCCTCAGGTTCTACGTTCAACAGTTTTGGCACTTTGGCACGAGAGCAAGGAATGCCACCTTGCTCAACAAATGAGTTTGGAGGAAAGGCGCAACAAGCTGGCCAAAGAAAACTGTTGTTTTGCTTGTCTTAAGATAGGACACAGAGTGAAAAATTGCAAGGCACATCTTCGTTGCCCACTGTGCACTAGTCCTCACGTTGTGATCATGTGTCATAAACTGAATACAAATAAGGTCGAGGAGAAACCTGAATCTAAAATACAGGATGATAGGGAAAGGCAGAGCAATATCTCCATGAACATTCAGAGTGCCACAAAGGAGGTGTTTCTACAAACGCTGTGCATCAAACTGACACATAAAGGAAAGGAGAAGATGGTCCAAGCACTAATAGACAGTGGATCACAAAGATCCTACATTTTATGGAAGACTGCTGAGGAAATGGGATATAAACCTTTGAAGACCGAGATGATGATCCACAAGTTGTTTGGGGGCGCTGAGACCCGTGAAGAAGATCATCACCTGTATGATGTGAACGTAAGCAGTTGTGATGGTTCCTTTAATACCACGTTGCAATTGATTGACCAGAAGGTAATCTGTGGGAAGATTCCAAGGTTGAAGTTCGGACCTTGGATGAAGGAAATGAAAGCAAAAAGGATATGGCTGTCTGATGTGGGAACAAATCCATCCGACGTGGAAGTCCTGCTAGGAGCTGATGTTGCGAGGAGTCTCTTGCTGAATGAAACCCATAAGCTTGAATCAGGATTGGTTGCTGTGAGGACAACGCTTGGCTGGACCGTGACTGGTAAATTGAAAGACGAAGGGGGTAGTTCCCTGGCTTTGTATTCAACTACCCTGTTCATTCAATCTGCTTCTATAACCGACCTTTGGAACTTGGAGACTATAGGCATATCTGACCCCACGGAAAACAAGTCGAGAGAAGAGATGGAAGAAGTTGCACGTCGTTACTTCCAAGAGACTGTAAAGGTTAATGTGGATAGCCGATATGAAGTTGCGTTACCTTGGTTGGAGAGCCGACAGTACTTACGGAACAACAAGGAGATAGCGAAGAAGAGATTGATTTCAGTTTCGAATAGACTGACCAAAGAAGGAAAGTTTGAGGAATATGGAAATGTGTTTCAGGAATGGATGAATGAGGGCATAATTGAAGAGGTTCCAGAAGGAGAAAAGGAAGACCTGTGTTATTATTTACCACACCGGGGAATCTTCAAAGAAAACTCTACCACCACTGTGAGACCCGTGTTCGATGGATCCAGCAAATCGAAGGATACTCCTTCTTTAAATGAGTGTCTCGAAAAGGGTCCTAATTTGCTACAACAAATCCCCACACTTCTATTGATGTTTCGAAAAAATAGGATAGGAGTGATTTCCGATATTAAGAAGGCGTTCCTGCAGATATCTGTTCAGGAAAGTGACCGTGATTTCTTGCGCTTCTTGTGGTGGAAAGATTCAAAGGATAGTGAATTGAAGGTTTTTCGACATTGCCGAGTCGTATTTGGACTGAATTGCAGCCCATTTCTGCTGGAAGCAGTTCTTGACCTTCAATTGAAAGAGAGCGTAAACTACCAAGAGACAGCAAAAAGACTGAGAAATTCCTTCTATGTAGACAATTGTATCACCTCTTTGGATAATGAGAAAGAATTGAGTACGTTTATAGAAGAATCTACCACATTGCTGGCCAGAGCACATTTTGATCTTCGTAACTGGGAGTACAAAAGTCTAAATTCTCCCGAGAGTGACTCGTCAGTTCCTGAGGTAACCTCGGTATTAGGACTTCGATGGAACAAGACAGAAGATGTTCTTTCTTGTGAGAAAATTGACATGTCGAAGATTGACGACAAGATCACTAGAAGAAATATATTGGCGGCTGCTCAGAGAATCTTTGATCCTATAGGATTCACATGTCCTGTCTCTCTAGTACCGAAGTTGCTGTTGCAGGAAAGTTGGCGGAAGAAAATGAGCTGGGATGAAGAAATGGAGGATGACTTGAGGAAGAAGTTTGAAATTTGGCATCAAGAACTTGAGGTATTGCCTGATATTAAAATTCCCAGACAAATGGCACGCTGCAAGACACAGGAATCTTGGAGCCTTCATACGTTCTGCGACGCAATTGCAGTAGCATATGCTGCGGTTGTGTTTCTTCGTTCAGAAGATGGAAAGGACACAAATATAACGCTTCTTCAAGCAAAGTCTCGTGTAGCCCCGCTGAAAAAAATGACTATTTCGCGGTTGGAACTCCTAGCTTGTTCAATTGCAGCTCGCCTTGCATTTTCCATAAAGGCAAGTTTAGAATTAGCAGAGCTTTCAACATATTATTGGACAGACTCTACAACAGTTCTCTGCCGGATCAAGAGGAAGGAAGTCTGGGGAACTTTGTAGCAAATCGAGTGAAGGAAATTAAACAGTTGTCTAACCCTGATAGCTGGAATCATGTACGTGGAGTGAATAACCCGGCTGACCTACCTTCTAGGGGTTGTTCTGCTTCCAAACTCTTGACGTCGAAATGGTGGGAGGGCCCTCATTGGTTGAGATCTCCTAATTCGGAATGGCCTCTCGACAATGCCTTGCCTGATGAAGAAAGGGTAAATGAAGAGAAAAGGAAAGGAATTTCAACTGTACTAGTTTCTGTGGAACCAGAAGGAAAGTGGTATCTGAAATTCTTTTCCAAGTACTCAAAAGTTGTCAGGATGACGGCCTGGATTCTACGATTCATCCACAACACAGCAAAAGAAGGCAAAAAACGTATTTCAAAGGAACTCCAAGTCGAAGAATTGCATGTAGCTGAAAGGAGACTGTTGAAGATCGTTACGCAAGAGATGCTCGCCGAAAAGGAGCAGTCCTTCAAAAATCTGAACGTGTTTGAAGATGAAAGAGGATTACTTCGAGTAAAAACAAGGTTCATAAGGAGACCGGAAGATGAATTATTCCTCACTCCAATGCTGCTACCAGCTAAACACCAGCTAGTTCACATGATGATCATGGAGAAACATCTAGAAATGTCTCACGCTGGAGTACAAGTTCTTCTCTCCACTTTGCGAGAACGGTTTTGGATTTTTAATGGTAGAAGGACAATAAGAAAGGTGATTTCGAGCTGTGTCAGGTGCAGAAGACACCAAGCAAAGGGAATTACCATCGAAGTTGCACCTTTGCCAGAGGATCGGATTAGAGACGCTTCTGTCTTTGAAATTGTAGGAATTGATCTGGCTGGCCCGTTATACCTCCGAGGAGGTGAAAAGGTCTGGGTGGTGCTATTACCGTGTGCGGTCTTCAGAGCAGTGCATTTTGAACTCGTTAGGACCCTATCTACTCCAGGGTTTCTGCAAGCATTGAGGAGATTCGTCGCTCGAAGAGGGAGACCAAACATCATTTACAGTGATAATGGGACAAATTTTGTGGGAGCAGAAAATGCTTTCAGTGAAGTTGACTGGACCAAAATAAATGTTGAGGCTACGTGCATGAGAATTGTTTGGAAATTCAATCCTCCCACTGCTGCATGGTGGGGTGGGTTTTGGGAGCGTATTGTTCAAATGCTGAAGAAGTTGTTGCGACGAGTACTAGGTCGTTCCTCCTTAGACTATGAGGAACTATTAACGGTTCTGTTGGATGCAGAGGCAGTCATCAATTCTCGGCCTTTGACTTATTTGTCTGAAGATAGTGATGATTTGGTAGCGTTGACACCTGCAATGTTTCTTCAGGACATTCCGAGGGTGGGAGTACCCGATATTGATCACATTGATCAGATAAACCCTGGAAAAAGGTTCAGGCACATGCAGCATTTGAGGGCAGAATTGCGAAAAAGATTCAGACTAGAGTACCTAGGGCAACTTAAACCGGGAAAAGGCAAAGCAAACTCACATCGAGAATTGAAGGTGGGAGAAGTAGTGATCCTTGGAAGTGACAGTGCACGTAGAATGGACTGGCCTTTAGGAAGGGTGGTTTCAGTACATCCCGGAAAGGACAATGTCGTCAGAGTGGTCAAGGTGAAGACTACAACTGGAGAGTTGAAGCGGCCTGTGCAGAACATCTATCCTCTAGAAGCAACTCCGTTTACTGAGTGGCAGTGTGAAGAAGTCTTGGATAAAGACCCTGGTGTTCCTGTTTCGAGCTCTGGTGTTCCTGTCTCGATCCCTGGTGTTCCTGTTTCGAGCTCTGGTGTTCCTGTATCGAGCCCTGGTGCACCTGTATCGAGCCCTGATGTTCCTGTCTCGCCCCCTGGTCTTCCACATTTGAGTTCGACAAGGTGTGGGAGGAAGATACGAATTCCATCCCGCCTCAATTTGTAAATTTTCCTTGATCTGTAATATTTGAAGTACAGTGGTTTTAATCATAGTATGATAAAAAAAAAGGTGGGAGGATGTTATGGAACTGATTAAAAGAGTCTAAGTCGTTTTTGGACCCTAAATGGCGGCCGCTGGCTGGAGGGCCATCTTGTGGTGTTTGGACTTTGTGACAAAAGACTGTGGCAGTTGTTGTTCGTTGTACTATGTTTGAATATGTCTGTTGTATAGTTGTGTAGTGAAATAAATAGTTAAATTCATAATGGTTAACACTAATTCGATGAATTAGTCCCTTAACAAAACACTTAACGAGTCCACCCGTATTGTCACTGGATGTCTGAAACCTACTCCAGAGCAGAAGACCTACCCTCTCGCTGGCATTGCACCTCCAGTTATCCGACGCAAGTTGGCAGCAGAGAAAGAAAGACAAAAGCTTGAAACAGATCCTAGACATTCTATATTCAACCACAATGTAACCACTCCTCGCCTAAGATCCAGGGAAAGTTTTATTAAGAAAACAGTAACCCTCCATACCAAATCAGACGTCCGCCGTGTGTCACACTGGAAACAAATAGTACCAGAGGGGTTTACCACTTAAGAAGAACTGAGCAGTGGTAGTCTTTTGCCGAAGTGGGGTTATGCAGAAGATCCACGATGTGCCTGTAGAAAATCCAGCCTCCACAACACCTGCTCACGTGCCAAGATCTTAATGACACCTGCAGCCAGGAAGAACTTCTGTTGGCCACAGACCGAGGGATAAGAGCTGCAGAGTTCTGGAAAGGAAGAATTTAGTGTGTCTCCCGGACACGGAAAATAAAGTAACTTAATTTATTTGAATTAATTATCGTCACTTGACAAGTTCGGCAGATCTAAATAAGTTAACGATTATGGCAGTGGAGCAGAAGTTGTCGTGGACTTCATTCAAGGATCGGTCGAAGGGCCAAGGGATCATTTAACTGATATACACATTATTACCGGCTAACGCGCTACCTCGTGCCTCGCGAGGGAGAGCGTGGGTTCGAATCCCACCTTGGTCATTCTAAAAATGGTTTTCGTGGTTTCCCATTTTCATCACCAGGCAAATTTCAAATTATACAGATCCATGGTCGACTTCCTTCCAAAATCCTTTCCCTGACTTTATTAATTAGGTTCAAGTTAGCGGTCACCTGGACAATCAGACTGTTACCATCCCCAGTTTTATCTTCTGACAAAGTATAGTCAGCTCCCAGACGGGACCGAGAATACAGGGTCTTTCACTCAAAGTGGGGCCGGCTCCGCGGCGGTTGGAAGGCCGGACGAGCACATGGCAACTCGCTGAGCTTGGGGTTAAAAGAGCGCCCGTGCGAATCGCATGTGAATAACAAGCACGCATAATAACACATAATAAAAGTAAAATAATTAGGCCTACTCAGCTTGTCACAGACGATGTTGAAAATGTCCTCCACCTGCATCTACACATTTCTGGCATCTTCAAAGGAAATTTTCATTCACACGCATTATTCCATCTACCGAGATAGCCTCAATTTCTCTCGTGGTATTTAGTTTGAGTTCCTCTAGAGTGTGACGGTTTGTTGCATAAACCTCATTTTTCAATGTTCCCTAGAAATAAAAATTGAACAATAGGCTTTAACACTTAGCAATAATGCGTTATAAAATTTTGAAACACAATAACAATTAAACAATAACCACGGACACGCGTTATAAACTTATAACATATGAGTGAAAGACAATGTACATCGAACTATAGTAGTTGTTATTATTGTTTTAAGGGGCGTAACTACGAGGTCATCTGCCCCTTCGAATTACAGAAACATTCTCAGCAGTCATAGGTGAATAAATTTAAAAAATTAGCAGCCACATGCACAAACAATACTGCTACCAGTCAGTTTCATTAATAAACTAAATGCTACCATCATTTCAATTAATTAATTTACAGCACAATATATAACATAAGTCGTTTAGGATCGACTCATAAGGGTGAATAGTTTTCGCATTTCATACATTTCCGTAACTGCTCAGAAAAGAAGTATGTCTTATACTCGTTTACACACCACCATGAGGTAGAGTATACGGCGCGTTTTTTTTTTATCGTGGTCTCCCCTGTAGGCCTAATCCACGTATTGCCTGTTTGAAATACTCCAGGTCAAAGGTTCATATTCGCTTTATTTCTCATTATCATCAAGTTTAACCTTCATGTTTCACGATTTTCACAGGAGCATCTACCACTATCACCAAAACAGTTATCATACTACCATCAACAACACACTACTTCTACCAACACCATCACCAAGGTTCTATTACCACTAACACCGTCACAACCACACTTCTACTACTAACACCTGCACTATCACCAACACCCTTATATTATTCCCTCCATCACATCCATTCTTTTACTACTACCACTGTTAACAACAATCCTATCCTACTAACACGGTCTCCACCACACTTTTACTACTAACATGAACATCATCACTAACACTCTTATACAGTTGTCTCCAAGCCAACCTGCGCATTAAGGTCTCCAACCGTCAGAATGTTTTCATCCTCCACATATCTTTCTACTGTAGTTCTTCTATAATTATGTACAGTACCTTTATCAGCTTGGCTACTTCCACTCTGTGGAATACGCCAAAATGATTGTGAGTATTTAATTATTCTGTCACTTATAGGTACAATATTCGAAATTGCATATACATGAGGATTCACGAGAAATAGAAAACACGATATATCTTCTTTGCATCATCTATTCTTATACCCTTATTTTTGCAAAGATCCATTCATTTAGAAGGCTGTGAATAGCTAGTGCTGCCACTAGATGGTAATGTCTCGCCCTTGCACAGAGCGGCCATTGTTTTAAAATAGGCTACCATGTCACCACATGTACACTACCAATATGGCATATAGATAAAATGAAGATCAATCATTCAATGTCTAAAGGCAATGCCTTGCCGATTCAACCATTGTCTTCTGTCTTCAGCTTGTCTTTTCATCTCACAGTAGGAACCACATCCTACGTTTTGTATCAATACTTGAAGGAATTGCTTCCTAGGTCGACTTCGTCCCTTCTTTCCTAAGACCATTCCTTCTAGTAGATTGGTTAGAAAGGTATTATGACGCACACGATGTGTCCAATGAATTTAGCTGTTCTTCTATGTACTGTTACCATCAGCTGTTTCTTCCCCTGGATTTCTCGCAGTATACTTTCGTTTGTTCTTTTTTCAGTCCAACTGAATACAATAATAATAATTATCAAATAGTGACACTGCGTCTACTGCAGACGGACCAATGCAATTGGTCACATTGCCAACACTATTGAACCTATTGAAATGAAATGTATATATATGAAGAGAAATGAACAATGACAACTGTCAAAATTAAACTGTCATGGCGGACTCTTAACATATAGGTTACACTACTAACATCAAAATCATCACTAACAATCTTATACTACTACTAGAGTACAGTTTCGATATTTCGAGTCTCGATAGTAAAATTTTCCAAAGAAATCCGAATTGAAAAATTTGAATTAGCAAAGATAACAATTCATCAGTTTCTGTGAGTGAGAGACAAACACGGGTGACGCGCTGGTTCATACGCTAGATCCGATCCTACCCCTTTCCGTCACTCACCTACAATATACTGTAGTTATCTAATATTCTTCGTTAATTACCTGCGACAGAACGTTAAGCCGTTTATGACTGTTCGTTGTTGACCAATAGCTGATGGTTCTTGACCAACTGCATGCTTCCTCGGTTAGTCCACGCAGAGTCCTGGCCTCCGGCTTGCTTCTCAGGTCTCCAGTGATGCACAGTTGCACGCAGTTTTGTCCAGTCTCCCAGCTTGCTCTCAGTGGTTACGGTGGAGAATTGACAAAGCTGTGCCTCGAGCTGGAAAAGTCCTGGCTCCATTCAGACATCTAATGTAAACATGGCCGCCCAGTTAGGTTTCAAAAAATAGTCGGTCATAAATGAGGAAAATTAGAGAACTACATATCGCTGCCACGACAGAAAAACCTAAATAAAATCATAAATGTAAGATTCATAGCTATTGTTGATCAATATAGACCTATCTGGAATAATAATTAATTAATTAATAAATAATTACAGAATTAAGTTGTTAATACTGGCTTGCTAGAAATATACCTGAAACGCTGTCGTCCAATAGAGCACTATAGTTCGTTTCATGTAGTTTCGTTCCATTGAATCTGAGATACTGGAAATCTACGGTTGGAATGCCTACAATGTGTTATAAGATGGTTGGTGGGACTGCTACCTGTGATAATGCGCACAATTAGATCCCTGACGGCATACATTGTATATATAAAATTTGTCAGCTATCCATTAAATGTTATGAAAATTACAACCCATACATGAGAGTGATGCCAACATAATTGAATCAGCCGGAGCTGAAGAGTATGGTCAGTTTTCACTACTTTTCTGGAGAGAGATATTATTAATTTATTTAGCGTATGGCGTTTAGTGCCGGGAGTGTCCGAGGACATGTTCGTCTCGCCAGAGGCTGTAGCTGCTTCAAGCGGACACCCATGGGGTGTCCGCTCAATTTCAAATAGTTCCAACTTTCGCTATCAGATGTCACTGACATCTAGTGGTGAACGTTGGAATTTTGATAGAGCGTTTCAACGAAATAAAAACTAAAAATTTAGCTTCACACAAGTTTAGTTAGTGGAAGATTATTTTACATGCCATAAATCTATGACATGGGACAACCACCTTTACTTCCCCTCGGAAGGAAGGCATATTGAAGGATTTTAAGAGTCTATGTCGTTTTTGGACCCTAAATGGCAGCCGCTGGCTGGAGGGCCATTTTGTGGTGTTTGGACTTTGTGACAAAAGACTGTGGCAGTTGTTGTTCGTTGTACTATGTTTGAATATGTCTGTTGCATAGTTGTGTAGTGAAATAAATAGTTAAATTCATAATGGTTAACACTAATTCGGTGAATTAGTCCCTTAACAAAACATATGGTGACCCCGACGTGATTTAATACGTAAATTACGAGAAGTTACGGCAAGATACGTAAGATTTCTTTGTGTGTGAAAATCTTGGTATAGCCTAGCCTACACGACAATGGAAAAGCTTGTGAAACAACGTAAGCCAATTCGAGCGTCCTACACAAAGACGTATAATGAGGTAATGCGTCATTTAACCAGCGAAATAGTTGACCTGGAATCGGCACAGAAGATGCTGATGAAATTGGAGAGGTTAAGTGCTGAACTTGCTCCTTTGGATGAAAAAATACTGGAACTAGCATTAGAAGAAGAGGATGATGTCTACAGCCGTGAGTACGGGGCAGTTGAGACTTATAGAGATAATTTAGATGAAGTAAGGTTAAAGATGACGAATATTTGCTCTAATGAGAATGTTGGTGTGGTTAGAGAACACATTTCTGAAGCTTCATCTGCAGCTAAAAGAAACTTGAAACTTCCTAGGTTGGAACTAGCCAAGTTTGGAGGGGACGTTAAAGATTGGTTAGGATTCTGGAGCATGTTTAAGAGAATCCATGAAGATAGTGACATAGAATCAGAAGATAAATTTCAATATCTGATTCAGTGCACCAAACCTGACAGTCGTGCCAGAGAACTTCTGAACAGTTTCCCGGCTACCGCTGAAAACTATCCAAAGGTTATAGAGTGCATGAAGAATCGGTTCGGTCGTGAAGATCTCCTGACGGAGTACTACGTTAGGGAGCTGATTGGGTTAGTCATTCAGAATGTGTCGCACAACAATGACAAATCAGGAATAGCTGTAGGCCTACTGTATGACACATTAGAGAGCAAGTTAAGAGCTCTAGAATCTATAGGTGTGACAAGGGATAAGTATGGGTCCATGTTGTTCCCTCTCGTGGAATCATGCTTGCCTGAAGATGTTTTAAGGACATGGCTCAGAAATCAATCAGCGAATGATGAGTTGATTGGTGAACAGAAAGATAGGCTAGAGGCTCTTCTAAATTTCCTCAAACGTGAAGTGGAGGGAGAAGAGAGGATAACCTTTGCTCGGGCAGGTTTTGGTCTGTCCGATACGAAAAGACAAGAGAGAGTGAGAGGAAAAAATGTCGACACACATTTACCAACGGCGAATTCTTTGTTTTCGGCCAAATTTGAAGGCAAGAAGAGAAAGTGTGTGTTTTGTAGCAAATTCCACGAGAGCAAGGAATGCCACCTTGCTCAACAAATGAGTTTGGAGAAAAGGCGCAACAAGCTGGCCAAAGAAAACTTTTGTTTTGCTTGTCTTAAGGTAGGACACAGAGTGAAAAATTGCAAGGCACATCTTCGTTGCCCACTGTGCACTAGTCCTCACGTTGTGATCATGTGTCATAAACTGAATACAAATAAGGTCGAGGAGAAACCTGAATCTAAAATACAGGATGATAGGGAAAGGCAGAGCAATATCTCCATGAACATTCAGAGTGCCACAAAGGAGGTGTTTCTACAAACGCTGTGCATCAAACTGACACATAAAGGAAAGGAGAAGATGGTCCGAGCACTAATAGACAGTGGATCACAAAGATCCTACATTTTACGGAAGACTGCTGAGGAAATGGGATATAAACCTTTGAAGACCGAGATGATGATCCACAAGTTGTTTGGGGGCGCTGAGACCCGTGAAGAAGATCATCACCTGTATGATGTGAACGTAAGCAGTTGTGATGGTTCCTTTAATACCACGTTGCTATTGATTGACCAGAAGGTAATCTGTGGGAAGATTCCAAGGTTGAAGTTCGGACCTTGGATGAAGGAAATGAAAGCAAAAAGGATATGGCTGTCTGATGTGGGAACAAATCCATCCGACGTGGAAGTCCTGCTAGGAGCTGATGTTGCGAGGAGTCTCTTGCTGAATGAAACCCATAAGCTTGAATCAGGATTGGTTGCTGTGAGGATAACGCTTGGCTGGACCGTGACTGGTAAATTGAAAGACGAAGAGGGTAGTTCCCTGGCTTTGTATTCAACTACCCTGTTCATTCAATCTGCTTCTATAACCGACCTTTGGAACTTGGAGACTATAGGCATATCTGACCCCACGGAAAACAAGTCGAGAGAAGAGATGGAAGAAGCTGCACGTCGTTACTTCCAAGAGACTGTAAAGGTTAATGCGGATAGCCGATATGAAGTTGCGTTACCTTGGTTGGAGAGCCGACAGTACTTACGGAACAACAAGGAGATAGCGAAGAAGAGATTGATTTCAGTTTCGAATAGACTGACCAAAGAAGGAAAGTTTGAGGAATATGGAAATGTGTTTCAGGAATGGATGAATGAGGGCATAATTGAAGAGGTTCCAGAAGGAGAAAAGGAAGACCTGTGTTATTATTTACCACACCGGGGAATCTTCAAAGAAAACTCTACCACCACTGTGAGACCCGTGTTCGATGGATCCAGCAAATCGAAGGATACTCCTTCTTTAAATGAGTGTCTCGAAAAGGGTCCTAATTTGCTACAACAAATCCCCACACTTCTATTGATGTTTGTGGGGCGTGGTGGCTCAGCGGTCTAGCTGTATGCCTTTCACCAGGGCTCTCCGGGTTCGATTCCCGGTCAATGCATGTGAGATTTTCGAAGTGAAATGCCATGTCCTGTGGTTCGGATTCCACGTAAAAAGGAGGTCCCGTGGCTCATGATCTCAAGATTAACGGTCACGTTAAACTAAAAGCTTCCTTCCTTCCTTTCTATTGATGTTTCGAAAAAATAGGATAGGAGTGATTTCCGATATTAAGAAGGCGTTCCTGCAGATATCTGTTCAGGAAAGTGACCGTGATTTCTTGCGCTTCTTGTGGTGGAAGGATTCAAAGGATAGTGAATTGAAGGTTTTTTGACATTGCCGAGTCGTATTTGGACTGAATTGCAGCCCATTTCTGCTGGAAGCAGTTCTTGACCTTCAATTGAAAGAGAGCGTAGACTACCAAGAGACAGCAAAAAGACTGAGAAATTCCTTCTATGTAGACAATTGTATCACCTCTTTGGATAATGAGAAAGAATTGAGTACGTTTATAGAAGAATCTACCACATTGCTGGCCAGAGCACATTTTGATCTTCGTAACTGGGAGTACACAAGTCTAAATTCTCCCGAGAGTGACTCGTCAGTTCCTGAGGTAACCTCGGTATTAGGACTTCGATGGAACAAGACAGAAGATGTTCTTTCTTGTGAGAAAATTGACATGTCGAAGATTGACGACACGATCACTAGAAGAAATGAATTGGCGGCTGCTCAGAGAATCTTTGATCCTATAGGATTCACATGTCGTGTCTCTCTAGTACCGAAGTTGCTGTTGCAGGAAAGTTGGCGGAAGAAAATGAGCTGGGATGAAGAAATGGAGGATGACTTGAGGAAGAAGTTTGAAATTTGGCATCAAGAACTTGAGGTATTGCCTGATATTAAAATTCCCAGACAAATGGCACGCTGCAAGACACAGGAATCTTGGAGCCTTCATACGTTCTGCGACGCAAGTGCAGTAGCATATGCTGCGGTTGTGTTTCTTCGTTCAGAAGATGGAAAGGACACAAATATAACGCTTCTTCAAGCAAAGTCTCGTGTAGCCCCGCTGAAAAAAATGACTATTTCGCGGTTGGAACTCCTAGCTTGTTCAATTGCAGCTCGCCTTGCATTTTCCATAAAGGCAAGTTTAGAATTAGCAGAGCTTTCAACATATTATTGGACAGACTCTACAACAGCTCTCTGCTGGATCAAGAGGAAGGAAGTCTGGGGAACTTTGTAGCAAATCGAGTGAAGGAAATTAAACAGTTGTCTAACCCTGATAGCTGGAATCATGTACGTGGAGTGAATAACCCGGCTGACCTACCTTCTAGGGGTTGTTCTGCTTCCAAACTCTTGACGTCGAAATGGTGGGAGGGCCCTCATTGGTTGAGATCTCCTAATTCGGAATGGCCTCTCGACAATGCCTTGCCTGATGAAGAAAGGGTAAATGAAGAGAAAAGGAAAGGAATTTCAACTGTACTAGTTTCTGTGGAACCAGAAGGAAAGTGGTATCTGAAATTCTTTTCCAAGTACTCAAAAGTTGTCAGGATGACGGCCTGGATTCTACGATTCATCCACAACACAGCAAAAGAAGGCAAAAAACGTATTTCAAAGGAACTCCAAGTCGAAGAATTGCATGTAGCTGAAAGGAGACTGTTGAAGATCGTTACGCAAGAGATGCTCGCCGAAAAGGAGCAGTCCTTCAAAAATCTGAACGTGTTTGAAGATGAAAGAGGATTACTTCGAGTAAAAACAAGGTTAATAAGGAGACCGGACGATGAATTATTCCTCACTCCAATTCTGCTACCAGCTAAACACCAGCTAGTTCACATGATGATCATGGAGAAACATCTAGAAATGTCTCACGCTGGAGTACAAGTTCTTCTCTCCACTTTGCGAGAACGGTTTTGGATTGTTAATGGTAGAAGGACAATAAGAAAGGTGATTTCGAGCTGTGTCAGGTGCAGAAGACACCAAGCAAAGGGAATTACCATCGAAGTTGCACCTTTGCCAGAGGATCGGATTAGAGACGCTTCTGTCTTTGAAATTGTAGGAATTGATCTGGCTGGCCCGTTATACCTCCGAGGAGGTGAAAAGGTCTGGGTGGTGCTATTCACGTGTGCGGTCTTCAGAGCAGTGCATTTTGAACTCGTTAGGACACTATCTACTCCAGGGTTTCTGCAAGCATTGAGGAGATTCGTCGCTCGAAGAGGGAGACCAAACATCATTTACAGTGATAATGGGACAAATTTTGTGGGAGCAGAAAATGCTTTCAGTGAAGTTGACTGGACCAAAATAAATGTTGAGGCTACGTGCATGAGAATTGTTTGGAAATTCAATCCTCCCACTGCTGCATGGTGGGGTGGGTTTTGGGAGCGTATTGTTCAAATGCTGAAGAAGTTGTTGCGACGAGTACTAGGTCGTTCCTCCTTAGACTATGAGGAACTATTAACGGTTCTGTTGGATGCAGAGGCAGTCATCAATTCTCGGCCTTTGACTTATTTGTCTGAAGATAGTGATGATTTGGTAGCGTTGACACCTGCAATGTTTCTTCAGGACATTCCGAGGGTGGGAGTACCCGATATTGATCACATTGATCAGATAAACCCTGGAAAAAGGTTCAGGCACATGCAGCATTTGAGGGCAGAATTGCGAAAAAGATTCAGACTAGAGTACCTAGGGCAACTTAAACCGGGAAAAGGCAAAGCGAACTCACATCGAGAATTGAAGGTGGGAGAAGTAGTGATCCTTGGAAGTGACAGTGCACGTAGAATGGACTGGCCTTTAGGAAGGGTGGTTTCAGTACATCCCGGAAAGGACAATGTCGTCAGAGTGGTCAAGGTGAAGACTACAACTGGAGAGTTGAAGCGGCCTGTGCAGAACATCTATCCTCTAGAAGCAACTCCGTTTACTGAGTGGCAGTGTGAAGAAGTCTTGGATAAAGACCCTGGTGTTCCTGTTTCGAGCTCTGGTGTTCCTGTCTCGATCCCTGGTGTTCCTGTTTCGAGCTCTGGTTTCCTGTATCGAGCCCTGATGTTCCTGACTCGCCCCCTGGTCTTCCACATTTGAGTTCGACAAGGTGTGGGAGGAAGATACGAATTCCATCCCGCCTCAATTTGTAAATTTTCCTTGATCTGTAATATTTGAAGTACAGTGGTTTTAATCATAGTATGATAAAAAGGTGGGAGGATGTTATGGAACTGATTAAAAGAGTCTAAGTCGTTTTTGGACCCTAAATGGCGGCCGCTGGCTGGAGGGCCATCTTGTGGTGTTTGGACTTTGTGACAAAAGACTGTGGCAGTTGTTGTTCGTTGTACTATGTTTGAATATGTCTGTTGTATAGTTGTGTAGTGAAATAAATAGTTAAATTCATAATGGTTAACACTAATTCGGTGAATTAGTCCCTTAACAAAACACTTAACGAGTCCACCCGTATTGTCACTGGATGTCTGAAACCTACTCCAGAGCAGAAGTCCTACCCTCTCGCTGGCATTGCACCTCCAGTTATCCGACGCAAGTTGGCAGCAGAGAAAGAAAGACAAAAGCTTGAAACAGATCCTAGACATTCTATATTCAACCACAATGTAACCACTCCTCGCCTAAGATCCAGGGAAAGTTTTATTAAGAAAACAGTAACCCTCCATACCAAATCAGACGTCCGCCGTGTGTCACACTGGAAACAAATAGTACCAGAGGGGTTTACCACATAAGAAGAACTGAGCAGTGGTAGTCATTTGCCGAAGTGGGGTTATGCAGAAGATCCACGATGTGCCTGTAGAAAATCCAGCCTCCACAACACCTGCTCACGTGCCAAGATCTTAATGACACCTGCAGCCAGGAAGAACTTCTGTTGGCCACAGACCGAGGGATAAGAGCTGCAGAGTTCTGGAAAGGAAGAATTTAGTGTGTCTCCCGGACACGGAAAATAAAGTAACTTAATTTATTTGAATTAATTATCGTCACTTGACAAGTTCGGCAGATCTAAATAAGTTAACGATTATGGCAGTGGAGCAGAAGTTGTCGTGGACTTCATTCAAGGATCGGTCGAAGGGCCAAGGGATCATTTAACTGATATACACATTATTACCGGCTAACGCGCTACCTCGTGCCTCGCGTGGGAGAGCGTGGGTTCGAATCCCACCTTGGTCATTCTAAAAATGGTTTTCGTTGTTTCCCATTTTCATCACCAGGCAAATTTCAAATTATACAGATCCATGGTCGACTTCCTTCCAAAATCCTTTCCCTGACTTTATTAATTAGGTTCAAGTTAGCGGTCACCTGGACAATCAGACTGTTACCATCCCCAGTTTTATCTTATGACAAAGTATAGTCAGCTCCCAGACGGGACCGAGAATACAGGGTCTTTCACTCAAAGTGGGGCCGGCTCCGCGGCGGTTGGAAGGCCGGACGAGCACATGGCAACTCGCTGAGCTTGGGGTTAAAAGAGCGCCCGTGCGAATCGCATGTGAATAACAAGCACGCATAATAACACATAATAAAAGTAAAATAATTAGGCCTACTCAGCTTGTACAGACGATGTTGAAAATGTCCTCCACCTGCATCTACACATTTCTGGCATCTTCAAAGGAAATTTTCATTCACACGCATTATTCCATCTACCGAGATAGCCTCAATTTCTCTCGTGGTATTTAGTTTGAGTTCCTCTAGAGTGTGACGGTTTGTTGCATAAACCTCATTTTTCAATGTTCCCTATAAATAAAAATTGAACAATAGGCTTTAACACTTAGCAATAATGCGTTATAAAATTTTGAAACACAATAACAATTAAACAATAACCACGGACACGCGTTATAAACTTATAACATATGAGTGAAAGACAATGTACATCGAACTATAGTAGTTGTTATTATTGTTTTAAGGGGCGTAACTACGAGGTCATCTGCCCCTTCGAATTACAGAAACATTCTCAGCAGTCATAGGTGAATAAATTTAAAAAATTAGCAGCCACATGCACAAACAATACTGCTACCAGTCAGTTTCATTAATAAACTAAATGCTACCATCATTTCAATTAATTAATTTACAGCACAATATATAACATAAGTCGTTTAGGATCGACTCATAAGGGTGAATAGTTTTCGCATTTCATACATTTCCGTAACTGCTCAGAAAAGAAGTATGTCTTATACTCGTTTCCACACCACCATGAGGTAGAGTATACGGCGCGTTTTTTTTTATCGTGGTCTCCCCTGTAGGCCTAATCCACGTATTGCCTGTTTGAAATACTCCAGGTCAAAGGTTCATATTCGCTTTATTTCTCATTATCATCAAGTTTAACCTTCATGTTTCACGATTTTCACAGGAGCATCTACCACTATCACCAAAACAGTTATCATACTACCATCAACAACACACTACTTCTACCAACACCATCACCAAGGTTCTATTACCACTAACACCGTCACAACCACACTTCTACTACTAACACCTGCACTATCACCAACACCCTTATATTATTCCCTCCATCACATCCACTCTTTTACTACTACCGGTACCACTGTTAACAACAATCCTATCCTACTAACACGGTCTCCACCACACTTTTACTACTAACATGAACATCATCACTAACACTCTTATACAGTTGTCTCCAAGCCAACCTGCGCATTAAGGTCTCCAACCGTCAGAATGTTTTCATCCTCCACATATCTTTCTACTGTAGTTCTTCTATAATTATGTACAGTACCTTTATCAGCTTGGCTACTTCCACTCTGTGGAATACGCCAAAATGATTGTGAGTATTTAATTATTCTGTCACTTATAGGTACAATGTTCGAAATTGCATATACATGAGGATTCACGAGAAATAAAAAACACGATATATCTTCTTTGCATCATCTATTCTTATACCCTTATTTTTGCAAAGATCCATTCATTTAGAAGGCTGTGAATAGCTAGTGCTGCCACTAGATGGTAATGTCTCGCCCTTGCACAGAGCGGCCATTGTTTTAAAATAGGCTACCATGTCACCACATGTACACTACCAATATGGCATATAGATAAAATGAAGATCAATCATTCAATGTCTAAACGCAATGCCTTTCCGATTCAACCATTGTCTTCTGTCTTCAGCTTGTCTTTTCATCTCACAGTAGGAACCACATCCTACGTTTTGTATCAATACTTGAAGGAATTGCTTCCTAGGTCGACTTCGTCCCTTCTTTCCTAAGACCATTCCTTCTAGTAGATTGGTTAGAAAGGTATTATGACGCGCACGATGTGTCCAATGAATTTAGCTGTTCTTCTATGTACTGTTACCATCAGCTGTTTCTTCCCCTGGATTTCTCGCTGTATACTTTCGTTTGTTCTTTTTTCAGTCCAACTGAATACAATAATAATAATTATCAAATAGTGACACTGCGTCTACTGCAGACGGACCAATGCAATTGGTCACATTGCCAACACTATTGAACCTATTGAAATGAAATTTATATATATGAAGAGAAATGAACAATGACAACTGTCAAAATTAAACTGTCATGGCGGACTCTTAACATATAGGTTACACTACTAACATCAAAATCATCACTAACAATCTTATACTACTACTAGAGTACAGTTTCGATATTTCGAGTCTCGATAGTAAAATTTTCCAAAGAAATCCGAATTGAAAAATTTGAATTAGCAAAGATAACAATTCATCAGTTTCTGTGAGTGAGAGACAAACACGGGTGACGCGCTTGTTCATACGCTAGATCCGATCCTACCCCTTTCCGCCACTCACCTACAATATACTGTAGTTATCTAATATTCTTCGTTAATTACCTGCGACTGAACGTTAAGCCGTTTATGACTGTTCGTTGTTGACCAATAGCTGATGGTTCTTGACCAACTGCATGCTTCCTCGGTTAGTCCACGCAAAGTCCTGGCCTCCGGCTTGCTTCTCAGGTCTCCAGTGATGCACAGTTGCACGCAGTTTTGTCCAGTCTCCCAGCTTGCTCTCAGTGGTTACGGTGGAGAATTGACAAAGCTGTGCCTCGAGCTGGAAAAGTCCTGGCTCCATTCAGACATCTAATGTAAACATGGCCGCCCAGTTAGGTTTCAAAAAATAGTCGGTCATAAATGAGGAAAATTAGAGAACTACATATCGCTGCCACGTCAGAAAAACCTAAATAAAATCATAAATGTAAGATTCATAGCTATTGTTGATCAATATAGACCTATCTGGAATAATAATTAATTACTTAATAAATAATTACAGAATTAAGTTGTTAATACTGGCTTGCTAGAAATATACCTGAAACGCTGTCGTCCAATAGAGCACTATAGTTCGTTTCATGTAGTTTCGTTCCATTGAATCTGAGATACTGGAAATCTACGGTTGGAATGCCTACAATGTGTTATAAGATGGTTGGTGGGACTGCTACCTGTGATAATGCGCACAATTAGATCCCTGACGGCATACATTGTATATATAAAATTTGTCAGCTATCCATTAAATGTTTTGAAAATTACAACCCATACATGAGAGTGATGCCAACATAATTGAATCAGCCGGAGCTGAAGAGTATGGTCAGTTTTCACTACTTTTCTGGAGAGAGATATTATTAATTTATTTAGCGTATGGCGTTTAGTGCCGGGAGTGTCCGAGGACATGTTCGTCTCGCCAGAGGCTGTAGCTGCTTCAAGCGGACACCCATGGGGTGTCCGCTCAATTTCAAATAGTTCCAACTTTCGCTATCAGATGTCACTGACATCTAGTGGTGAACGTTGGAATTTTGATAGAGCGTTTCAACGAAATAAAAACTAAAAATTTAGCTTCACACAAGTTTAGTTAGTGGAAGATTATTTTACATGCCATAAATCTATGACATGGGACCACCACCTTTACTTCCCCTCGGAAGGAAGGCATATTGAAGGATTTTAACGCTCTTAAAAATCCGACGACTTCGGCAGGTTTTGAACACGCGATCTTGGGCACAGCAGTTCAGCATGCTACCAACTATGCCACCGAAGCCGCTCATTAACAGAACATAAGGTAGCAAACACACTATATTGTCATCTATGTTGTGAAGCAATTATTCAAGTTATATTTGTGTTAGGGGAATATCAATTTTAATTTAATTAACATATTATTCGATTTGGAAACGTGACTTAATGCCTTTCAGCTCCAAAGTCAGTTTAGTGTGGCATAAAGCCGTCCAGAATTAATATTTCACTTGATATTTTATTTTAAAATGGATTTGTTACATAAAGACCACCTAAACCCTATAATTTACAATAGCACTGTAACACGCGGGAATCTTGCAGTGTGGCCAACATTAAGTCCGGAATATGGAGCTGAAAGGCAGCAAGTCGTTGACTTAATGCTTTTCTCCTCTGATTGATCGCACTATATGTAGCAGTGGTCTCTGGCTAAAACAGAAGGCTGACTTAATTATTTCCTATGCCGTTCCAAGGCCCTTGGGTCAATACTTCGGAACACTAGTATTGTTAAAAAATGACCATTTTTGACTTAATGCTCTTCAGTTCCTACCGAATAAACTGTATCCGTGCTGATAGATTCAATGATTAACTGTATCTTAACTTCCATAACATTCAATGTGTAACTAACAAATTTAATATACTGTGTACATGCCGTAAAGCAGGACTGTCCAACCTATGGCCAGCGGGCCTTATACGGCCCTCTAGACTACTTTCTCAGGCCCGCCGCTCAGCGTCCGAACCGTGTCGCCAAAACTTTGATACAACTAAAGCCAACAGGGCAAAGCAGTGCGCGCGCACCCCCACCAAAAGCCATTGATTCACTGATGAACACCTAATATCCTTATTAATGACTAGTACAACTAAGTTTGATCCTAAGTGGATAGAAATTTTAAGTACTGGTACAAAGCATTTCCAGTCGTCGCACTAAACAAAATTATCATGAACTTTATTTCATAATTTGATTAATAATTGTGTCAAATGAACATAAATACTCACGCTGTATGCGTGTATTGGATATCATCGTACTTTTATTTTAAAGGGATTTATTAAAAATATTAATTTTCTTTTTTATCCTTCTTCTTCTTCTTCTGCTTTTACGGCCTCATTGGACCACTTCAGTCAATCATTTCTTGGTCCTCTTCTTCAGTAAGTTTCCTTTCCGAGTCGCCCAGTAGCTCTTCATTCGCTCTGATCTTCTCAGGCGTTCCTCATCTGTAAATACCCTTTTTACTGTATTACATTTGTCTATTTTAGCCTGAAATCTTATTTTTATATCTCTCAGTTTTTTTAATTTTGTTGTTTTGTTTTGCAAGTCATCCAAGGTTATTTCCAATTCTTTCATATCTTCTCTAATTTCCTTAATCCATCCTACTTGTTGTTTCATATTCCAAAGTTTCACTACAATTTTTCTAGATAACCTGGTTTCTGGTGTCCTCATGATGTGACCAAAGAAAGAAAGCCGTTTCTTCCGAATAGTATCAGTGATGGGCATTCAGTTCTCTGTATACCACTTCATTTGGTACTATCCGCCACTGTCCATCTTTCTGATATTTTTTATTTATGCATGTTCTAGCTATTCTCCTTTCTACTTTTAAAATTTTGTCGATTCTGTTTTTCTGAGTAACTTTAAAAAGAGTTTCACTTCCATAGGTCACCTCTGGTTGAACCACCGTCTTGTAATGTTTTAATTTTGTTGAGATTGATAGACATTTTCTTTTATATGTAGACCATGTTAATTTTTGGGCTTTTATCATTTTATTAGTTCTTTCTTGCCATGCAGGTTTCTCATCCAAGTTGAAAGTTATAATTTCTCCTAAGTATTTAAATTGCTTCACTATTTTAACTTTCTTGTTATTTACTGTTATGTGATTGATTACAAGTGGATTTGCTACCATTATCTCTGTCTTTTCAAATGATATCTGAAGTCCAATTTTTTGTGCTATATTTTGTAGGCTTATTATTTGATTTCTGGCTTCTTGAATATTATTAGCCAGTAACGCTAAGTCATCTGCGAATCCCAAGCAATTTAAGTCGATTTGAACTTTCTTGGTTCCAATTCTTATGTTCCTAGGATTTTCCCTGTACCATTCCCTCATTACATATTCCAAAGCACAATTGAAAAGTAGAGGCGATAAACCATCTCCTTGTCTTAATCCTGTTTTAATCGTAAACGGTTCAGATATTTCTCCTCTGTATTTTACTTTAGATTTGGTGTTTGTTAGAGTTAGTTTTATAATTTGTATTAATTTGGGATGAAGTCCGAAATTCCTTAGTATTTTCAGCAATGAAGATCTATGTATACAATCATAAGCTTTTTTGAAGTCTACGAAGGTTATGACTTGCTGTTTTTGTCTACGTTTGTAGTAGTCCATTACTAATTTTAAGGTGATTATCTGTTCAGGGCAGCTTCGCCATGGCCGAAATCCACCTTGATATTCTCCTATTTCCTGTTCTAATTGATCTTTACAACGATTATATAGAATTCGTGACATGATTTTATATGTGATATCCAAAAGGGAAATTCCTCGATAGTTGTCAGGATTTGATTTTTCTCCTTTCTTGTGTAATGGATGTATTATAGCAGTAGTCCAATGGTCTGGCAGTTCTTCTTTGATCCAAATGTTCACTATGCATTGGTGTAATGCAATCTTCACTGGTTCTGCTGCATATATCCACAATTCTGCAAATGTTTGATCTTCTCCACTCGCTTTGTAGTTTTTGAGCTCTCTCAGCGCTTTGTAGACTTCTTGGATTGTGGGTGGATTTATGTTTTCTGATGGTGTTTTAATAGTGGTGTCTGTATTTATTTGAAGCAGTTCTGGTGGATCTTCGCAATTTAGCAACTTGTTGAATGTTTCTGCTAAAATTTCTGTATTTCTTTTATTACTATGAGCTAACTCGCCATTTTTGTCTTTTAACATTAATGTTGGAGGTTCATATCTTTGTAGTTGTTTGCTAAAAATTTTGTAGTAATCTCTTGAGTTTGTTTTCGCGCTATTTGTTTCGATCATCAGAAGTATATCCTTTTGGTATAGCCGTTTAACCCCTCGTATTATTTTTTAGTTATCTTCCTTGGTTTTATGAGATCCAAGTGTGATTCATCTGTTTTTTGACTCTGATACCGTAACCAGGCTTGATGTCTATCTTCCACTGTATTATCACACTCATCGTTCCACCATTGGTGTTTCTTCTTTGGATTTATTGGGGCTACTTGTTCAGCTATTTGTTTCAATTGGGGAACTATTTCCTCTAGATCATCTGTTATTTTAATATATCTTGTTCGTTCTTTGTATCCCTTGTTATTTGTTAGTTTATGAGGGTCGTATGTTCTCTTCTTTTTTAGGTGAGTTTTTTTCTTTGTCAACGGGGTAAATTTAATTTTAATCTTTACCATGTAATGATCCGATCCAGTATCTGTTCCTCTCAGAACTTTCACATTGTAGATCTCCCTGTGATAGTTCTTATCCATACAAACATGATCTAGTTGCCATTCACATTTTTTCCAATCTGGATGTTTCCAAGTTTTGAGTTTATTTGGTCTTCTCTTGAAGTAAGTTGATTTGGAGATCATATCATGGTTCCTGCAAAATTCCACCAGTCTTATGCCATTCCTGTTTGTTTTTATCTGTGATGGCCATTTTCCTATTATGTCTCTATATCTTTTTTCCTTTCCTAACTGGGCATTAAAGTCTCCAATTAAAATTTTGGTGTGACTTTTATTTATGTTTGTTGCTGTCTGATCTAAAAGCTCCCAAAATCCCTCCACATCATCTTTGTGTTCTTTCTTATTATTTTTATCATTAGTTGGGGCATGGGCATTTAGAATTGTATATGTTCTATTTGCAGCTTTTAGAGTTAGTGTCGAGAGCCTAGGGGATAATGCTTTAAATTCTATGATGGATTCAATTATTTTGAGATTGACTACAAATCCTGTTCCGAATTGTGGACATTGCTTCATTACTATTTTTCCTGGTATTCCCTTGTAAATTCTATACCCTTGTGATTCTATTGGTTCCTGATCGGTGTTTCTCATTTCATGAAGCCCAGTTATTAGAATCCCATTGCGATCCATTTCGTCTGTCAAAATTTTGAGTTTTCCTGGCTGTATGATGGAATTTATATTGTGTGTTGCTATATAGTTTATCTGTCCTATCTTCAGTCTAAATTTGGGTTTTCTATCTGTCGGGGGTATTTTTAGATGCTCCGACTCATCTAGGGTATCTTTCAGGTGATTGCCCACCGTATCCGAATGCAGTCTAGGTGGATTATTCCTTAAAAGATGTCCTTCCATGTTTGACTTTCAAAGGTAGTCAACCTTGTATGGAGCAAGCTCCGAGTTACAACTGCGGTTGTTAACCGTAGAGGTTGTTGTGTGTTTGGTCCGCGAGAGCTATTTTATTTTGCTCAAGTCCGCCGGCAAGCCGGTGAGGACCCCCCTATCCGCCACCTGGGACGCGCCACGTCGGAGTATCACCTCTCCGCCTGCTACGACACCGTAGTAGGTTCGTGGCTTTTTTTATCCACTATAAATAAATATAGAAAACGGCAACAATTCTAAGAAAACTATGCTCAGACGGCCACACAACTCACCATATTGCACCGATATTAAAAATAAAATCCATACCCCCTCCCCCCAAACCCCCCGGAGTATAATTGGCCCGCAAGGTCCCCCAACTATTTACAATGTGATCCTTAGTTAAAAAAAGGTTGGGCACCCCTGCCGTAAAGGATATGTGTGCATATTCATAGGCTGCTGACCTACCAAATACCTTAGAACACTCTCTGAACATTTAAGCCGTAGACTTTCCATATCTCAAAGTTAATGGGAAGAAACTACCAGTATTTCAAACAAACTATAGTGCTCCATTAGGCTACAATATCTCAGGCATATTTCGAACAAATCATACATGCCAGTATTACCAACTTGTTTTCGCCATTATTCTAGTTAGGTCTAAACAGATCGATCATTGGTATCAATCTTAAATTAAAAGACAAGTAGGATGTTAAGTTCATCACGGAATTACTTGTTAAAAATGTTAAAAGTAGGCTCGTAAACCAGTGCGATCTAGAGAGTATTGTTTGTGCACGTGTTTGTCATATCTTGATCTTATTCCCCTATGAGTTCTGATAAAATGGTTATTTCGTAAATCAGAATTGTTGTACAGTTCGAGGAAGTCATGGTCCTGTCCACCTCGAATTACCAAGACTGTATTCTTCCATCAACACCACACTTTTACAACTAACACCAACACCATCACCATAAATACTATTACTACTCCTTGGCGCTCCAGTCCATGTAGGACGTTGGCCTCTCCAACAATCGTTGCCCAATCCTGACGATCTTCTGTACGTTTCCTCCATCATTTTACTCTCATCTTGTGTAAGTCGTCCTCCACGTCATCCAACCATCGTTTCCTAGGTCTTCCTTTGCGTCTTCTTCACCTGGATTTCCTCTATTGGTCTTTTTAACCACTCTATCACCTGCCATTCTCTCCACATGCCCCAGCCATCTTAGCCTATTACTCTTTACTTCCGAAACTATATCAGGATGACCATTAAGTTGCTACAATTCTTTGTTTTCCCGTATTCTACAACTTCCTGCCTCATTCACTGCTCCATAAATCTTCCTCAGTGTTTTCCTTTACCATCTTCTTAAAAGCTCCTCTTCTGTCATGGTCATGTTCCATGTTTCCGAGCCGAACATTACCCCACTGGTCTTATAATTGTTCGGTATACTGTAACCTTTGATCTGAGGCTGCGAGCTTTGAGGATTTTTATCAGTGCCCAATAAGCTCTATTACCAGCTGCAATTCTTGCATCGATACCTCATCTAATAACACCATCACCAGCACTCCTGCATTACGAATATTACTAGTCCAAACAATTTCATACAACGACTATTACGACATTTATACTACTCCTACCTCCTTCAACAACTCTCTCATACAACTGCCACTATCACCATGACACTCAATATTACTGCCATAATGAACACACCTATACTACTAGCACCATCACTCACACTCTTATACTACTAGGATCAACACTAATGTTCCTATACTATATGCAATATCACCAAGACTTCTATTCTACTCGAACCACTGCCACTCCTATACTATTACCATCATCACCATCACTCCTATATTATGACACCTTAACCAACACTCATAAAGTATTATCTCAATAATCAACACTCGTATTCTACTAGGTCACAAGCAACTCCCATTTAAGACTACCTCCATATAAGCACTCTTTACTACACCACAATAACCCTCACTCTTTAGGTGGTTACAGACTTGTTGCGTATCCTCGTATTGTATCTCTGTTGCATATCACCCGGTGATTTGATACGATACACCGCTAGAATTTTCTTCTACCGTATCATCCATGCATATCCATATCCGAAACAGTATCAAATCAATGCAACGGAAAGAATGTGCTCAAAGCCTCCTTGTATTTCAAGTCAATTCCTCGTCTTATCATGAGCAACAAAATGTGGGGATTTGCTGCCCTCACTGCTGCTCATCTACTAAGCAGGAGTCGTATCTCAACCATCGAAATAACTCTGTATGAAATGTGGACAGGTGCCAAGCCAAACTTAAAATACCTTCACATTTTTGGTTCTGTTGTATATACAACCAATAATATTGGCTATTTAAGAAGCTAGATGTTCGCAGCCAGAAAGAAATCCTGGTTGGCTATGCTACAAATGGCTACAGGGTCTGGAACACTCAAAGGCAGAAGATCTGTATCTCAACAGATGTCAAATTTACTAATTACTTTGAAAATTTACCAGAGAAGGACGAAAATATTTTGTTGAAAGCCTGCTAAAAATAGAAAATAAAAAATATAATGACGCAGAAGAAAATCAATAAACCACTGACGTAGAATAAGAACAAGAGGATGAAGAATAAACGCTGTAAGATGTAGAAAGCAACAATACTGGAAATATTGAAATGAACCAGAAAACCTTGAACACAAAAATTGAGAAGTAGAAAGGGCAAGAAGGGTAAGAAGAAATCAAGAAGGATTTGATGATGATGTTGTGAATTTTGATGATCTTGAAGGAGGCGAAGCATTGTTGACCTATCAGGAATGTGTATAATCTGAAGACAGTAAAATGTAGAAAAAAAGCCATCAACGAAGGAAAGAAGAGCTTAGAAACGAATAAAACCTGGAAGTTTGTTAATGAAAAGTATGCCCAGGGCAAACACGTAATCACAAGCCGTTGGGTGTTCAAAATTAAAGATGATCGCTAAATTGCAAGACTAGTTGGCAGGGGTTGTAAACAAAAGAGTTCCTTGATTTTATGGAAACGTACAGCAGAGTTGTGCAAGTCCTATCTTTAATAACACTGCTTGCAATTCAGCCATTAAAAGTTACAACTTCCTGACTTTTGACGTCAAGACTGCCGTACTATACTGTCACTTGTAAGTTAATTATTGTCTTTTAAGGGGAGGAACAGCAACGTCATATTTCCCCTATGGTGGCTTGACTGAGGAGATTTTTTTGAGACTCCAAGAAGGATATCAACATCCTTTAAATGGCACAGTTAGAGAAAATGATCCATTGGTAAGAAGTATAATATTGGCAGACTTGATATTTCGGCTTATGCTATCCTTAATAAGATATTGGCTTCAAATATGATACGTGTTATACTGCTTACTCGAAATTTACCGTACTGCACACTTACAGATTTCTCCTTACCATTCTGCCGCACTTGCAAGACCCGTGCTGGACTTGGAGCTGGAGGTATCAAAATGCCAAGGACAAGGACGCACCGGTACACTGTTGTACTTTAAATCCTTCCAAGATATCTAAATGAAACTGGGCGAATGTGTTAGTGTTAAACAAGGCGTTTTAAATCAACAATAACTAATACTTTCAAAACTCAGCCAAACATATCGTTGTGGTTCGTTTAGATCATTGTTCTCCCACTCCTTGTGGCACTAGGACGAACTCCTTTGTTGATTGAAGAATTTAAAGACGCATATAAAAATCAAATCAACATGTTGACTTGATTAAACGCTTCGAAATAGGGAGAGACAGATCATCAGAGTGATCCTGCTTACCATTGCCATGGTTATTCACTCATTGTTGGACACATCGTAGGCAGGCTTTGCCCTGCCTGTAACCATAGAGAACATTGTTAAGAAGCATGACGTATCATACAAAGACATTGATTTTACGATGATACCGTAACGTATAGGTAGATTATGTTCTACTCTTCTCGGATTGTCTCATCAATCTGTCACTATCGTAATTTCTGGACATCGGTGGTTCGGGTGTCAATTTTTAGGATGTGGGGATAATAGCCAGCATAATTAAAAGAAGGTGACGTAATTGGCTACGATGTTCCTTGACCATTGTTGAGATTCTCCTACGTTTTTGCCAACCAAAGAAGTGTGCTGTAACAAAGCATGCCAAATTCTTTTGGAAATGTAGAAATATTTCACTTCTAGAATCATTTGAATCTGGATTTTTGAGGGTGATATAGCCGGATTTGCAACCAGATCACAATCACCTCAGGGAATGGCACTCAACACATAACTCATTGTCACCAAAAAGTGGAGATTGCCAGTTACTTTTCAAATTTCGTATATAGGCCCTACTTACTGAGATTTTGTAGTTGCTTAGCTAGGTTAGACACCTACACAGAGAGTTAAATGTAACTGAGTTGATAATGTTGTTTAGTACACAGGTGATTTGCGACTGTTCTTGTACTGGTGTCCTCTTCACTATCCTCTCCAGTGTGGACTTTCCACAAATATAGTAATGTCAGTTAAGTTGTTAAAACCAACACTCACATAAAATACCCATTCCTTCAATATTCTGTTTTGGGGCCAGAATACAGTAGTACCATTGGACTAACTCAACCTTTTTTTATGCACATCACTGATCGTGGGCCCAACTCAACACCCTCGTATGGCCTCGAGTTCCGGGTGCAAGCTTTGTTATTTGAGACCCTGAGGGTAGCTAGCATGTCAAATTTCGTTGTTCCTTGAAGCATTATGAAAGTCGAGGAGGTTAGATATCTAAACTCCTTGAACACTACAGCGCCTTCTGGGAGAGAAATGAGAAACTTTGTGCTGGCGGAAAATCCCGAGATTAATTTTGCCATTATGAACACGGCCTACTAAATTCAAATGGGTTCTTTGATATGCCAACATCGTATGACATGTGTGTCGTAATTTTTGCCGCCTTTTAAAAATCACTTACCACTGCCAGGAGCGAACCTGCAAGCTTGGGGTTAGTAGACCGACACGTTAACCACTCACCCACCGTGGTAAGCTTTGATTATGATGATACTTACCAGTTACATATCCGTAGTATGGAGGACTTCTCATTAAATCATTCAACATCATGACGCAATGTTTTAGTCTTAATGGTTCACACACAAATGGTTTGTGTCAGTGGAGTTTGTATTTTTAATCCTGTTGTCCGATGAGCTAAGCTGCCGGCCATAAGCAATTAATACTAATGTTGAGATCATCTACGCTCCATGCACGTCTAGGGATTACAGTACAACACACGGAGTACATAGAGAATACCGCCCCTGTCAGCAGGGACGGGAAGCCATCAACTATTTAAAGGAAAACAGAGCTGTTTGCGCTTTGAACCGATGGCAATGGCAACCATCAGATCAGCACACATGCAAATGCTACCGTTAATGCACGACACAGATCTATTTATAGAATGCACTTTGAGGACAAACTGTTTTTACGCTGATAATATTCAAACAGTTCCGCTGCATGTTAGCATGCACATGCACCCATTCGTTATTCATATCATGGAACTAAAACTACTTGCAACCTATTTTGTACCCAGAATAGCAAGAAATGTATTACACTGGTGAAGATAAGTAAGGATATATTCCGAGTTGTCATCAACGCTCTCCACAACACACAGTCGTGTTTATGGGGTCGGAGATAAACTTAGTGGTGTTTGATATAATTACAATGGATGGTATTTACGACCGGATGCCCTTGCTAACACCAATTTTATTACAGAATTTAATGAGATGTGAAATAAATAAGGTTGTTGCTGTGTTTCATTTAAGGGGCTTGGACATCGTGGACAATTAGTGCCGTGTACTTAGGTACCTGTAGAATTTGTGTGATAACCTGTGTTCTTGTGGTGTGTAATTGATGTAAGAATTGGGAAGGAGGCAGCCGTGGCCTTAAGTAAAGAATCATCCCGGCATTTGCCTGGAGTTGAAGTGAGAAACCACGGAAAACTACTTCCAAGATGGATAAGATTGGAATCGAAGCCATCTCTTCTCAGTTTTCCCTCACGATGCTCATTGTATCCCGTTCCAGCCCTCAGACCAGAATTATATAGCTTGGCAGAGCCGGGAATCGAACCCAGATCTCCGGGGAGACAGCTCACAATCAGACCCATTATACTGTGATCATTGAAATCATCATAAATAATTTATTCATCATCTGGAACTCATGCCGGTAATAGAACGTACGCTCCGTTCTCTTCATAATGTTTGGTTGTAATATTCAAAGCAAAATATTGTTAGAATTAAAATCACAGCACAGTAACGTTCAAAACATAACAAAAACAACACTACATTACATACATTTTCATTTGAAAGGAAGCTTGTAGTTTAACGTGACCGTTAATCTTGAGATCATGAGCCACGGGACCTCCTTTTTACGTGGAATCCGAACCACAGGACATGGCATTTCACTTCGAAAATCTCACATGCATTGACCGGGAATCGAACCCGGACCGCCTTGGTGAAAGGCATACAGCTAGACCGCTGAGCCACCACGCCCCACATTTTCATTTGAGGCTGCTTTTCCTTTCAGCGTCCAGTCAAGTATGCAAGCCTCTGTTTGCGAACAAATTGCCTCCACGATACCCTATTTGCAGTTAACACTGCGACCTCTTCTGATCTTACTGACGTGCGGGTTGGAACGGGGTGCACTCAGCCTCGTGAGGACAATTGAGTAGCTTTTGAGAGTGAGCCAGCGTGCCGGTCACGAAAACCAAGATTAACGGTCGAGGGGACCTGACGTGCTGACCACGCGTTACCCTACACTCTACAAGCCAAATGGCTGGATCGCTTGGTAGGCGCAGACCCTTCATGGGCTGTAGTGCCAAGGGATTTGTTTGCGACTTCCTCTGCTTCTACATCTCTCACTTTGAAATCATTCAACACTCAATCTAACCATCGCCTTCTAGGTGTACCTCTGCTTTTCTTACCCTCTACAGCCGTACTCAATAACCTCATACACATACGTGTTCCTTTACCCATTCTTTTCACATAACCCCACAATTTGAGTCGGCTCATACGAATAGCTACATCTTGCGTGCCTATATCTCTTCATTGCAATTACCCTTCTGCCTTTGACCCCAGCTATGTGTCCCACAAATCACTTTGGCCACCTTGTCTAATTTAAGCAATTGCACTTTTTTGGGGGGAAAATGAAAGTAAAACTCCTACACTCTGTCTGTTGCAGATAATTACATGCGTTAGGACACATACTAAGACACCCACAGGCGTTCGATAGAGTTCATCATCCCACTATCATTCATAAATTAATTCAATTAAACATACATCACACTTACATTACATCAATTCAACAATACTTGTCACATCGTAAATTTTTCACTTCCATCAACAACATTAATTCTTCCCTCAAAAACATTAGCGCCGGCGTAGCTCAGGGTAGTATACTGGGACCTCATTTGTTCCTAGTGGCGATAAATGATCTTCCAGTACCATACTATACGTCAACCCATGTGTTCGCTGACGATACGGCCATACTCACAAATTCTAGAAACCCTCAATTAACACTTATGAATATACAGCAACACGTAAATCAGCTGCAACCCTGGCTTATTAAAAATAAAATACAGATAAACATTGCCAACATAAAAGCTGTACACTTCACTCATAAATACGGCCAGTTCAGACAACATCTACAATTATTCAACACTAACATCGAATGGACTCACGAAATTAAATACCTAGGAATAACACTAGACAAGAGACTCAATTTAAATTCGCACATAAACAACACATTACGTAACACCAAAACATGCATTAAACTTCTATACCCAATTATTCACCCTAAATCTAAACTATCCACTATAATAGTAACACTTTTACATAAAACTCTTATCAGACCAGTCCTCACTTACGCTATACCAGCCATAGGTTTCATGTCTATAACCAAAATACAACAGCTACAAAAAATACAAAACCAGATGTTAAGAATAGCGCTAAAAGTCCCTTGGGACACGCGCATCGATGACTTACATAGACAGACTCGAACCCCGTATCTCCTGGACTTCATGACAAAACTAACTGAAAAATACTACAGACAAACGCAAATTCACCCAAATCCACTAATACGTATTCAAGGAAATTACGAAGTAGACAGAGGAGACACAAGAAAAAGACGACCTAAACATTTATTAATCATAAAAGTCATACTACAAGGCAACGACTTATAATTTACGAACAACAACTCACAAGTTAACCAGTAATTCTACATTAATCAAACTTACAGCCCAAATTCACCTGCCCAACGGGCCGTTTTACACACCTACCAGTCCCCTTAAGGTACATAGCCCCTATAAAAACTGTGAACCAAGGCCACGTGGTGTGGCTGCCCGGGGGATAAAGCCACGGCCGACCCCGCCCGGGATGATGCACTGCGGGCCTGGCGTACGTGGTTACACAACTACATTTAACATCTGCAGAGGCACTCTGGGTTCCTAGGTCTACATCACCTACAGGCCTCCCTCCCCGAAGTGATCCCCCTTGGAATGGTCCTCTTCGCTATCGAACATAGGACCGCCTGAGCAAAACCGCACTCGAACCCAGGACTCGCTGCCATATGGCGTGCCTGCCTAGGGACTGCGCGTCAGCCTAGCCGCCTGGGATGGTGCGCTGTGGACAGTGGGCCTTATACAGAACACAGACATCATTTTATCAGTTCCATAACACAAAATTAAATAGTTAAAAGCAACGTTCAAATTTACTCTCTTACAAATCATTAGAAACTTACAAATTCATAGCGAAAATAGCTTCAAATCTTCATAAACCTGACAGCCAATCAAAGGCCTCAATTGGCCTTGTTGGAACGTCCGACTATCTATTACGCCTATAATTACAATAAATATCCAAACCAAACTATGCTATAGCATAAATACACTTCCAAATTCCACGAAACGATTTGAAAAACACAAATTCGCTGCCCGGACATACTCTAAACGGGCAAAACTCCATAGACCAATCACAGACCAGCAAAATCACCCGCTCAGGCAGCCTGTTCAAAGCAGCCAATAACAGAGCATCAGCTAGTTCACAAGTCTACATTTCATTCTCATGTCATTTTACTCCAAATTTTCAACGAGGCTTATTATATAAAAAACCATTTATTATTTTAACAAAATACCTACTAAAGGTCAAATAACTTCACTCTAACCAAACCAACCCACTAGAGGCCTTAAAAACAGGTTAGCAACTAAGACACCCAGGAATAGCAAGCTTAGTTATCGAAGGAAGGGTTAAAGACAAGAACTGTAGGGGTAGACCAAGGTTAGAATATGTTAAACAGATTGCCTCGGATGAAGGGTGTGGTAGCTATGTCGAGATGAAACGATTAGTTCAGGACAGGGAGGCATGGAGTGCTGCATCAAACCAGGCATAAGACTGAAGACTCAAACAACTACAAAAGAAGAACTCAGTAAAGGAAGTTAGTATATTGGCTTTCACGGCCAGTGAATTAAAACTCAGCAATTTTTCTAGGTTTGTGCCGTGTCTTGTGTGGGTTTCCACCTAAGACACCAAGCTGGCTCATCAGCGGGCTCATGGTGTTCCTCAATCTAAATTGCATTATGTATTTTCACTTTAAATTGCATTTGGTAAGTATTTTGAACCTCAATTGCATTTTGTACGAATTTCCATCTCATTTGAATTTTGCAATTATTTTGAATTACACTTGCATTATGTAAGTATTTCGACTGTACATTGCATTTTGTTCGTATTTTGAACTTAACCTACATTTTGTGCGTATTTTTCAATCCATTCCTTTTGTGAGTATTTTCGTTCTAAAATCCCTTTTGTAAGTACTACCGCTCTCCATTTTGTGAGTAGTTTCAATCTGAGTTCCTTTTTGTATTTCCCTTCTCACTTAATTGTCTTTCTGGTTTCAACTTCATTGACATTTTCGCTATCACCCAGACCATTAGGGGCCGATAACCTAGATGTTAGGCCCCTTAAAACAACAATTATCATCATGATCATCACGGTGTTCCCGCCCGGACCCCTACAGGAGTAGCAAACTGCGCGCTATGAAGTTCCCAAATTCAATTTTCTGCAAAAAGTGTTATTAATTGATTTAGACAACCCATGCCAGATGAACTTTCAAGAACTGAATTTATGTCACAAATAGGCTATGTACTAATTTAATATCTAGGTTCAATTTTTGAAAACCGTTCCCTTAATGTATCTGGTTTGCCATCAACCACTTAATTCTGCATATTTAGCTGCGACTTCCCTACCGTTAACTCTAATCAGGGTGGACCTAGTGGACGATGAACCTCCTGCTAGCCTTGAGTATTCACTGAGTTACATGTAAATTAATCAAATATACAAAGCAATTGATCCAAGTACTGAGGATAACACGAGTCCATTACGAAATTACTGAACTTGGGTGCTCTCTAAACAATTGATTGTGCAGTGGTTCTCCACGCTACGTGCGGTGTGGTCATAGACAATCGGGAGTCCTGACCAGCACTGTTCCTCGGGGAAAACATAATCTCCTCTCTCCTAGTTTCTAACTCTCAGATTTACTTCCGTAGGAATTCAATAGGCAAACTTCACCGTTCGCAGCCCTCCCATGTGTATCGAGTCAAGTAGTAAAAGTACAAAATGTTCTTCCGCATACTAACATCTAACATCTCGTCCCCCTCGTTGCGTAGAGGCAAGCATTTTTGACTGTCACTACGGAGGTCGGGTTCGATTACCGGCTCTGCCAAGATATTTAATTCTGGTCTGAGAGCAGAAATGGGATACATTCAGCCTCATGGGACAAAACTGAGAAGACTCTGGTTCGATCCCTACATCAACCATCCTGGAAGTGGTTTTCCGTCGTTTCCCACTTCTAATCCAGGAAAATACTGGGACGGTTCCTAACTTAAGGTCACTTTATTAAATAGTTTTTTATTAGTTTAGCTAACAAACCTTCTATTAATTACCTAAATAGTTAGGTAGAGATAGGGAGCTTGAAAGCATTTGTGTATAAAAAATATGATTTATGCCTGATGTTAAAAGCATTACTAGAATTACTAAAATCTTCTGATTTAGATATTGTAGTGTGCAGTAATAAGGACATTTTCTCATTTACCAAGGCTATTTTAGGAATTTACTACGTCAGTTTTTAATCAGCTGTTTTATGTCAATGAGAACATATCGATGCCATAGAAAAGGAGAAGTATTTTCTCTACTCATCGAAGGTCGATACTCACCGGCCAAGGAGACCGCTTTTCTGACAAGTATCATCGCAGGAGTCAAACCATAGCCTTTAGTGAGAGACGGTACACAGGCGGCTTCGGTGGCGTAGTTGGTGGCATGCTGAGCTTCTATGCCAAAGGTCGCGGGTTCAAACCCGGCCGAAGTCATCGGATTTTTAAGAGAGTTAAAAATCCCTCAGTATGCCTTACTTCGGAGGGGAAGTAAAGCCAGCGGTCCCATGTCATAGACAAAGAACCTTTCACTAATTACACTTGTGTGAAGCTAAATTATGGGTTATATTTGACTAACGCTCTTTGGTTTCAACGTTCGCCGCCATGAGAAAACTGCGGTGGCATCTAGCAACCAAGTTCATGATGTTTGGTAGCAAAAGTTGGAACTACTTGAAATCGAATGTCTGCAGTCCTTATTTAAATTAAAAACAGACAATTAACACTAATACAGCCATCATAATTAACATCGGTTATCAGACTGATTCTACACACACCCAAAGTACACGGGGCTACATGACCGCGTCGTCGCAGCCCCTAAACTGAGGAACCAACCAACCAGAGACGGTACAAATAACGAACGTAGCAAGAGCCAATTTTTCCGGGTCTACTGTAGAGGTTAAAACCAATTTAGAACACTTGTCCTACACCTGTGCGGTATGTTCTCCTACTGCCCATTGCTACCAAGATATATCACCTCTGTTTCATCCCTTGCCACGGCGGGTGAGTAGTTAAAGTGTCTGATTTCCAACCCCAAACTTGCAGGTTCGCCCCAGGCCGTGGTAAGTGATTTTTGAAAGGCGGCAAAAATTACGACATGAATGTCATGCGTTGTTGGCATGTTAAAGAACCCATTTGAATTCAGTAGACCGTGTTCATAATGGCAAAATTAACCTCGGGATTTTCCGCCAACACAAAGTTCCTCCATTCTCTACTAGAAGGCGCTGAAGTGTCAAGGAGCTTAGATATCTCACCTCCTTAACTTTCATAGCGTTCAAAGGAACGACGAAATTCGACATGCAAGCTGCCCTCTGGGTGTCAATTAACAAGGCTTGCACGAGGCACCCGATGCCATACGATATTTATATTATTATCATCCCTTATCCTCCCAGCTCTGTGTCACTCACAGACTCTGAGAAGGATCATTCCTCTACCATCGCAAGGGCAGTGTCTAGGAGCTGAAACCACTTACACAGCAGATACAACTGGGGATGGGGACAGACCGATCACCCAAACGACGGCTTACTTGGGTCTAATTATGGAACGGGTAGGGGGAGGATTTGCTCGCTCTGGAGATGTTCCAATTTAATATGAGAATGAAATATCATCTCATATGATTTTCATGTACCGTGACCAACATGACTGCAATGTTTCAGTGACCTAGGAAGTTTGTTTTCGCTATGTCCTCTTCTCAGATGTCATACTCACACATGCTAGTACGACTGATATCCATCTTCTTCTTCTTCTTTTCCTTTAGCGTTTGTCCCGCCTAGTGGCTGGGTCCGCTATGTGGGATCGTAGTCTCAATTTCCTTCGGTCATGGGCCATGTCTGGATGGCGGCTTCGGTGGCGTAGGTTGGTAGCATGCTGAGCTTCTATGCCCAAGATCGCGGGTTCAAACCCGGCCGAAGTCGTCGGATTTTTTTTAGAATGTTAAAAATCCCTCAGTATGCCTTCCTTCGGAGGGGAAGTAAAGCCGGCGGTCCAATGTCATAGATTTATGGCATGTTAAAAAACCTAAATTATATATAGGTTAATCATTTGACTAACGTTCTTAAGTTCCTACGTTCGTCGTCAAGAGCCAACTGCGGTGGCATCTGGTAACTAAGTTCTGAACTAGTTGGTCGTTGACGGTGGCGTTTGGCGGCAAAAGGAACTACTTGAAAAAATTGAATGTTTGCAGTCCTTAATTGAATTAAAACAGATACACACATTAATACAGCCATCACAATTAACACCGGTTATCGGACAGATTCTACACACACCCAAAGTACACGGGGCTACATGACCGTGTTGTCGCAGCCCCTAAACTGAGGAACGAACCAACCATGTCTGGATGAAGATTGATGAGCAGTGTATCGGCCACCGTTGCCTTGGTCGCCCACGGGCCTCTTTCCAGCCACATCTATACTCCGTCCAAGCAATCTGCGAAGTGTCGTTGTGAAAACACGTAGTCTGCGCGCAGGAGTGACTCGGCTGACTGGTCCAATGAGACGCGATGCCACTGAATAATTAGGTGGGCGGCACGACCTTGGGTTAAACCAACTCTGGCTGGGTTGCCAAGCTCCGCCCATCGCATTCTCATGTCACTTCCTCCGTGTGACGTCATGCGCAAACCTACTTCACATATTCCGTGGATGAAGTATAGTGTGTAAGCTGGTTTTGCCATTGTGTCGCCCTCTTTACGCAGCACATGTCACACCAATCTCAGACGGTGTTCCTGCATCCTTTTCCCAATTGACGCAACAACCAAACGATTTCTGATGTCATCATTTGAAATATGATCCTGTCTAGTGAAACCTGCTGACCATCTAAGCATCTTCGTCTCCATGACACTTCGGCGACCGTCTGCTCCCTTAGTAGCTGGCCATCACTCCGAGCAGTATAGAGCAACAGGATTAATGACAGTCCGGTAGATCTTAGGTTTCAGATGGTCATTCATCCTACGGTGTCAGGTGACGCCAATTTGATATCCATGATGTCCATAAATGAAGCTGCGAGAACCGAAAGAACGTTCTTATGGTTCATTTGAAAACGAATCTTCAGTAGGATTATATAACAACAAATTGCTTGGAAATTCATAGATTGGAAAGAAACATCTTTAAAGCATACAATGATCACTGATTGCAGGCACACCATCGGTATCTAAAACTAATCAACTTACTCCAACACCATTCAAATAGATATTAAACGATAGAAAGATAACATTCACAACTTCATTATGTTTGAAGCTATGTGAACATCGGAAAGAAATAATGAAGACACCAATAGGGCACTGCTCGTGTCGTAGCCGTGCGCATTAATTCGCTCAGCACGACTGCGAAAGGGAGAGCTGCAGCATCGAGGATTCAAATCCCAGTGCTGACAGGACAGCGGTAATCTTGACTAGGCTTTTACCGCGGGGTTTCTCCAGCTACATCCAGGTACATTTCAGGTTGTAACCTTACGTCATGTCCTGGCGTAACTATGCCTACTCTAGACCCCCAATAAGTACTTCTACAGTTATCACGATAACACAGGTAATAAAAAAATCAACAAGAAGTTCCATGACGAACTAAAGAGCCTACTTTTCATGCCAATGATTATTCTACAGAATATGAACATATCTAGAATAATGACGAAATTAAGTTGGTAATATCGAAATGTCTAATTACTTCGAAATATTCCTGGTATAATGTAGCCTAATAGAGCACTACAGTTGGCAGCCCTGGTGACTGAATATATTCTTTGTTCCATCTCTTAAGGTACAGAATACAAAATTTGGTTGAAGTCCAATGGATAGCATGGACGTTACATGCAGTTAAACATTGGATCTAACAGCGCGCGTAAAATCATGTTGGCAACAATAACATACATGTATTGGTCAGAAATAATCTGAAATAATATGGTCTATTGTTGTGTCAATTTTGAATGAAATCCATTAGTTAGTATAGAAGTTACATGCATTTAAAAACTGGACCTATCAGGAGGCTTAGAATCATGTTGGCAGCACTGGCGTAGGCCTGTATTAGTTACTCCAAATTAATCTAGAATGCCAGGTACTATACGTGTGCAAAGTTTAGAGCTATTGGCTTGCATACTTTCTGATATATTGATATTCGAGTAACAAAAATAGAGACAGTATTTCTTAACAGATGGCAGCCCTGGTTACTCTTTAAGAATCAGCATAGTCATATCTGTTATGGTACACATAGCACACGCGAAATTTGGTTGAAATCCAAATGATAGTACAGAAGTTACATGTATTTTAAGTTGGACCTCTCAGCAGGCTTAGAATCATGTTGGTAGCACTGACGTATGTAAGTTACTCCAAATTAATATAGAATGTCAGGTACAATACGTGTGCATAGTTTAAAACTGTCGGCTTGCATACTTTCTGATATATGGGTATTTGGATTTTAAAAATGAGAGCATTTATTAACAGTTGGCAGCCCTGGTGGCTCTTAAGAATACGCTCAGTCATATTTGTTTATGTACACATAGCACATACGTAATTTGGTTGAAATCCAATTGATAGTGTAGAAGTTATATGCATTTAAAATTTGGACCTATCAGCATGCTTATAATCATTTTGGCAACACTGCCATGTATGGCCTCCTGGAAATTAAACTGAAATATTATTATCTATACGTGTACCAATTTTGAAATAGCTCCCATTCATACCTTCAAAGATATCGAACATGGAGCTCATATTTCAATTGCGATTTTTCAGCAGTTGGTAGCACTGGCATCATTTTCAAATACGGCTGTGAGGTACTCAGGTATAGAACTTGACTCCTACCAAATTTTGTTTCGATTGCTGCAGCCGTTTATGAGTTGATAGGGGACACACACAGACAGACAGACAGACAGACAGACAGAAGGACAGACAGACAGACAGACAGACAGACAGACAGACACAAGGACAGACAGACACACATTTGCCCGATCTGATAAGTCTACTTTTTCCTCATTTTTGCAAAATGTGAAAAGTAGGCTAAACACACGGCTGATGACCATTACTTCCATATCTTCTAAAATTAACCAAAAACATCTCAATGACCAAGCTGAAGATGTTAATTCATGAGATAAGACCATAAATAACGTGCCTTTGAAGTGTACCTGTGCAATCTTTTTGGCAGTTGTAGCGATCATGGAGAGAGTTGGGTAGTTAAAAGAAGGAATCTTTAAATACATATGATCGTTGATCTCGTGAACACAAAACACCTCACATCTTTTGACTGTACGAGGAAACTGAACATCCAGACGCGACACATCACCTCAAAAATCCTTACATCCTTTAACCGGGAATTGAATCCGATCCACCTTGGTGGAAGGCAAGGAGTGGGAGGATACAGTGTCTCCTAACTCCACCGTCTCGTCGGCCGTCCTTGAAATGGTATTATATATTTGCCATAATTCAAAACCTGCTAAAAGGCCATGTGGGCACAGCTGTTCAGCATGCTACCAACTACGCCACCGAAGCCGCTTTAGATGTATATATTGAGCCCGTTAGAGGAGGTTATCTTGGTACCATCCGCGGAGAGAATGTCACTTCGAATGACCCCTTCCTCTGAACCCACGCCTGAGAGGATCGGATGCATTTCTAAAAGGGCTTGCACAGCCCGAGGGACTTGATCCAAGGGATCTGGGTCATATGTAAGTAAGAAGTCAAAGACGCCCAAAGAAATACACCCGCCAAACTCACAACTATAAATAAAAGAGATCCAGTCTTATGTAAAATTTCGTGAATGATTTATTCATCAAAGAAACCCCTATCCTTCTTCGGAGGGCTTCAAAGTCGGCTAATCCGCTAACTAGTTACATGCAATGAGTCGACCAAATCCCTTACTGAAATTACTAACCCTCGCGAAGGTCCTAGTTACACAGAAAAAAAAGCTACAACAATAGTAGGGTTGTGGCACGAACAGAATCTACGCGAAAGCAAGTTACAAGCCAATGACTCGGTGAAATTTACATTTCACATAATGGCAAACCAATCCCTGAAGTTAGGATGGTACCACGTCCACATTTACAATTAGATTTAAATTCTAGCTAAATCCTGAAGTGAATAAAATGTTATGACGAGAAGCGTATATAACCAAAACATTATGCAAAAGCTAATGATAGTAGACCACTGACTATTAAAAAAACATTGCATAGAAAAATACACTCTTATATACTAGCAGGGTAACAAGTTGGATAATGAACTCAGAATAAGACATAATACAAACACACACAAGCCTGCCTTCGCGAATTGGGAAAGCTGTTTGCACCCAATCGTCATCTCAAGCATGGCATTTAGTTTGGCCATTGCGTAATCATCACTACGACTTATATTGCATAGATTTACGCGGACCACCAATTATTAACTAATGGTTCCAGCGATTCTAGTCGTCGAATAGCAAAATAGTGTCAGCTCATTTAGGTTTCACCTCCGTGAGGAAATGATGAAAATCTAGGTGTCGGAGCAAATATTACAAAAGCAAATGTTTCAAGATTATCAGGCTGAAATTATGCATTAATTATCACGTCGATTTAATAGAGTGAATAGAATGATTTAGGTACAGGTTTATGTAAATATTTAGTTGGATCATTTTAAGATACCAGTCGGAGGCTAAAGAAATCTCCTTAGAGTTTCTCGAAGATAAGACTAACAATTAGTCACCCTAATACATTGAGCTGAGACTGGCTCATGTAACAATAACACGTTGCGCGACTTACAGACTCTTGCGCGTCTTACAATCATCGGACGACCTGGCTCTAAGGCTCATGGCTTCGCCGGGATACCAATAATAACAAAGGGGATATTAATTGCCATCCTCCCTTACCATAACAGTGTTCTAAGACACTGCAAATACATGGGTTACTAGCCTTTATACATGACTTGGGTCAATTTACATTAGAAAATAAACCTATTATAACAAATTGCTAGATGATTTTAATTCGCCAACGAAAATATAAAGACGCTCCGTAACGGAGGCCGTCCTCGCTCACAGCGGTACAAAACATATGTTCGACCGTCAATGGCTGTCCTCATAGGATGTGACATAATGCTCCTAGTCTCAAGGACTCCACATTCCGCAAATGACAGGTGACGTAAAAGTCGAAATAAAACAATCAATAAAAAGTAGGTCTCACAGGGAATGCTGGGTAAAAAAAAACAGTTATTTGGTCGCGTACTGCACTGCTTACTGTGTCATTCATAGCACGCAGCTCAAATCACATTACTTGTGTTAAAACTGTGCGTTTTCTATCTAACGGAATACACTGAATACAGTCCTATAGTGTTCCGTAGATTATCGAATCAATTGTTCTTATTCATTACTATGGTCCTTCCATAAAATTTACCCTGTTCACAAATATAACATTATTTACGTTTCAAACATCACAAAAACGAAGACTGTACACAAGGAGTTCTGACTGCTTTGGACTCAGAGATATTCAAATACATCTCTCTGCTTATTTCAAACACTGTGGATTATGTGTTGTCAGCCTGGCATATGTTATAAATCAAAAGAACACCTATCTCCGATGTGTTGGTTCTAAATGATACGTCTGGATACTCCTGGGTTCACATCCAGGTTAAGTCATACTAACTGTGCATGTGTTGGTTCCCACTCGGAACTGTGTGGTATAAATGTAACCACAAAGGATAAACTAAATCATACAAAATGTGGTAGAATCTCTCACCTAACCCACGGATACGGGAATATGAATTCAAACCAAAAATGAGGAGTCTAAATATACGGTGTCCCCTACATTATGATGAACTGGTCTTCACTTTGAAGGTGTCAGCTCTCTGACATAATATACAGCATTGGCATGGCTGATAACAAACTGAAATACACAATAGCTATACAGGTGCAATTAGATTTGGCAGTATAGGGTGGCTCACAAAGATTGATCCCAGTACCAGGAATGAAAGTACTAACTAAACATAGTCCTGCCTGGTGGACTCTATCGAGTTTCGGCTACAAAATACTTCCAGTAATGTCTACCTGGACAAACTACGTACAATAGAGGATTTACAGGACTCACGGTTACTCAAACATGGTTGATCACCTCTCGACGTCTAGGATGAAAGGAGTATTCAACTCCAATCCTGTGGAGGGATAATTAGGCTCCATAGTTAAGGTCTTAGACCTCGGCCTGTCCATCATGTTCCTCCATTTACATAGTATGTAGTTCACGTCCTCTATCACAAGGGTTGTCCTCGACATCTCTGCTAAACATTCCTCCTTCATGGTAGCTGTTACCTCAGCGTTACCCTCACATAAGGGTTTTTACTCCATACTGGACCTCACGTGCGTAGAGTAAGAATCAACAAACACGTGGTCAATCACACACGATATTGTGTTGTAAATTAATGGATTTCTCAGAAGTTCGTGGTTGTAAACTGTACGAAATTGGAAACACTGCTACTACACTGGCGCAGGTTTAAACCAAAAATGGCCTTTATCAACTCCTGCCACTGATTCTATAGATATTCGGGCGATATCTCACACACAGAATTTATAACTTACAAAGCACTGGTAATCACTCAAAATCACGCCCATCACGTGTAAAATATGCACAATCGTGACATGTTTAGTGATTATATTAAGAATGTTGTAGAATAGGATGTCGTAATTCAATGTAGCCTTAATATTTGTGGACTTGGAGCGTACCAGCTCACACGGCGTGGTCACTCACGAATTTTACACGTTCTTCACGTGGTAAAACATGGAAAAAATGGTAATTTCACACATTGACAAATTTCCTTCTGGAAATACCGTAGCACTGGCCTTGTGTGGCCGAAAAATATACTTTTCCTGGCTTACTAAAAATCACTCAGCTCGATGGCTGTCGATAATATTCACACAACTTATACCGTGCACTTGCTCGGAAAACGTGGTCTTGGTCTAATGACGGACAAATAGGACAAACACGTCCGGTCTCGGTGGACTCTCAAAATGTTGTGTCGATCACAGGAACTGCTTCCTGGTTCCAAAGAAATTGTAAGTCATTGAGCATTTACTTACATAAACTCCGCATATCTGCGGTGCTAATACCTTTACCAAAAATACAATTTACCACTTACAAAGGTCTGGTAAGGTGGTAAATATTGCAGAATTAAATGTTTTACGTTCCTGAAATATACAGTAGCAAGATTGTGAGTACATTACATTCAGGAAGAAAATAAACTATCCTCGCCAAAGTCAAAACGGCAATATCATCAAGAGGAGTTTCAGAGTGTGTTCTGCATTAGTATGCATCAAAGAGTAAGCATGATCTTGGAGAAATATCGAAGACATGAGCTCAGCGGGATCAATATAGTCTACGCTTATGGACTATTGAACAAGAAGAAGAAGAAGAAGAAAACTAAGGAACGACATATTTTACTCATCAAGCAAGCATCATCAGATCCTAATATGCAAGACAAATAGCTCTACAAAACATTACCAAACCTACAGTGACCCAAATGCTCACGAATATAACCGATCAGCCATCCTCTTCCAGTCTTCCACACGAAGGAATGGTAAGGCCGGCTATCTTCATGGCAACAGTAGCTCAAGACGTGACCACCTAGTTTCCATCTATCTCTGTTAGAGGCCATGCAACTCCATTTTCTCCAAAGCAACAGTTGCTCAAGATGTGACCACCAGGTTTCCATATATCTCTGTAAGAGGCCATGATACTCAACTTTCTCCACGACAACAGTAGCTCAAGACGTGACCAGCAGGTTTCCATCTCTCTCTGTAAGAGGACATGACACTCCATTTTCTATCCAAAACCACGATAAGAAAATGAGGAATCTGAGTGGCATAAAATCTGAATAAGTAATTTTAGCCTACTTGCAATTTTGAAAAAATAGGCTTATGAGATCACCTTTTGTCGGTGTGTGTGTGTACCCTAGTAACTTCTAAATGGCTGGAGCGATTTCAATGAAACTCGGTAAGTTCATAGCACTATTCCGGACGACCCCGTCCGTGCCCTTCAAATTTTGTTACGTCTCACCAATCCAACATGGCGGCTGTGCGAAATATTTCACCAGCATTCAATATCTCCGAAACTATTTCCGATATCACCCTGGAATTTTTACGGTGATTTTTGTGACTTTTGAAAAACTGGTAACTACAAAACCAACATGGCTGCCACGCGAATTTGCGACATTTAAATAGACGTTTCTCGCGATTTAACCAACCAAACGCAATAAAACGTGGTACAGTATACACATTGTAATGCACAGACATCTAACTTGGTTCAATTGTTTACATATCCACAAGATGGCGGATGTGCGAAATATTTCACCGGCATTCTATATCTCTGAAACTGTTAGCGGTATCACCCTGATATTTTGTACGGAGATAAAGGGCACTACTGGAAGTTTATCTATACGACTTTCAAAAACCGGTGAACAACAAAACGAACATGGCGGCCAAGCGAATTTGAAAATTTTAAATAGACCTTTCTCGCGATTTAATGTTCCAACCGCAATGAAATCTGGTACAGGAAATGTTTATACACATTGTAATACACTGGTATCTAATTTAGTTCAACTGTTTACATAACCTCAAGATGGCGGCTTTGCGAATGTTAAAATTAAGTTTTTATTTCTTGTGTCATAATCATGCGATCGATGTGAAAGTTTGAATAATGAACATACGCAATAATTTTCCTTTAATGGTACTTGACTCTATGGCCTATACATTTAACAATCCTACATGGCGACCATCCGAAATATTTAGACGGCTCTGAATATCTACGAATCTATTATAGCAATCAAACTGAATTATTTTAAGTTCATAGGGGCTATGATCTTAAGTTCACCTATAGGACTTTAAATAACCTGGTGATCACAAATCCCACATGGCGGTGTCGCGAAATATAAATATTCACATGGACGTTTCTCGCAATTTAACCATCCGAGTGCAGTGAAATTTGGTACAGTAAATCCTTATACGAATGTTAATCCACTGGCATCTAATTTATTTCGATTGTTTCCATAACCACAAGATGGCAGCTGTGCGAAATTTTAAAATCCCCTTGTTACTTCTTGTGTCCTAATCATGCGATTGAAGTTTGAATGCTACTCGTACACAATAATCTTCAAGTAACAGTACATAACTCTAGGACCTACATATATAAAATCCAGCATGGCACGCATCCGATATATTTAGTCGGTTCTCAATATCTACGAATCTATTACTGCAATCAAACTGAAATTTTGTATGTTGATAGTGGCAATTAACATACAAAAGATATATGAAAATAGGCTGTATAGTTCTTCACGGAATTACTTGTTTTCAATGTTATGATCAGGGGTCGTTGTAGGGAATTGAAATTAAACAAGATGTTCAGTAAAGAACATATAGCCTACTTTCTCCTAAATGTATCTACCAAACGCCACAACCTAGATAAAAACTGCTACCATCATTGAAGAAAGAAAGATAAGAAGTATATCAAGAATGTTATGGATCTGGAGACATAATCGACCGGACTGGCGGCGTGGCTCAGCGGTAACGTTCTCGCTTGCTGGGCCCTAGGTTGCAGGTTCGTATCCTGGCGCAGTCAACTGGCATTTGAGGGTGCACAAATGCGAGGGAGCCGTGTCAGTACATTTACTGGCACGTTAAAGATCCCCTTCGGGCCAAAATTCCGGCACCCCGGTGTCTCTAAAATCAGCAGTAGTTAAAAGGGATGTAAAACCAATAACATTATTATTATTATTATTACGAACTGCCGTGGGCAACATCCAACTTTGAGTTGAGGCATGTCTTTACACGTCTGGTTGTGCATGGCTTTCACAACCCTAATTGAATTAACAAATCTTTCCATGACCCTACAGAGACGTGTGTATACAAACTATGTGGATATTTTCGATAATATAATCCTAACAGAGCGAGTGCATTCTAGCGGCCAGAATAAGAAACTTTTCAATAAAATCTGGAAGTTACCTTTTTGGCAGCTAGATGTCTCGAGTAAATCTGCTGGCGAATTATGTTTTAATTAAATATATATTTTACACCATAATGTGCACAATATAACGCTTAATAACATTTTCAAGTAACGCAAAATAGGCTGTTACAAACCCTTTAAAATAAAAAGTTAAAATGTATCGTAGTATCATCTTGTCATTCTTCAAATTCGATGCGCATAGAATGATAATGGTATAGTAATCAATGGATCCCCACGTAGACTAGTCGTGACATCTATTGGTGAAATATCGAACAATATAATCCTAACAGAGCGAGTGCATTCTAGCGGCCAGAAGAAGAAACTTTTCAATAAAATCTGGAAGTTACCTTTTTGGCAGCTAGATGTCCCGAGTAAATCTGCTGGCGAATTATGTTTTAATTAAATATATATTTTACACCATAATGTGCACAATATAACGCTTAATTTTAAAACATCTGAGTCATTACAAAACAATAAACATATAACATTTCAAGCAAAAAACCTAGCTCTGATCGGGTTTGAACCATAGGCATTTGAGCGATAGGCTAACGCTCTACCACTGAGCTAATTGTGTCAACGAATGTCGTTCTATTTAAAATGACTTACATAGAACTTGTTAGCAAATAATGATTTATACTAAACGATTTCATCACTGGAGTATATTATCTCTTATATAAAAACAAGTGTCCTGACTGACTGACTGACTGACTGACTGACTGACTCATCATCGCCCAGCCAAAACTATTAGAGTTAGAAACATGAAATTTTGGGGATATGTTCGTGGTAAGTCGAAAATGCGCACTAAGAAAGGATTTTTGGATATTCAGGTTCTAAAGGTGTCTTAAGGGGGTACACATGCATTTCATTGAATAGCAATATCTCCGGCTTGGTTTCATTGAGGGACGTGATACTCGGCATATAAACGTATCATTAAAAATAAGAAGACACGTGTCTGAGGGTTTTTCGATGTGGTGTATATTATGAGGTGAAAGGGGTGAAAAGTGGGGGTTGAAGGGTTCCTAACGGAGCGTGTATCTCTTAAACGACATAGGCGAGGAGTTTGAAACTCAGCGGAAAAAAATCAGCTTAAAAAATAAGTAAATAGGTGTTTGACCGTTTTTTCATAAATCGAATTTAAGGGGCCCATGGGGAGGGGTGAAATTCTGAAAAAAGAAAATTGAAAGATACAAAGTCCTGACACACTCATCATCGCCCAGCCTAAATTATTGAAGTTAGAAACAAGACATTTTGGGGATATGATCATTATATGTCCAAACCGTCCACTAAGGGAGGTTTTTCGGATATTCAGGTTCTAAAGGGGTGTTAAGGGGGTAAGACCTGCATTTCATTGAATAACAATAAATCCGGATTGGTTTCATTTGTGGATGTGATACTCGGCATATAAACTGATCATTAAAAATAAGAAGACACGTGTCTGAGGGTTTTTCGATGTGGTGTATATTATGAGGTGAAAGGGGTGAAAAGTGGGGGTTGAAGAATTCCTAACGGAGCGTGTATCTCCTAAACGACATAGGCGAGGAGTTTGAACTCAGCGGAAAAACATCAGCCTAAAAGATAAGTAAATAGGTGTTGACCGTTATTTTTTTCATAAATCCAATTTAAGGGGCCCATGGGAAGGGGTGAAATTCGGGGGGGGGGGGGCGGGGGACAGGAAAGAAAGTGTCCTAACTGATTGACTGACTCACTCACTCTTCAATCTCAGGGAGTGAAAGCTGCTTAAAAATAAGTAAATAAGTGTTCGACAGTTTCTTTTTCATAAATCAAATTTAAGGGGTTCATGGGGAGGGGTGAAATTCTGGAGAAAATGAAATGAAAGAAAATGTTCTGACTCACTCACTCACTCATCATCGCCCAGCCAAAATTAATGAAGTTAGAAACATGACATTTTGGGGATATGTTCGTTGTATGTCAAAACCGTACACTAAGGGAGGATTTTCGGATATTCAGGTTCTAGAGGGGTCTTAAGGGGGATGAACCTGCATTTTATTGAATAACAATATATCACGAGTGGTTTCATTTGTGGATGTGATACTCGGCACATAAACTAATCATTAAAAATAAGCAGACATGTGTCTAAGGGTTTTTCGATGTGGTGTACATTATAAGGTGAAAGGGGTGAAAAGTGGGGGTTGAAGGTTTCCTAACGGAGCGTGTATCTCTCAAAAGACATAGGTGAGAAGTTTGAAACTCAGCGGAAAAAATCAGCTTAAAAATTAAGTAAATCGGTGTTCGAACGTTTTTTCATAAATTCAACTTAAGGGGCCGATGGTGTGGGGTGAAATTCTGCGAAAAAAGGAGAGAAAGTGTCCTAACTGACTGACTAACTCACTCACTCATCAAACTCAGGGGAAAAAGACAGCTTAAAAAATAAGTTAATAGGTGTTCGAGCGTTTCTTCATAAATTCAATTTAAGGGGCCCATCGGGAGGGGTAAAATTCTGGTAAAAATAATTGAAAGAAAATGACCTGATTGACTCACTCACTCATCATCGCCCAGCCAAAATTATAGAAGTTAGAAACATGAAATTTTGGGGATATGTTCATTGTATGCCGAAAACGTCCACTAAGGAAAGATTTTTGGATATTCAGCTTCTAAATGGGTGTTAAGAGGGTAAACCTGCATTTAATTGAATAACAATATCTCACGAGTGGTTTCATTTGGGGATGTGATACTTGGCATATAAACCAATCATTAAAAATAAGCTGACACATGTCTAATGATGTTTCGATTTAATGTATATTAAGAGTAAAGGGGTGAAAAGTGGGGGTTGAAGGATTCCTAACGGAGCATGCATCTCCTAAACGACATAGGCGAGGAGTTTGAAACTCAGAGGAAAACAATCAGCTTAATAATAATAAATAAATAAATAAATAAATACATAAATAAATAATTTAATAAATAGGTGTTCGACCGTATTTTCATAAATCCAATTTAAGGGGCTCATGGGGAGGGGTGAAATTCTGGAAGAAAAACGTCCACTAAGGAAGGAATTTTGGATATTCACTCTCCTCGACCAACCAAAACTATTAAAGTTAGAAGAATGATATTTTGGGATTATGTTTGTTGTGCGTCGAAAACGTCTACTAAGGAGGGATTTTTGGATATTCAAGTTCTAAGGGGGTGTGAACGGGGTTAAACCTGCATTTCATTGAAGAACAATATGACACGACTATGACGCGAGCGATGCCGCGGGTACCTGCTAGTCTCTTATATAAAAACAAGTGTCCTGACTGACTGACTGACTGACTGACTGACTGACTCATCATCGCCCAGCCAAAACTATTAAAGTTAGAAACATGAAATTTTGGGGATATGTTCGTGGTAAGTCGAAAATGCGCACTAAGAAAGGATTTTTGGATATTCAGGTTCTAAAGGTGTCTTAAGGGGGTACACATGCATTTCATTGAATAGCAATATCTGCGGCTTGGTTTCATTGAGGGACGTGATACTCGGCATATAAACGTATCATTAAAAATAAGAAGACACGTGTCTGAGGGTTTTTCGATGTGGTGTATATTATGAGGTGAAAGGGGTGAAAAGTGGGGTTGAAGAATTCCTAACGGAGCGTGTATCTCCTAAACGACATAGGCGAGGAGTTTGAACTCAGCGGAAAAACATCAGCCTAAAAGATAAGTAAATAGGTGTTGACCGTTATTTTTTTCATAAATCCAATTTAAGGGGCCCATGGGAAGGGGTGAAATTCGGGGGGGGGGGCGGGGGACAGGAAAGAAAGTGACCTAACTGATTGACTGACTCACTCACTCTTCAATCTCAGGAAGTGAAAACTGCTTAAAAATAAGTAAATAAGTGTTCGACAGTTTCTTTTTCATAAATCAAATTTAAGGGGTTCATGGGGAGGGGTGAAATTCTGGAGAAAATGAAATGAAAGAAAATGTCCTGACTCACTCACTCACTCATCATCGCCCAGCCAAAATTAATGAAGTTAGAAACATGACATTTTGGGGATATGTTCGTTGTATATCAAAACCGTACACTAAGGGAGGATTTTCGGATATTCAGGTTCTAGAGGGGTCTTAAGGGGGTTGAACCTGCATTTTATTGAATAACAATATATCACGAGTGGGTTCATTTGTGGATGTGATACTCGGCACATAAACTAATCATTAAAAATAAGCAGACATGTGTCTAAGGGTTTTTCGATGTGGTGTATATTATAAGGTGAAAGGGGTGAAAAGTGGGGGTTGAAGGTTTCCTAACGGAGCGTGTATCTCTTAAAAGACATAGGTGAGAAGTTTGAAACTCAGCGGAAAAAATCAGCTTAAAAATTAAGTAAATCCGTGTTCGAACGTTTTTTCATAAATTCAACTAAAGGGGCCGATGGTGTGGGGTGAAATTCTGCGAAAAAAGGAGAGAAAGTGTCCTAACTGACTGACTAACTCACTCACTCATCAAACTCAGGGGAAAAAGACAGCTTAAAAAATAAGTTAATAGGTGTTCGAGCGTTTCTTCATAAATTCAATTTAAGGGGCCCATGGGGAGGGGTAAAATTCTGGTAAAAATAATTGAAAGAAAATGACCTGATTGACTCACTCACTCATCATCGCCCAGCCAAAATTATAGACGTTAGAAACATGAAATTTTGGGGATATGTTCATTGTATGTCGAAAACGTCCACTAAGGAAAGATTTTTGGATATTCAGCTTCTAAATCGGTGTTAAGGGGGTAAACCTGCATTTAATTGAATAACAATATCTCACGAGTGGTTTCATTTGGGGATGTGATACTTAGCATATAAACCAATCATTAAAAATAAGCTGACACATGTCTAATGATTTTTCGATGTAATGTATATTAAGAGTAAAGGGGTGAAAAGTGGGGGTTGACGGATTCCTAACGGAGCATGCATCTCCTAAACGACATAGGCGAGGAGTTTGAAACTCAGAGGAAAACAATCAGCTTAATAATAATAAATAAATAAATTCATAAATAAATAATTTAACAAATAGGTGTTCGACCGTATTTTCATAAATCCAATTTAAGGGGCTCATTGGGAGGGGTGAAATTCTGCAAGAAAAACGTCCACTAAGGAAGGAATTTTGGATATTCACTCTCATCGACCAACCAAAACTATTAAAGTTAGAAGAATGATATTTTGGGATTATGTTTGTTGTGCGTCGAAAACGTCTACTAAGGAGGGGTTTTTGGATATTCAAGTTCTAAACGGGTGTGAACGGGGTTAAACCTGCATTTCATTGAAGAACAATATGACACGACTATGACGCGAGCGAAGCCGCGGGTACCTGCTAGTTTATATATAAAGCATTTCATACAAAGTTTATTTATTTTTTATCAGTACGCTATATTGCATGCAATACTCAAGTTAGTGAAATATAAGTCCGGCACAAGATATCCGCTGCCATCTTGTCTTATTACTGAATCAGTTCAGCTTTTTAAAATCACGTCTGCACTATAGTATTACAAAATAAACTTTTAATTTCGAACGTGCCTCTTCCTTTAGAACAGTTAAAACGATTCTCGGCTCGATAATCGGAACTGGTGGGTCCCATGATATGGATTATAAAGTTTGCATAATTCGCACGGCCGCCATCCTGAAATGGTATGGCGGACGACCTTGTAATTTGGTCACAAGACGCATCCTATACGAAGGTATGTTGTTACCAAATTTGGTAGAGATCGGATGATTTGGTTAGTCGTTATTTGATTTTACGTTTTGAACGTTTGAGTGGCCGCCATTCAGTTTTAGTAAAGATGGCGGCGATATAAAACATGACACTGAGGTGTCCTTTGCTAGTGCTACCTTTGTACCAAATTTCGTTCAATTTGCATTCACCGTGTTCGAATTGATAGGGGGGGACAGACATTCAGAGTACACACACTCACACACACACAGACACACACACACACACAGACTCACACACACACATACACACACACAGACAGACACACTTTTTTCGCCCTGTGTTGATCTCATAAGTCTACTTTCATTTTTTGCGAAAATCGAAAGTAGGCTAAAAATAAATACATTGGCTAACCCTACATGTGGCGTAACGTTTCAATGGCTGGAAATATCTTTACAAAACATAGTATTAACATTAAATGAGCTATGATTATGTTGTTGTTGACTGATTTAGAGGCTTAGTGACATCATGGTCATGTAGGTAGAAGTGGAAAACCACGGAAAACAACTTCAAACTGTAAACCCGGTTCCAGCTCTCAGACGAGTCGTGTAAGAAGAATAGGGTTAAGTGAGTAAAATTAGTTTATCAAGCTAAAAATTGGTGGAGAGGTTCCTTGAATAGCCTGGATCAAAACACTAAAAGTCCCAAAAAATCCCTCTTGGGGAACATGCCGCCATCTTGGAAAATGACCGGCATCTTGGATTTCGTATCCAGCATCGCATTGAACGTCATAACTCGGTACCTAAGGGTGATAGAGACATGTGGTTTGGTCAGGATAACTTACCAGAATGCTGGCTATCATTTTGATACTACCTAACCTAGATAACAATTAAAATAATTATTATAAATCACTTAAACAAACTCTCATAGGGTAGCGTTAAAATCCATCTTGACGTTCAATATCGATTTTTCACCTTTTACTCGCATGGGATTGAAAAAAGTACTGAAATAATTGTTGTTAAGCACATCTAAACGCACAAAAATATGTGATCAGCACTTTCGTAAACCAAAAATTACGGGTGTGAGAAGTTGTCAAACATGCTCATGCAACTCGAGGAGCGGCGCGCCGGGGAGGGGGGACTTCTCAAAGCCGGTGCAACTGGTGACGTAAACATATTCTGTAGGTGCAACTATGCCCCTTCTTTAATGATAAGTGAAAATTTGACACTTTTATACAGAAGGATAGCATCTTATAACCTAATAAATAATTTAAGAACACAATAATTAATTGGTTAATACAATAAATTAGTGCTTTAAAACTCTCTGTCTTAGCTACGTATATTATATTTATATAGATAAGGAATGATAAACGTTACAATTAGAACATAAATTAAGCAGCTATTTGCTTATTTACTATCTTATTCAACAACTTCAACACACTAACGTTTAAGCACATTACAATTTATTTTGTACAAACACGAAACACACGGAAAAGAGGATATTCTGCTGCCACGGGACGCTGTAGTGCGTTGTGCCTGTAAATGAATAAAGCCAACAATTAATTATATCGTACGCGTTTAATATTGGTCATGTGTTGGTAAAAAAAACGTGACACTTTCCTTAATCTTGACGCTTTTTCTTTGGTAAGGTTGAACTTTCTTAAGAGTCTACTCTGCGACGAAGAGGTGGCGAGCATCTGCATGGCAATTCTTCGGGGTTGTCCTCCTGTTCCTCACTCACCATATCGTCAAGAGTATCTGGCTCTGGCATGTTAGAACAACCATCACCAGTGCAATTGCTGCACATCGCTGAACAGGAGAGACCTTGTCTTCGGCAACCGCAAGATCTGCTGCCGCATCCTGTCTTGTACTCTCAGTTGATAAGGTTTAGGAGGAAGTCTGGTGCGGAAGGAGATTCTGTTGGAATCGGTAAAAATTTGCCGATTCTGTTCTTCTTCCATCCCCACTCTGTAGGTGGAAGAGAGATTCCGCGCCATTCCTGCACTTGGTGGTAAACTCTTAGGCTATGCTGTCGAGATGCTGCTGATGTTGGTGGAAAACTTGAGAGGTCGAAGTCTGCATGGAGACGTTGTTTGACAATGGTCTTAAGGTACTGACTATACCTTGTCTTGTTTAGGCTATCTGTAGTTCTACCTACGTATAACGCTACGAAGAATTCGTCCCCTGCCTTCACGATCTCTTCCACTGCAGCGTCTGCGCTGTTAAAAACAGCAATTCTTTGGCGAAGACCTGGGTTATTGTTTAAAGTCTTGAACGCGTGTACCCCCTTCCTGTAGGGAGCCGAAGTTGTGTCGCAACCGGACATGGCATGGAGGAAGAGAAGATTGTCGGTCATGTCCCCAAGAGCCTTCTGCAATTCCGTAGAGCCAAAGAGTTTCTTCGGATGGACTATTGATGGTGGCACCAGCATATAGACGTTTCTATCGCGATCTGCAAGGCTCGAAAGAAATACCAACAAATCGGTATCCTCTCCAACAATTGCCACTTGACCTCCCTTCTCTGCTTTCTTGATCGCTGTTGTCACGATGAGACGATCAGCATCAGACTTGGCATGAATAGCTGGAATCCCCTTTTCTTCGAAACAACGACCTAAAATGGCGACGAATCTTGATTTGATAGAAGTATTGGCTAGGAACTGATTCTGCGACGAGAACACTTGAACTTCCAAATCCACCAAAACTTCAGAAGATGACGTCTTCGCACGCCGTCTCATATGTCCACGTCTTTCGTCGAACACTAAGTTACAATAGCTTTCCCTTGATAGTTCGCCTTGATGTACGAAATGTAGTTCTTACAAACATCATCGAAGGTTCCCGATTTCGGCAATACCACCCAGTGCAGGAGATCTCCACCGTCAAACACGTAGGTAAGGTCTTCGGGAAGACAGGTCATTGGTGCACACAACTTCTCTATCACTGTCCGTAAAGTTGATTTTGTACCTTTTCTGATAGTTGAAGCATCGAACAGCGCTGGCGGCAATAAAGCCAACTCGTATTCAAAGCAAGATTGAAGGTCCTCTTCATTGCGAGCGACACACGCAAATTGATGAAACAGCTAGTTCGGATTTACAGGCACGGTCTCACCTCGGACAACAAGAGCTGCAAGAGTGACAACTTTGTCCTTTCGTTGGAGTTTAACTTCGGCGAACGATTTCCCTTCCAGTTTCTTCAAAGTCACGGTTCCTAACTCCCAAGATGAGTCGCAGGTCACCGTTTCATCACCTATAACACTGGTTGATTAGGACACCAAAATATCCTGAGGTTTGTCGAAAGGAGAATGTATAAGTAGCTATTCTGTGAATTTTTCGAGATGCTTGAACTCTCGCCTTTGGCAAGCTTGCCCAAGTTCAACGTTTTGCATAGAATTTAATGGTCAAATCGTTTTTGATGTAGGACATTTATAAAGTACAGGAAACGGCATTAACTTTTAAACCGGATGGTAAACATCGGCAAAATAAGCATAAATGGACAGTTCAAACTGAAACACACATTTTTCGCTTTATGATTATTTTCTGTGGCGTACCGTTTAAGAAAAATTTTATGATAAACGTTACCGTAAAGACGTTCATTTCGGCCGGCCGGTAGGCCGGCGCCACTGCTAAGCAGCACAGGGAAGGGGGAGTGGGGGAACGAGATCGCTCTGACGGCGCAGCGGCAGGGATGTCGCTCGGCAACGCGTGGACGGACAGTCCACTCTTAGTTTAATTACATACGAGCGTAGCGCAAAAAATACTTAATTATTAAAATTAAAAGGAAATATTCCTTTCTCTTGATACATATAATATAAGTAGCTAAGAAAGAGAGTTTTAGAACGAAAGGTTATTGTATTAACAAATTAATTATTGTTTTTTAATTATTATTTATTAGGTTATAAGATGCTATCCTTCTATATAAAAGTGTCAAATTTTTACTTATCATTAAAAAGGGGCTTAGTTGCGCCTGCAGAATATGTTTACTTCACCAGTAGCACCGGCTTTGAGAATCCCCCCTCCTCGCCGCGCCGCTCCTCGAGTTGCATGCGCATGTTTGACAACTTCTCACACCCGCAATTTTTGGTTTACGAAAAAAGCTGATTACATATTTTGTGCATTTTGATGTGCTTAACAACATTTAATTGAGTACTTTTTTCATCCCATGACTGTAAAAGGTGAAAAATCGACATTGAACATCAAGACGGCTTTTAGCGCTACCCTATGAGAGTTTGTTTAAGTGATTTATAATAACTATATCGATTGTTATCTAGGTTAGGTAGTGTCAAAATGATAGCCTGCATTCTGGTAAGTTATCGTGACCAAACCGCATGTCACTATCACCCTTAGGTACCGAGTTATGACGTTCAATGCGATGCTGGACACGAAATCCAAGATGGCGGCATGTTCCCCAAGATGGATTTTTTGGGACCTTTCGTATTTTGATCCAGGCTATTCAAGGAACCTCTCCACCAATTTTTAGCTTGATAAACTAATTTTCCTCACTTTGACCATATTCTGTCTAATATTCCTGCACTAGAGAATAGAGCCGGAATTCAAAGTCGGATGTCCAAGGTGACAGCTGAGAATCCAGGTATTCGTCTTGAATAATTTTGCATTTTATGTATCTTTTTATTTCATTCTTTCGACGTTAAGGCACCGAAAAAATTTATACTCTTCATGTCGCTGCTATTACGGGAGAATTAGAATGCTTACCTTCTGACGGAAGGTATCACGCGCAATATGTTATATTTCATATCCACTAGAATTGTAGTTTCATAATCTCCGTTAAGTTGTGTTCTACTACTGATATGCTGACATATTGTGTTTTACTAATCGTAATGTATTTTAGCTGAACTTTTTTATTGTTGACATTGTTTACCTCTACCGGCTGTCTTTTGTATTACAAATCAGATATACAGTAACTTTTGCGAGATATTGCAGATTGTTCTATGAATAGTATTTGTCTTTGTGATTCGGGTTATATTGTCCTGCTCTATGACTGTGCTAATTAGAGATGGAACCGGATATGAATTTAGTTGATGACATGATAATAACATAATAATTAAACTTCTTCTTATTATTATTCCTAGCGTTGTCCCGCTGGTGCAGGGTCCGCTTTTTTTTTGGCCTTTGCCCTCCATTTTGTCCGGTTTCGTGCGTCAGCTGGATTTAGGACGGTAATTTTTAAGTCACCATTTATAGTGTCTTGCCAACGCTGCTTCGGTCGTCCTCTGGGGCGTAGGCTTTCAACCTCAAAATGAAGGACAGAGTTAGTAACAGTATCAGGCGCTGCACGCAGGGCATGGCCATACCATCGGAGCCGTTTCTCTCTCATTTTGTCCACAATTGAGGTGACACCCATTTGCTCCCGAATTGTGTCGTTTCTGACATGGTCAATAAGGAAGATGCCCATTGTCCAACGAATCATTCTCATTTCCATGGCGTGCAGGCGACATTCTGAAATTTTGTCGGATGGTCGACATTCAACGCCATATATCGCAACTGGCCGTACCACTGTCCGATATATCTTCGATTTGAGACGAAGTGGCATTTTCCTGTCGCAAAGCACACACGTGACCTCTTCCACCGCAACCAGGTTGCGTTTACCCTGGCTCTTACTTCATCATTGAAGTTGCCATCACTCTGAAGACGAGATCCAAGGTACCTGAAGCATTCTGTCTTGACTAGATTTTGTCCAGCGACTTGAATGGTAACGTCGCTTGGGTTTAACTCCATATATTCCGTCTTTTTCACATTCAGACATAGGCCATACTGGGAGAGGTGGTTATTCCAGTCTTCAACTTGACATTGGAGTTTTTCTCGGGAGTCATCTGCAACCATTATATCATCTGCATACAGAAGGGTCCAAGGAACATTCCGTTGCAGGTCACGTGTGATGGTGCCCATCACAAGAACAAAAAGGACGGTGATAGTGCTGAGCCTTGGTGGACGCCGACATTTACAGGAAAGTTTTCCGAGGTGCCAACAGCACAACGTACTCTAAGTTACTGCTGGTGTTCGTGTATAACATCTTGACCACATTTACAAATGACTCTGGCACACCACGGTTGCGGAGCGCATACAAAATCAACTCATGAGGAACACGATCGAAGGCCTTTTCAAGGTCAAGAAAGGCAATATGCAGAGGTTTTCTTTTCTCACGGTGCTTCTCCATGAGTAACCGTGCTGCGAAGATGGCGTCCGCGGTTCCAACCTCCTTGACAAACCCGCACTGGTTGGAGCTGATTTCGGTGATAGCACGTAGGCGTCGATCAAGAATCCTCTCAAAGATCTTCATTGTATGTGAGAGAAGACGTACTGGGCGATAGTTTGAACATTCCGCTGGGTCTCCTTTGTTCTTGAAAATCGGTACTGTAATGCTTGTAGCCCAGTCCTCGCTGTCCATAACAAGTATAAAGCTGTGGAGATTGACCTGGGTCTGGAAACGGAAGTCCTTTGTGTGAAACTCTTCATAGACAACTATTTTACCATAGTTATCTGTTCTGTTTACTTTCCGCCGGAGTCGAAGGCAGAGAAATACAAGGAATTTTACACAAGTATAGAATCGAACTCACTCATAAGCAACAATCCTGTTCTTATTTTGGGAGACTTTAACATTCCAGAAATAACCCCAACATTTGATTTAAAAACAGGATCTCGGCTTTCTACCTCCTTAAATAATTTTATAAATATGATGAACTTGTATAGTTTTAATAATATCGTGAATGTGAATAATAGAACACTTGATCTAGTACTGTCCACCATCGCCTCTATTGCTGTCAATAGAGAGGAACAACCCCTTGTACCGGAAGACAATAATCATCCCCACTTAAACATTAATGTACGATACTGGCAGAGAGAAGTTAGACACAATATTCACCAAACTCATACATACAATTTTAAAAAGGCTAATTTCGAACAACTTTATATAAAATTACAAGAAGTGGATTGGAGTGTTCTCTCGCAATTTTCCCATGTAGACGAGGCGGTAGATAATTTTTATTCCCGTTTCTATCAGGCTCTGGATTCTAGTGTACCTGTAAGCACTAGTAAGAGGACCAAACTGTATCCATGCTGGTTTAATTTTGATATAATAAAAAACATCCGAAGAAAATCTTACCATCGAAAGAAAATGCGTAGGGAACAGGCCAACAAGGACTTTCATTGCGAAAAGTTTAAAGAGCTCAGGAAAATTCTAAAACGTGATATTCAATCCGCCTACCGGCAATACGTACGTAATGTCGAAAATGCAATCGGAGAGGACACGAATCGCCTCTGGGCATTTATTCGACACAAGAAACGATCCCCGGCAATTCCCGTAATGAAAATTAATGGGGAAATATTAGAAAATGATAAGCAGATAGTCAACGGTTTTGTGGATTATTTCTCGTCGGGTTATTCCAAGGAATGCGCCAAGTATGACAATTTAGGCGCAAGTGACCAGGACATACACCCATTGCTTGATGTACTGGATTCTAAACAGATTAGTATTTCTGATGTTAAGAATGCGATACTAAAAATAAATCAAAAGAAAGCCGCTGGCCCAGACCTAATTCCTCCATACATAATCAAAGGCTGTGCAGAGGTGCTGGCCTATCCTTTAACTATAATATTTAATATAGCCATTCAAACTGGTACTTTTCCCAGTCGTTGGAAAATTACCAGGGTAAGTCCCATACATAAGTCTGGACATAAGTGTGATTTTGATAATTACAGACCCGTGGCAATACTGCCAGCCATTGCAAAGCTCTTTGAACAATTGTTATATCAGCATATATTTCAGCACGTACAGTACATTATAAGTGACTTTCAACATGGGTTCATGCCTAAAAGATCAGCAGTAACTAATCTAATGGAGTTTACTCACAAAGTATCAGCAGCAATGGACAAAGGAAGTCAAGTTGATGTAATTTATACAGATTATGCGAAGGCATTCGATAAGGTAGATCATGTTATCCTCTTAAATAAGTTAGCACATTATGGCTTCTCTTACAATTTGCTGAAGTTGTTCACCTCATATCTCAGTGAACGAAAACAGTTTGTTGCTTGCAATGGATGTGAATCCTATTCATACTATGCCCGATCAGGCGTTCCACAAGGTTCAAACCTAGGCCCTCTATTATTCTTACTGCTTATCAATGATCTTACAAGGTGTATTAAATATTCGAACGTTTTGTTATTCGCGGACGATGTCAAAATTTTTAGAAATATTCAGACAGAGCAGGACTGTCAATTACTACAAGAAGATCTCAATAATGTGGCATCCTGGAGTAAATTAAATCGCTTGAACCTTAACATAAAGAAATGCTCAGTTATGAAGTTTACTAGAAACAAATTTCAGGTGATGTTTCGGTACCGGATATTGGATGCGTATCTCACTATTAACAATTCTATCAAAGACCTAGGAGTCCATTTTGATTCAAAGCTAACATTTTCATTGCACACTCATGAAATGGTAGCTAGTGCTTATAAAATGCTAGGCTTTATAAGAAGAAATTCTAAAGATTTCGTCAACCCAAAAAGTATAAAATTATTGTTCAATTATTTTGTTAGAAGCAGATTAGAATATGCATCCAGCATCTGGAATCCCTGGTACTTGAACCACATTAGTGAAATTGAAATGGTTCAGAATAAATTCCTAAGATATCTGCAGTATAAAATGACGGGTATTTATCCGAAATATGATAGCTATGGAAATCTTCTAAGTTACCTGAATTATACATCTCTGGCTAACAGACGAAAAATTGCAATTCTTGTTTTTGTCTTCAAAGTATTCAATAACCTTTTGTATAGTCCGTATTTAATATCACAGTTTAATTTACGTGTCCCACCTCCATCAACTCGACCTAAGTTTATTACATTTTACTGCCCAAGAACTAGAACTGAACAGCATAAACATTCCCCAATAATAAGTGCTATTCAATTATACAATGAACATTCAATAGCAAACAACCTCGACTTATTCAGTTACACATATAGTTCCTTTGTTTCTGCCTGCTGTGCGATCACATGAACTCGTACATTCCACCTACCAATTACCTGCACAGTATTATTATATTTTCGTATTTAGTTGTAGAATTAATTTGCATTACAATCTCAGCATTATGTTTGTCAATTATATTATAATTTGTTAGAATTGTGTAACCAAATGTACATGTGTTTCTTTTTATTAGGCATATGCCTGTTAGAAGCACAATAAATCCAAATAAATAATAATAATAGGGATGTGGCCAGAGTCCTATATGGCATTGAAAAAGGTAACAAGCCAATCTATCGCAGTAGATTGCAGTTCTTGAAGTTTCCAGAAGTCAGCAGGGAGGTTGTCTGGCCCAGGATATTTATGGTTTCTCATGTTTTTAGGGCTGTGGTAACTTCCTGTGGAGTGATTTGGGGAATAGGCCCATTAATTGGAACACCTACTGGGATTGTTGGATGCGGAAACTCTATGTTTGAGATCTCCTCGAAATGCTCTTTCCATCGCATGAGAATAGCATGTTTGTTCTGTAGTCTTTGGCCTTCCTTGCTCTTTATGCACACATAGTGTTCAATATCCCTTGCTGTTCGTGCTCGGGCTTTGGCCAGACGGTAAATATCCTTTTCGCCTTCTTTGGTGTCCAAGTTAAGAAAGAGGTTGTTGTAGTGGTTAGCTCTTGCTTCAGCCACGGCTTTCTTTGCCTCTCGTTTAGCAGTGACGTACCTTTCTCTGTTCACGTCTGTCTTTAGAGAAAGCCAGCTTTTATATGCTTTCTTCTTATCACGGACCTTATCTTGTACCTGATCTGTCCATAGCCATGTCTGCTTGTCAGTTAGGCGACTCCCTGGCTTTGTGGTACCCAATGTTTCTGATGCAGCAGTAGTCACTGACTCACAGAGATCAGTCCATGTGGTGTCGATGGAATTCGGATTGACAAAAGAAAATGTTATACTGTTAACTAATGCTGATTTCTGGTCGTGTAGTTTCCACCACTTTACTTTTGTTGAGCCTCTTGTATATCCACCTATTCTGTGTTTACTGAACCTGAGGTTTGCAATGAGTTGTTTGTGTTGGGGGGCAACACAATCGGAATGTATAACCTTCACATCTATGACTGTTCGGAAGTTACATCGCCTTAACAGTACAAAGTCGATCTGGCTTCTGCTGTCACCACTGGTGTATGTTACGAGGTGACTGCTGCGCTTCTTAATGAAAGTGTTGCCTATGAGATGGCTGTTTGCTTCTGCAAAGTCGAGGACTCGGCATCCGTCATCATTTCGTCTACCATAGCCATTTCCACCATGGCAACTATAACCATTCTTATTTTGACCAACATGTCCATTTAAGTCACCACATACGAGTAATAAGTCCTCCACTGGGCACAACAAGATCCTGGAGTTCTTGCCAAAACCGTTCTTTCTCACTCTCATCACAGGCAGTTTGTGGGGCATATGCACTAATGATGTGTAACCGACAAGATGGCACATCTATGATGACAGTCATAAGGCTGTCTGACTGTCGATTGACCTCGGCTACCTGATCTCTTAAGTTGGCACAAACAACAACAGCAACCCCATTTCGGTTGCTTGTTCCACGGTAGATGAGCTTATATCCATCTCCTACTTCAAGAGATTTTTGTCCTCTCCAACGAGTTTCTTGAATACAGGCAATGTCCACTTTACGTCTTTTGAACATATCTGCTAGTTCTCGGCTTCGTCCTGTAAGAGTTCCGATGTTCAACGTAGCAATACGTAGCGGTGAACTCTGATCCCGGTCTTGAACCAGTAGCCCACGTCCATTTGGCACTGCAGTCGGACGAGGCCGACGCACGTTGCTTCCGGGGGACGCCCTAGCATTTATCGATACAGATGAGGTTGTCGTGATCCATTAGTTGCGACAAAGAATGAACCAACCGGCCTGTCGCCCCAGCCTGACGTCGGGTGCATTTTATACCTACTGCCAGGTGATAGTTAGGCCACTCCTAACATGGTAATAATAATTAAACTATGAATATATATTATTATGCGACAAAACAGTAAGTAATGTGGACATTATATTATTAGATTCCGATCGTTCATACGTAGCCTACTTTCTATATTGGCAAAAAATGAAAGTAGACTTATGAGATCTACACAGGGCGAAACAATTGTGTGTCTGTGTATGTGTGTGCGTAGGATTTGGGATGTCTGTCCCCCTCCCTATCGACTGAAACACGACGAAACTGAATTGCACGAAATTTGGTGCAAAGGTAGCAAAGGGCACCTCAGTATTATGTTTTATATAACCGCCATCTTCACCAAAATTCAATGGCGGCCACTCAATCGTTCAAAACGTAAAATAAAATAATGAATAAATTAATCATCCGATCTCGACCAAATTTGGTAAAAATGTACCTTCATATAGGATGCGTCTTGTGCCCAAACTACTAGACCACCCGCCGTACCATTTCAGGATGGCGGCCGTGCGAATTATGCAAACTTTATAAACCATAACATGGGACCCACCAGTTCCGATTATCGAACCGAGAATCGTTTAAACTGTTCTGAAGGACGTGGTCCGTTCGAAATTAAAAGTTTATCATGTAATATTATAGTGAAGTAGTGACTTTAAAAAGCTGGGCCGTCTCAGTTAGAAGAAAAGATGGCAGCTAATATCTTGTGCCAGACCTATATTTCACTAGTTTGAGTATTGCATGCAGTATAGCCTACTGATAGAAGTAAAATAATCTTTGTATGAAATGCTTTATACATAAAAAGTATACTCCACTGAAGAAATCATTATTTGCTAAGACGTTGTATGTAATTCAACTGATATCGGCGAATTTTGGTTGACATGTTTGGCTGCGTGGTAAAGCGTTAAACTCCTACCCGTATGATTGGGATTCGAATCCTACCATAGTTTTTTTCCTTTTTATATTTATTGCTTTCTAATTACTCAGACGTTTTAAATTTAAGCGTTATATTGTGTATATTACAATGGAAAATATATATTTAATTAAAACAAGATACGCCAGTGGCTCTGCAAGAGACATCTAACAGCAACCAGGAGAACTATCGTGTCCAACGTATTGCGCAACGGCCCAAAGATAACCCTTCAGCTTTAATTGAAAAGTTTATTTTTATGGCCGCTAGAATACACTCTCCCTATTAGGATTATATCCGGCAGATGTCACGACTGTTCTACGTGGGACTCCACTGGTTGGCATTCTATACGCATCGAATTTGAAGAATGAAAAGTTGATAATACGATACATTTTTATTTTAAAGCGTTCGTAACAGCCTATTGCGTGTTATTTGAACTAAAGACAAAACGATCTCACATAGTACCTGTGCTGTATCTGTTGGTGTTAGTTCAGGATATTAATTAATAATTTTATTGCAGCCAAATACAAATTGAAAATAATAAATGGACATGTACACTAAAATTGCGCTCTGGGGATTTGAATTGCATAGATTTGATTGTTTCTTTCCTGTACTACAGAGCTCTAAGTGGTATCGTTCACATGCTTATCCGCATAGTCGGCATACACGCGTCACGCGTGGAAAGATTTGTTAATGCAATGAATGTGGTGGAAACCATGGACAGCCAGACGTGTAAACACATGCCTCAAATCACAGTTGGATGTTGCCCACGTCTGGTCGATTACGTCTCTAGTTCCATAAAATTCTTGAGATATATCCTCTCTTTCTTTCTTCACTGATGGTAGTAGTTTTTCCGAGGTTCCGGTGTTTGGTAGAGGTAAATAGTTTCTACGGTTTTCAACCAAGAAATGATTCTATTTTACTCTTTGATAAACACAAAGAGTAATAACTGTAATACATTTAGGAGAAAGTAGGCTATATGTTCTTTACTGAGCATCTTGTTTTCCTATGTTTATGTTCTTATATTAGCCATTTCAGTGCTTACTGACAAAAGTTATTGAGTAATGTTATAACTGTCATGAGTTCGAAACATTTTGGATTCCGCTATAACATTTAAGAGATTATTAAGGAATGAGTTAGAGAATGTATTTCTTATCATACGAAATACTTCAGAGGCTAAGAAAGTCCAATGTATTGAGAATCTAAGCATCATATTTGACATTATACTGGGATTATACGTTGCTTAATTTACTTTAACTTGATCTGGACTTCAGAGGCTAAGAAAGTCCAATGTATTGAGAATCTAAGCATCATATTTGACATTATACTGGGATTATACGTTGCTTAATTTACTTTAACTTGATCTGGACTTCAGAGGCTAAGAAAGTCCAATGTATTGAGAATCTAAGCATCATATTTGACATTATACTGGGATTATACATTGCTTAATTTACTTTATCTTTATCTGGATGAGATAATAGGCGTTAAAATTATTTTTACAGCTATACTGTTCCTTAATTTGCTGCTATAGTACACACTAACCTATATACAGGAATAAGTAATTTCTCATTATTCACGTAATTTGTGCGGGATTAAAAATCATACAGTTAGTATATTTCACTCCACAATGATGACTCTATCTTCCAATCATTGAATAATTTAAATCTTAAAAATCTTAAAAATAACAGAGATAACTACGTGGACACTACTATAAGACGTCTTAATTACGCCATTAAATAAAAAACAAACACTATCAGGAAAGTAATTGTGAGACTGAGTTCTCGAGCAATCGTGCATCACAACCCTTTTTACAATTGTCGCATTCTCTGCTATGTTATTGTACTCCACAGTACTTTTCGACTAGGTTTATAGTGAGTTAATATTGCACTTGAGTAAATCAGAGAACTATGTTCTAAACTTATGGGAAAAATGAATATACTCTGCGAAATATATTGGCATGTATCATTCAATAACATATAAATACACCTCCCGGTAACGCCGGGTACAATAGCTAGTAATTTATAAAATCAAAAAAAGGAAAAAACTGTCTTCTGCAATTTACATTTTTTTTTTCATTGCAAGGGTTAAGATGATACTTTATTTCCTGTGATGAACAGGTAACAGGTCAATGGACGCGTGTATCACGAATTGATGATGTTTCAAACTCTACTTATGAAGTCCAAGAGAACAGCTACTTTCCTAACTTGAGATCATACGTGCGAACTCCAACAACTCTCAGCTATATAGCGATTTCCTCTCTTTGTCTGTGACGTGATTGTGAGCTCGTTCTCTGTAACACTTCACATATTGCGGGGACTGATACAAGTTAGTTGGTAAACTGGGGCATCGCAAAAGTGTTGTATGAATAAAATACAAGCTTATGATAATCTGATTGAAGCAAACTTCATTGCTCCTGGGTATCAGCCTTAAATAACTTACGTCACATGGGACGGCTCCGAAAGAGTTAGACACTTCTGGCACAATTAAATTATCTCCAAGCTGTGAAAGCTACCCTGCCTGCGGCTCCGTCAAAACGTACACATTGTGGAGACAGGGAAGACAGCTGGCTCAGAGCAGATTTTATCTTCGAGTAAAGAAATATTACTTATGATTTGTGACATTAATCAATAGGTGATTTACCACAAATCCGTATATAATTTACTATCTTATTACGCTATATTAATAATAATAATAATAATAATAATAATAATAATAATAATAATAACGACAAATACTGAGAAAAATCTTTGGACCAAAGCTTCAGGACGGTATCTGGATGAGGAAAAGCTCAGACGAACGTTATTCACGGACTGAATGATTCGCCTCACTCGCACGTAAAAGACGCATGAAATTCTACGGACATATAGCTCGAATGGACAACTCCCGACTGACCAAGAAAATCTTCCTCATAGTCAATGGAAACCGACAAACCAAAGTACGCTGGCTAGCAGACACCCAAAAGGACCTCAGTGAAATCAATATTGACCCACTGACAACGACGCGGACTGCATATAGACAAAAAGTAAATTCGTATAAGTTTCCACCCAAGATCCCTACGAGACAGAATTTGAAACTCAAAGCTGCATGGACACAAGAAAGAAGACAGGCACATAGCGAAAGGATGAGGAAGTGTTGGGAAGATAAGAAGAACAAGAAGACCAATGTTAACTAATGGTTCTACGTGCTCCTTAGAGGGCCAAACGCATTATATATATATATATATATATATATAATAATAATAATAATAATTCTTAGAATACTCGACAGTAGACATTGGCTAAGGTGTCTGACAAATGGTTCAGTGAGATGCGAAAGGATCTTCATCAGTTTGGACTAAAGTCGGAAGACATTTCAAACCGCGCTAAGGTTAGATCAGTTATCGACAAATTCCAAGGAATCCACGACGAACCAAAAATGAACAGTGAATGGATGGAAGAACGAAGACAGGCTGCCAGGGAAAGAATGCGAAGATTTTGGGTGGCGAAGAAGGCTTGCAATAATGTGTAATTTTTGCCTACCGTAGTCTTTAAAGGCTCTAACGGAAATATATATATATAATCTGTCTCAATGCGCAAATGAACGCTGAAGTTATATGGACAACTGTTGAGAATGGACGGGAACCGTTTGACGAAGAAAGTCTTGGAGTACATTGCTACAATGAAATAGATAGAAGAAGTAAAGAAAGGCGCGGTTGAAATTGGAATTACTGCCACCGTGATCCACAGCAGGAAGATGTTTCGAAGTTGCATTGACAGCGTTAAGTCATTTAAGGAGAATCAACCAAAATATAGGCCTGAATTGGTAATTTCTTCGGAGCAGTGGAGGTTTCGAAGTGAAAGAATGAAGAAGTTCTGTGAAAAAAGTGAGAGCTTGACCAGAAAGTCTTAGTTTACGCGGTCCATAACTGGCCAAATTTGGAAACAAAAATGATAATAATGAAAATAATATTAGTAATGAAAGGAGAAAAATCAAATTGGCCTGGTTAATTGAACTGGAGAGAGATCTCAAAGAAGCGGGGATTTTATCAACTAACCTATAAGGAAGGAAGATTGTAGTTTTACGTGACTGTGAATCTTGTGATTATGAGCCACGGGACCTCCTTTTTACGTGGAATCCGAACCACAGGACATGGCATTTCACTTCGAAAATCTCACATGCATTGACCGGGAATCGAACCCGGACCGCCTTGGTGAGAGGCATACAACTAGACCGCTGAGCCACCACGCCCCTTCTAACTAACCTATAGAAGCGCATCCAACTCAAGAGACAACTTCAAGCATGCCACGGTTGCCAAGAAAAACCGAAGCTGAAAATGGGAAAGGTTTTGACCCAAGAAATGAAGGAAACCCACTGAGAACAAATGCGGTCCTACTGGGCAAATATCAACGCCCCAAAAATCGGACAGTTGCAATGTCACGGTCCATAAAAGGCCGATATGAAATGAATGAATGAATAATAAAGGTTTTCAGCTGTTTGTTCGTGTAATGCACAAATAGTGCAGCACAGCCATATCTAAACTGTCTGACCCTAATCAGACTCAATCCTGTGACCTCCGAATATGTAGGTCGGTGCTTTGCGCACAGAGTTATTAGGGAGACACTTTATTTCTCACGTTGGCAGAGATAGATGAGGACTTAATTTTAAACTAATAATAGATAGCAATAGAGTTGCCAGTTCACAGGAATATCTTTCTGAAGGTGATCTTAAACGTGCCAATGTAACTATTAGGAGTGATCAAAATGTTTCCGTTTGACTACCGTATAGTCGAGAATCAGTATGCCAGTCAGGCAAAATCGCTGTGAGCATCGAGGCACTCTATCCACCGATGCACCAGATGGAAGATCCCCGAGTGATAAAACACCGTGTTTTGCTGCGTGAAGTCCATAACCGCCTGATGTACATCCTCGTCCTTCGACCATTCAAAGCCATTTTAAGAGACCGAAAGCGTGATAATCGGAAATATCAGGATTATAGGGCAATTGTCGGGTGATATTAGGCTGACTATTTTTAGGGCAACTTTTTCAGCCCCCTCCCCATTCAGGGTAAGCAGAGTGGATCCTAAACAGGCCTGCTTAGTCACGAATGCAGCATACGAATTGCTCTACAGCCCATCCTCAAGCAAAGCGAATATCACACAATCGTTGCCTACGTGCCGGTTCATCACTAGGGGCTCCCAGACAACACAATCCTGCTCCCGTCACAACTCCCCGGCCACCGCAGGACTTGTGATTAATTGGTGAATAGATTTTGTATCCTTCGTTCGTCGTTTAGAAGACGCCTGTGCGTCATCTTTTAATGTGGGCATGTTGTTGCACATCAACAGACACACAGTTCTTGACAGATACAGGGCCTTTATCCAGTGGCATAGAAGCTATGACGACTGGTGGACCTGGACTGTTGCGGCCTTCATGCGCCTTCCCAACCGTTCGGGCAATACTAGTTGCTCATGCGCTTGGTCCACCGTTTAGGTCTTCTATGCCGTTGACCATTATTGGTTCATCCGCCTTAAGAGATAGTTTCCCATCTCAAGGGCAAGAGAGTGCCCTAACCTCAATCTGCTCTTCCGCCTTACATAAGCCGTTGGCAGGAGAGAGGGGAACTCCTTAAACCGGGAGTTATTCGGTCGTCCAAGGCTCGTCAGTCTAACATACATAACTGACAGACAGACAGACAGACAAACTTTGTGTTTTATATATGTAGATTTTTGATTAAATTTAATATTTCATAAATGCCCAGTTATATAAAGTTCAGCATATAAATAACTGATCTATTATACAATCATTCTGATCACAATATAGCATGGCCTATACCTTATATACAGGGCACTGGAAATCAAAGATGTCTGAAGACCCTAAATTTGGTAACAACTAATCTTTTACTACATTATGACCGGGCCCCGTGGCTAAGTGGCTTGTATGCTAAGTATGCTAACTCACTTGAGTTGGCGTACCTTCTGCATTACGACTTTTATGGTATGGGGACGTGCGTTATCATGAACCAGTAGCAGCACCCCTTGTCGCAGTTTACCCGGACGTCTCGCCTATATTACACATCGTAATTTCTCCACGTTGTGCAGTTCCATTCCGCAGTGATGAAGACACCAGGGACGGTAATCAAAGAACAGGATGAGTATCACCTTTCCAAATGATGTGATTGGCTCTTGAACTTCTTGGGACGAGGGGACGATGGACCACACCACTGCATCATTGACGCTTTCGATTCAGGTTCCCAGTGGTGGTATCAGATTTCGTCGTCTGCAACAAAATGAGATGGGTGATTCCCTACCCCTGAAAATACAAATACATGAGATTAATAAATACATTAGATCGTGTGGCATAAAATACATTAATCTCATGTGATTTTGTTGAGAATTAGAGAATAACCCATCACATTTGAGTACAATTGTGTTGACCGACAGAAAAGCATCAAACTTTTGTTTACAAAGGCAACACTGAAACATGTCTTCAAACACCATAACATTGAAACGCATCAGGTGCGTCATTTTAACAGAATATACATGAAATTACGATTTATCTAATTTTAATTACAATAGTTTGCACCAAGCAGGAGTTGGGAAATTTGATTGTATTGAACATTATTTCTAGTAGTCTATAGATAGGCTAGAGACTATGGTTTCATTCTACCTCTTAATTTAAAATATAATATGTGATGTTTGTTCAAACAAGTGTGACAGTAGCATATCTCCAATTCAATCTATACATTCATCATAGTACCAGTATGAAAACGGAGCGTAAATTAACATTTTAAGAATGTCCAAGCTGTGTAGTATACGAGTAGGATAACATGTCAGATGACTTTACATACATTTCATCTCAATTTCATAGTAGGATAACATGTTACACATCACATGCGACTACTGTAAGGCTCGTATGGTTTTTTTATAACACAAATTGAACGTTACTGTTCCAGAATTACACACGTAAATTTTCTCTCTCTCAGAGAATTTGCTCGATGATTTTTGGAATGACACAGATGATTTTCTTGTAATCTAATTGGCATGCATGCAAATTGTCAGTGATGTCAGGGAGTACACGTTGGTTAGCTTCACATGTTAGCCCTGCCATGTTAACATACACTAGAACCTATAATAGACAGCTGGAGAATATTTCTCTCATCCTCCTCTTCTGGCGAATCGAATACAACCTAGTTCTGTACAGTTCAAAGTGGACTACACAGCAACCACTGATGAAGTGGAAGAGTAGGTTTGTCCTACCTTCAGTAAATACTACTGTCGACCAAAGTATTATGTGTACTCGAGTTTGAAGGTTGTTTGTTAAGTAACCAATAGACCTACATAAAATACAATACCATCAACATTTTCGTCGTTCTATTTTACGTTAGTTCATGTAGGTTTGGATTTTTAATGTATATTTTAATATTTTTCATCGCAGTTGGAACACAAAAAGTGCACGTTTTTAAGCGTGTTTCAACCATGCGTCACATTTAAGAATGAATTATCTCAAAAGCCCGTCATCAGATCGAATCCAAATTTTAACACAATATACATTGGAATGTTGTGGGGGAGCGTGATGGCGCAGTGGCTTAGCTGGTCGTCTTTCACCCGGACGGCCGGGGTTCGAATCCCGGTGACAGCGGGGTGGAATTTTCACCTGAAAAATCACGTGGCGTCAGGAAGGGCATCCGGCCTTAAATTCCCGGCCAAAACCAAAAAGAGCCTGGTTGGCTCCGGCGACCCCAACTAATTGGGAAAAGCCGATGAAAGAAGAGGAAGAATACATTGGAATGTTGTATAACTGGTTTATTAATTTCACAATTTTGTGTGTCCAAAAAACAAAGTTGTTATCATTGATGTAAGGTAACTTTTTCTGGGCTCGGGGTGGTTGGAAAATGTAGTTCTTGGTTGCGTTGTAATCGTTATACATCAAAAAGTTATGCTGTATGACTGTGAAATACGTAAATTATTTCACTTATTTTATATCGGTTTGTATTTGTACGAGGAAATAACACATGGTTCACCAGATGGAGCCCATCACTTCCGAGCGAGACGCGCCATGATGCGTGTGGGCACCATTTCGGCAACGCTGTACAGCTTTTCCCGGAGCGGCTAGCTGGGGAAACATGTGTAATTTCCCCGTACAAATACAAACCGATATAAAATAAGTGAATTAATTTACGTATTTCACAGTCATACAGCATAACATTTCGATGTATAAGGATTACAAAGCAACCAAGAACTACATTTTTCAACCACCCCGAGCCGAGAAAAAGTTACCATACAAAAATGATAACAACTTTGTTTCTTGGACACACACAATTTTGAAATTAATAAACCCGGTATACAACATTCCAATGTATACTGTGTTAAAATTTGGATTCGATCTGATGACGGGTTTTTGAGATAATAATTCTTAAATGTGACGCATGGTTGAAACACGCTTAAAAACGTGCACTTTTTGAGGTCCAACTGCGATAAAAATATTAAAATATAAATTAAAAATTCCAAACCTACATGAACTAACGTAAAATAGAACGACAAAAGTGATGATGTTATTGGATTTTATGTAGGTCTATTGGTTACATCACAAACATCCTTCAAACTCGAGTGCACATAATACTTTGGTCGACAGTAATTCAGAATCACTCGTACTTACGTAGAAATACACTCGCTATGACACAAAGCCACGAGACAAGGCTATATCCGGACTCGAAAGACGAGAGATTTCAAGTTCTTAGTACTGCAACGAGGAACACTGCACCGCACTCCAAGCCCTTGTACTTTTGAAGCCCAGCCCGTCCAGTGTTGTTCTCATCTAACGCGGCCGCGTTCTGGCCCATAGCACTGGGCTAACAAAGACCACCGTAGCCCACCACACTGGACAGGCCGGGGCGAGCAGGCAGACTAAACAACACGTGCACAACAAAGTGCTCGCTTTACACTTCTATTCAGAATTCGTAGCAATACGATTGTCACTAAACTAATGGTATACGGTAGTTCAAACTTGCTAATCTTAGCTGAAATACAACGATAATTGTTCTTGATTGATTTTGGGGCTTTGCGACATCATGGTCATGTAGCCACGTGCATTTGTATGTGTTATTTGTCTGATAACCTGTGTAATTTTGATTCCTGTATTAGAGTGCGCATTTGTAATTCGGATGAGGTTTGGGAAGGAGGCGGCCGGGGCCTTAAGTTAGGAACCATCCCGGAATTTTCCTGGGGTACAAGTTAAATAACAAATCGGAAATTAAGTGCCGAGTTTAACCAGTTGGCCTGGATTACAAATATTACTTACGCCAAACGAATTTAGATAATTATTTGAAGTTATTAGCCAATGGACAAAACTACGTTTGAGCGTATATATTACATCATTCAAAATATTGATTTTATCTTAAAGGTGTGCCACTAATACGAAATTGTGCCAATGGTAGGAACAATAATAATAATATTACTAAAAATGCATTGACGAATTTGAGCCACATTTCTCAAATAAAGCAATGACTCTGTGTTTAACGTGTTTAGTTAATACTTGGGTGGAGGGGGTATTGCTGTTTTATTTTATTAAGAGTAGGAACGGAGATAGCAAATCATAGCAAACATTTGTTCAGATCATTTTCTGTATGAACACCAGCAGTTCAAAGATAAGGTCATTTCAAGCAAAATACCTAGGTAATAGAACATTACACAGTTTTTGATGTGTAACGTCTTTCCACTCGGTTGCTGGATATTTTTGTGGGAGTGATTTTGAAAAATAGGACGGAAGTGGATCGGAACGATCCAGCTGGCAGTGGTAAGATCCAGGAAACAATGAGCGCGCGGTGTCGGAAATTGATACCATTTCTGACGGTAAATGCTCGTGCGAACTCTGGTATCAACTGATTGAAGCACTTGTTATACGGGAACTAGGCAAGCCTTCATGAACTGTTGCTGAATACAGTCTCTTTACTCACAAGAGGGCCTTCATAAGGCATTTTAAACTCAATTTCACACTGGAACATTAACGAGACAAGCAAAATATAAATGAAACTTAACTCCGTAATGCAGTATTATTTGAACGAGGAAATAAATCACCATTTTGTGCATTATATTTGTGGCCGTGGTGTTAGCGACCCTGATTGTGAATCTAGAGATCTCGGGTTCGAATCCCGGACGGGATAGATATTTTTGCTACCTGATTATTATTTTAAACGATATTTATCATATCAATATGACTCATTTTAACAGAATCCATATGAAATTACGTGTTGGTCTGTGAATCAAGAGGTCCGGGAACTGGGCAAGCCTTTTATGATATACTGCTGTGCACATTGCATTTACTCGCAAGTTGGCCTATTTATAAGGAATTTAAAGTTATGAGCGGTGTCGCTTATATTAATCTAGTTGATCCATATCGTATTCTTTATTTAGGCTAGTGCTGGTGGAAGCTACAATTCATCTAATCAAATGAGTTCCGTATTATAAACTAAAATAACTGTAAAACACTCCCTTTTACAATGGATTAATATTTGTGCCAATAATAGTATAAAATACCGGTGTATCAACAGTTTCACGTGAGGTTTCTTCTATGTCAGATGTTACACATCATATGCGACTACTGCAAGGCTCGTATTTTTTTTTTCACTGTGTGTTAACGTCGTCCACAAAAATAAAATAAAAACATAACACTTATTTTTCTGCCATGAACTTCTGACACTATGGCTCAGTCGTCCCGAGGATAATTGCGACACAAAGAATACCTTGTATTCGACCACGGTCTGCTCGAATACCCCACTATGACACTGGTTACACAGTGGCATTTAAAGGAGAAGCCCGTGGAAGTCGACGACAGTCGCTCGATCTTGGCCGTAGTCGAACGCAAGTCATTCTGTATCCCCGCAGTACGCATTGAAGCTGCCAGCCCATGGACTATCAAAGCACTATCATTAGCCCGTCGTGTTAATAGCAACATAGCATGGGCCCGGCCCAGCCCGTGCGATGACGTCACGGGCCGCTAGGTTCGAGACTTGTAAAGCCTAGTGTGGTCTACAGTCCATGGGCCAGGCCGCTGTGCAGGACCCTGATTTGAACCCAACTGTCGGTCTTTCTGAAAATTGTCCCATTGATTCCCATTTGCAACTCCAGGCAAATACAGGTACGATGCTACTGACTGGAGTGAAACGTGACTTTCAGCCAATGCTTCAGCTTCATTCTTAGCTAATGGCATGAGGAAGCTACTGCAATTTGGGTGGTGCTGAGCAATGGCATTCTGGGCATATCTAGTCCCTGTGATTGATGTAAAAGGCCTATTGATGCAATGGTGCTGACTCCTTGAGGAAAGCAGTGGCAAACAACCTCACTCCTTACCTTGCCTGGTACGCCCAGATCCCATTCCATGATATCCAACATGGAGCTCAAATTTCAGTTGCTATTTTTCAGCAGTTGGTAGCATCGACATCATTTTCAAATACGGTATTGAGATATTCAGGTATAGATCTTTACTCCTACCAAATTTTGTTTCGATTGCTGCAGCCGTTTAGGAGTTGATAGGGGGAGACCCACACAGCCAGACAGACAGAAGGACAGACAGACAGACAGACAGACACTCATTTGCCCGGATCGATCTCATAAGTGTACTTTTTCCTCATTTTTGCAAAATGAGAAAAGTAGGCTAAAAATAATCATCTATAACACTGCATATACGGGAACAGTAACAATTACTCACTTAGTCACGGATATTTATATCCTGCTTGATTATATTTCTGGCCGGCCCCGTGGTGTTGGGGTAGCGCGCTTGCCTCTCACCCGGAGGCCCCGGGTTCGATCCCCGGCTCCGTCAGGGATTTTAAAACTGACGTGAGGGTTGGAACGGGGTGCACTCAGCTCCGTGAGGACAATTGAGTAGCTGTCTGACAGTGAGACAGCGCCCCGATCACGAATACCAAGATTAACGGCCGAGGGGACACGGCGCGCTGATCAGGCGTCACCCCAATATCTGCAGGCTAAATGGCTGGGCAGCGGTCGCTTGGTCGGCCATAGCCCGTCATGGGCTGTAGTGCCAGGGGTTGACTTTTTTTTTGTTGACTTGATCATATTTCTCCCGTTGCATCCAGTATTCCGGAAGTGAAGAATATTTTATAGATAACTTATTCCTTACTGAAAAAGTAGTAAATATGCCACTGGTAATTAGAATGTGGATTCAAGTATTTTAGTTTTAGTTTGCTTTTTTTTCTTATTTCTTCAAAACCGTCTGCTATCCTTATTTGAATGCGCTTCCAGTGTTAGCAAACAATAGGCGAAATTGTATTGTGGATACGCACGTTGACGTTATTATAGCATAATTTGTCTTCCAGAGCATATCACTCTCTCTCCTAGCATTTATTCTGCCGTGTAGAGCCCGCTACTCTGACACATCTCCTCCATTTCGGTCTGTTGTTGACATCTTCCGGTTTCAAGCTAACATCGTGCATGTCGACCTTGATATTGTCGGCCCTATGCTTTGCTGGTCTTCCACGTGGTCTTATTCCACCTGGGTCAATTTGAAGAGCTGTTTTAGAGACTGATTTCTCTTAGCTACTCAGTACGTGACCGTACCAGCGGAGCAGAGCTTCCCTCACTTGCTTCACGACCAGAGTGATATCATAATCTTCGTGCATTCCGTACGTGGTTACATCGAGTCAGTCCTAGAGTCCATCGGAGCATTTTCATCTCCATTGTATGTCGTGTCTGTTTATTCTTTAGTTTGTCAATGAACGACATACTGCCTCATAGATTTCTGCGTGGCGTACCTCGGTCTTGTAAACTTTTGCCTTTAGATATGGAGGTATCTTCCTTATCACAGAGAACTCCGGTGACTTGCCTCCACTAGAGTCAAGCTACGTTTACCCTCGCTCGGGTATCAGAGGTAGTATCGCACCTAGAGGTAACGGGGATCCTATGTACTTAAAGTGCATGGACTTGTGCATGTCTTGATCATTGATTCTGAGGTTGCCACTAGTTTTCGGGCCACATTATAGATATAGTGCCTTCGGGATGTTGAGGTGCAATCCATATTTAGACACTCTATCATTCCAAATTTGCGTCTGGTTTTGGGTTCGTCTTTCAGTGGATATAGGGGTAGGCTATATATACATCTTAATTGAGGAAACTGACCCTTAATTGGCTTGCCATCAGACACAGTATAGTGGAAAACGTGTGGTATTGTGTATAAGTAGTTCCTCAGTAGGAACGCAGTTCCTCTTACCGCAGTCTTGGCAATCGCAAATAGGTAACTCTCCACAAATTGGATTCTTTTCCACATGGTGACCAACAACTTGGTTCAGGTCCATCTGGTGTCCAGTAGCTAACCATATACAGTGTCGGAATTTACTAGATATATGCCCTTGATGTAAGCAGACACGGGCTTGTAGATTGCCTGCTTCTCGGCGTTTACTTCCTGTAGTACAGAGCGATCAATATAAACCTCAACCACTTTAATGGGTCATAATTTTCCTCTGAAAGCTCGTAGACATGGGGAATTCGTTTTAATGATCTCATTGGCTCTGGGAGAATCAGTACCACTGCTCATTGGCGAGTTTGTTGATTGTTTCTACGCCTGTGCTTCTCTGTTGTAGATCAGCTGATGATGTTGAACTGACAGAAGTTTTTTTCAACAAGATGGAGTAGGCTACGTGTCATACGTCTAGTGCGTCCATGCAACTTGTAACCAGCTTCTTTGGTGACGAACGAATAATCTAAAAAAATAAAAAATAAATTGTACTCCCCTCCCCCCCCCCCCCCCAATCACCTGACCTAACCTCGCCAGACATTTTTATTGGGGTATCTTAAAGGAAAAGTATACAACAATAGACGTCGAACAACAGCTGATTTCGGTGAGGTCATTAGACACGAAATAAACAACATTGGTGAAGATTCACGTCACAAATCGTCATGGTGAAGCGAGTAGACTTGTGTATGGATGTTGGTGGGGGGCAGTTCCAACATTTACTCTGAGGAATCTCCCAACAAGTTGTTGTAACCAGTTTCGTTGGTGACCGAAATATCTCAAAAAGTAAGTGCCCCCCGATCATCTGATCTAACCAAACCAGACTTTTTATTATGTATGAATGCAATCTTAGAATTGTGTATTATCATCTTCCAAAGTTGCACACGTTTCCCGTTATTTGTTCAAATGTTATGACTCATTCAAAAGGTTCAGGTTTGTACGGATCGCTCTGTAGTTGTTCATTGGCCTCCGGCTGTACTGTTGGATCCGAGATCCCTTATTCGTCAATGGCTATAATGTGTATTATTTTAGTGCTCCCTCCGGATCCCTAGCAACGACCATTTTCATAAACTTCCCCGCCATTGTCACGAAATACTTTGGCAACATGACCACGAATAGTATCTTGGCGCATATTTCAAAAGAATGAGCCGAATGGACAGTAGCCGAAGACGTGTGCTAATGATTCAACCTCAGCATAGACAACCCTTTTGTGGATGTCCCATTGACTTCTACCAAAGAGATTTCGTACTGGAGCTATATCTGCCACCATTTTTAGCCTATTTTCATTTATGATAAAATAGGCGTATGAAATCACCTTTTGTCCGTGTGTGTGTGTGTGTGTGTGTATGTGTGTGTGTGTGTGTGTGTGTGTATGTGTGTGTGTGTATGTGTGTGTGTGTCCCCTAATAACACCTAAGTGGCTTGAGCGATTTCAATGAAACTCAGTAAGAACATACCACTATTTTGTCCTATCCCGACCGTGCCCTTCACATTTTATTGTCTCACCAATCCAACATGGCGGCAGTACGAAATATTTCACCGACATGCAATATCTCAGAAACTGTTACTGATATTAGCCTAAATTTTATACGGTGATAAAGGGCACTACTACAAAATCACCTATGTGACTTTTAATCATCTGTTAAGTACACAACCAACATGCTGGCCAAGCGAAGTTGAAGCATTTAAATAGACTTTTCTCGCGCTTTAACAATCCGAGCGCAATAAAACATGGTAGAGCAAATGTTTATACACATTGTAATGCATTTACATCTAATTTAGTTCAATATTGTTTACATAATCTCAAGATGACGGCTGTGCGAAATTTGAAAATTAAGTCTATTTTTCATGTGCCATAATCGTGCAATCAATACCAACGTTTGAAAAATGGACCTACACAATAATCATAATCTAATAGTACATAACTCTATGGCCTACATATATACAAATCTAACATGGCGATCATCCGAAATGTGACGGTTCTCAATATCTACTAATCTATGACAGCAATCAAACTAAAAGCTATATGTTGATAAAGGCTATGAACATAACTTCACATATGGAACTTTCAATAACATTGTGAGCTTAAATCCAACATGGCGTCGACGCGAAATTTAAATAATTAAATGAACTTTTCTCGCGTTTCAACCATCCGAGTTCAGTGAAACTTGGTATGGTAAATGATTATACATATTTTAATCCATTCACATGTCATTTATTTCAATTGTTTTGTGGTGTTTGAAGCCATATTTTCAGTGTTGCCTTAGTAAACAAGAGTTTAGTGCTTTTCAGTCGGTCAACACGAATGTACCCAAAAGAGATGGGTTATTCCCTAATCCTGAAATAAATTACATGAGATTAATAAAACACTAGGATGACCAGTTTCGATCGTCAAGCGATCATCATCAGATCCATTACACTTAGGCTATAAAATCTATGTTTGAAATACAGGTGAAAATATTTACAATATGTACAATTATTTAGTTGCAGTATTGGTACTGCAACTGTCAGTGTATGCTAAATGCAGTATATCTGATGTTAGGTGAAATGCTAAATGGTGATAGCTATCCGGAGTTTGTACTTTAGAGAGATTATATGGTTGTAAACTATGGTTAAACTATAAAATTGTAGCCTAACTACTTATCTGATTGTCTTCCTTGCTACAGCTACTCGCAGTTTTCGTGCTCACTGGAACTCACTGTGCGGTCGACTGCGGTGGTTATCTTAACGACTGGTTTTTCCCTTCCTTCTCCCCCCCCCCCTGCCCATACGTGCTGTGGGGAGTGATAGCGATGTGTTTATGTGAGGTGTTGCCAACCTAGATAAGATGTATGTTATTGAATGAGGTGGGTCTACAACTATTAAAGACCGTGGATTAGCCCTCGCCACGCGTGGACCATAAGCCATTCGAACTAAGCGTTGACGGTCTTATGAGGACGTCCCGGCACCTTTAATACTGCCACCGCAGTCGACGTATTCGAGTGTCTAACTTTCAAGTCTTTTCAAGTACAGTCAAAATGGCAACCAACAGTATTAGGAAAAACACCATAAAATGTGCTTTCCCCGACAAGGCCAATAAACCAGGCCCTGCAGAAATACATGAGTGGATTCAGTACACCCTAAACTCAACGTGGACCAATTAGAAGCCATTCAACTAGACAATCTGGAAGCTGCTGTTTTCATCAAGTTCACCAGCAAACTACTGATGGAGAAGGTCCTCAACAGTACCAACGGTAAATCCCAGGTACGGAAATTTAATGGCTCTATATCTGAGGTAATTATAACTTGTGCGGATGTGGACAGCAAACTAATCCGAGTCATGAACCTTCCCATTGAACTGCCGAATGACCGGATAATGTCGTACTTTAGTAAGTACGGGAAAGTTCGTGAAATAAGAAACGAACGATGGTCAGCTACCTACCTATTCAATATTTTGAGTGGTATTCGGGCTATGCGGATTGAACTAAAAACTGCAATTCCACCCATTATTTCTATCGATGGCTACAAAGCACAGGTGGTGTATGATGGACAACCTCGATCATGCTTTTATTGTAATGCCACTGATCACTTTAGACAGGAATGCCCAGTGAGGCGCGGTGAAACTGAAAATAAAACCGGGCCTAAGCTTCTCAGTGAAATTGTAGCCAACAAGGACAGTGACATTGTCTCGCCTGCCTTATCGGCACCTTGTTCATCTAACGTCAGTGTTTCTGCCGAACAACTTGCCCCACTTGATACGTCAGCTGTAGCACAAGACACAATGGACGTGTCGCCTTCTCACTTCACCGCCTTAACGCCGCAACCAGCTGGGCCATTGACCTCCACTAGTAAACAACAACATACTCTCACATCACAACAGGAACTCCACGGGCAGCCAGCGTTGCCAGGTTTGTCTGATACTAGCCAATACACCAATGGCAGTCTAGGTAGGGCGGCCAATTCTCTAGTTCCTAAAACTGACCAGAAACCTGACACTAGCACTGCCAGCCCTGATGCGGTCACAGAAGGCGTGACCTCAGGAGACAATGCTACCAGTATGCCACCCTCAAACCAGTCCATAGTTAGTTGTGAACCACAGACCGCTGGTATACGTTGGTCGGATGAAATAGAAGACGACCCCTCCAGACACATGGATACAGAAGAGACGGGGTCACGGGACCAGGAGATCATGGACAACAAGGAACTAACTCCTAAAGAACAGGCACCTTTGAAAACCTCCTCCAAAGCTAAAACAATCCTGGCGTCAAAAGAGGGAACGCACAAGCCTTATGCGGGTGTCAGGGACCCCCGACTACAAGGCGGGAAGTCGAGTGACAAGCGTTAAAGACCACCCCATCTCCATCTTGTTTATTTCGGTAAAAAAACCATGTCTATCTATCTGACGATGTTGTTGACATACACGCTAATGACACTCAATGTAAATTGCATTCAAACTGCTAGTAAACAGTCGCTCTTACGCAACCTTATACGAGACCAAGATGTGGATATTGTTCTGTTGCAAGAAGTGGCTACTGAAGACCTCCTTACCATCTCTGGCTATGATAAAATAGTTAATGTCAATGAGCACAAACGTGGTACAGCTATCTACATTAAGGACCATATACCATATGCGGATCCAGTCCAGTTAGTCAACTCACGCGGAATCAGTATCCGTATTCGAGATCTTTTGATCGTCAATGTATATGCTCCCTCTGGTTCGCAGGCCAGGATACAACGCCGGCTCTTCTATACCACAGATATTCTCCCAATTCTCCATAATCATACCGGCAATATAATCCTCGGTGGGGATTTTAACGCAGTGCTATCGCCCAAAGACCAAAGTGGCCAATTTCAGGGCTGCCCTGCACTGTCTGCGTTAATACAAGGGTTACGCTTAAAAGACACATGGGAACTGAAGCCGTCGGGGTCAGCCGGTTACACGTACTACTACCATAATGGTGCTTCTCGACTGGATAGAATATATGTCAGCGGGGAATTGAAAGAACACGTGAGAGAAACAGATGTATGCCCGGTGGAGTTTTCAAACCATTGTGCGTATCTGTGCAAGATTCGCCAACCAGAATTGGGACCTCGCTGTGGGAGAGGAACATGGAGGTTAAATGATTCTATTCTGACACACTTGGACATGAAAGATAGCTTTGCCACTGAATGGCATAACTGGAAACGCCACATTCAACGGTTTCAAGATACACTTGAGTGGTGGCTGAAGTATGCGAAACCCAGAGCTGTTAGGTTATTGAAGGCCTACAGTGCCGAGAGAAGACGCCATATCCATCAGACGACAGATTTCTACTATAAATGTTTACGACAGTTATACAATGAAGACCCTACCAACCCTAATACATATCGCCGAATAAAGAAAATCCGAGCGCAGCTCCTCACGCTGCAGCGCAAAGCATTGGAAGGACTCAAACTTCAAGCCCAAGATCATCAACATCTGGCATCAGAGGCACCCTCCGTTTATCATTTTATACGGGCGTGCCGCAAAGGCCGTCAGAAGTACATCAACCGCATTATGACACCTGAGGGACAAATGGTGACTAGTCATACCTTAATCACAGAAATGGTAGAGAACTTCTTTCAGTCCTTGTATACAGACGACGCCCCAGTCCCACTTCGCCACCAGCATCCGTTCTTCGATGGTGTACGAGGAAGACTTTTGCACAGAGAACAAGAGTGCTTGACCCAGGACATCACCGCCGAAGAAATATATACCTCCATACGCCACAGTGCGCCAAACAAGAGTCCTGGTCCTGATGGCCTGGGGAGAGCTTTCTACATGACGTTTTGGACCACCATTCGCGATGAACTTACAGCCGTAGTGAATGATGCTTGTCGTCCTGGACGAAATATCGACACACTGAAAGATGGCCTGGTGGTATTAGTCCCAAAAATTACACAACCAACACAGCTCAGGGACTTTCGCCCACTGACGCTTTTAAACTTTGACTACAAGATCTTCACGAAATGCATGAAAACGAGACTTCAGGCCTTTATGGAGGAAGCCACATCTCGCCACCAATCGGGTGGGGTACCAGGCAGGTGCATTGTCAACACTACATGTGCTATTCGCGATGTCATTAGTGAGTCGCTGGTCGGCAATAAGAAGAAACTGTTATTATCACTGGATTTTAACCATGCCTTTGATAGGGTAAACCATAAATACATCCTTGCGACTCTTCAAGCTATTGGCTTCGATATGCGGTTTATTGCCCTCGTGAGCAAAATTCTTCATGGTGGATCTTCAAAAGTGAGTGTAAATGGGTATTTCACACGGCCGCTCCTCATCCATCGTGGAGTCAGGCAAGGGTGTCCGATGTCCATGCTTCTTTTTGTTCTATCTCTGGAACCCCTTCTTTGTAATCTCCATACATCTTTCAATGGCACGGAGATCAGTATTTTTGCATATGCGGATGATGTCACCCTTGGGGTGGATCGAACCGTTGACATGCAGCAATTGTTCACGGACCTAGATGAGTACGGGAGATATTCTGGTGCGCGGCTGAACCGACGAAAAACAAAGGCGATGTGGATTGGGAAATTGGACCGCGTCCAAGGGGTTCTCCCGGCGTGGGTAACGATCGCCTCAGAACTCAAAATATTAGGCATATCTTTCTTGAATAGTGTACACCAAATGATTAAAAAGAACTGGGACGTTGCCCTACATTCTGTGCGTGGTGCCTTGCAACAAGTGCGGTACCGCTCCTTCCACTTACACCAACGAACAATGTACGTGAATATGTTCAGCTTAAGCAAAATATGGTATCTCAGTCAAATTCTTCCTATGCCAAGAATGGTGGGTACACGTATTATTTCCGCCGTCGGATGGTTTATTTGGCAAGGAGCTCTATTACGTCTTTCCCGCAGCACATTAACATTGCATAAATCCCAGGGAGGTCTGGGACTCATCGACGTTGAAAAGAAAGCTAGAACCTTATTCCTCAAACGACACCTGCAACTGCTTACAGGCTTCGGGACCGATGAGTCACATAACTTCCTACGGAGATGGTGTAGTCCCTATGACTGCTCGAACCCACCTGCTTATTATGATATCAATCATCATGCACCTCATGTCCGGTATCTGAGAGTTGAACTCAGCTACGTGCCACAAGACGTCATCAGGTCTATCTCAACGAAAAAGCTGTATCGTTCTATCATGGCACAACAGTATGTAGCCCCCAGAATTATGCAATCCGCATTGATCGTAAACTGGAATCGAGTCTGGAGGAATGTCTCCAATCGCATTCTTCCCAGCACAGCGAAGGAAAGTTGGTATAAAGTAATCCATGACCTTATACCAACAAACAGCAGACTCCATCGCATTCACATGGTGGAGAACGCCTTATGCACTTCATGTTCCCATCAGGATACAATCCTGCACCGATTTACGCAGTGTGATCCGATTCGATCGACCTGGAACCGCTTCACCCGGGTCCTGAATAGCTTCATGAACTGTCCTACTACCTCCATCACTCCTGAATGGGTGATCCGACCAACATTTAGCCTTCAACCGCCCCAACTGAACAGTGCGGTAGTGTTACTCCTCGGTTGCTATGTGCACTGTGTGCTGAAAACTACGGGGCCATATACAGAACTCGAAATGCTGTCCGAGGTAAGTGAGTGTGTCCTCACGAGCCTTCGCTGTACTACAAGAACTCGCCGGCTGGGGGACTATGCCCAGCAGCTCACCCGCATCATGTGAGTGTTTTGTGCATTGTGATAGTGATTGAACATTGAACATTAAGTAGACTAGTATAACTGTGATAAACGCATCAATATCCATGATTGTTATTCATCTACCACCTCACAATCACCTATGTACCTTAAATATATGAAGACAATAAACAAGTTTCCTTAAAAAAAAAAAAATCTAGTAGTACATCACTCTATGACCTACATAAAAATCCAACATGGCGACCATACCAAATATTTAGATGGTTCTCAATATCCACAAGTCTACTAAATCCATCAAACTGAAATTCTGTATGTTGATAGAGGCAATTAACATAAATAGGATATATCAAAATAGTGTATTTTGTCTTCACGGAGCTACTTGTTATTGTTTCGATCCACTTATATGTTGGTTGGTTCCTCAGTTTAGGGGATGCAACAACGCGCTCATGTAGCTCCGTGTACTTTGGGTGTGTGTATAGTCTGCCTGATAACCAGTGTTATGGAAAGACCAGTTTCTTTGTAAAAAAAAAATTCATTTGGGATACAGTGCAAAGTGAATAACTTCTTTGCCCTTTTTGGTGTTCTTCCCTAATTCTGTTGCTGTTGTTTGATAATGTCATTTGTCCAATATTCAGGTTCCTTTTAAAAACCTTTTTCTTTCTTTTTTTCCTTTTTTTTTCTTTTAGTGAGAAACGCTAGTGAACACTACATGGTTCATCACGGATTTGTATATTTCAGTTCTATTACTTGGCATATATCCAAACGTTGACGCTATGTCTGACTTTAGGGCCCCTGAAGTTCCTAGTCAATCTATTTACTTATAAATGATGTGTCTGTTGAGTAAGGCTTGTAAATATGACCACGGTCTGGATTTGAACCCGAATCTCCTTCTCCAAGTGGCTCTACTGTCGACTGCAAGTTCGCAGACATCTCTAAATCATTCCCGAAATCGCCACTCAACGACCTGTCCTTCAAAGACTTGAAAATATGTCTAGATATTGCTGTGATCTGTAGTGGTAAACGAGGTTAGTCACCAGCATCGACAACAGGAATCTCGGGTTCGAATGTGGACTGTGATCACTGTTTGAAAGTATACTCAAGAGATACAATCAGTGCACAGTGAGCTATATCCCAAAGTCATTTCGCACTGTTAAATGATGCCTGACTATGGGGCTCAAACCATCTAGTCTTTACAAATCATGCATATATAATCGCCATCATGGTCAACGCTTAGATTAACTGCAGTTACTCCCGGTCGTATGTTCAGGGTAAATATGTGTTGTGTGTGTTTGTAATAGTGTCCCACGCTATCTTCACTTTGTGCGGAATCACGCAAACGGATTTGTTTTTCTATTCAATAAATGATGTGTTTCCGTCTCTGCAGAGAGACGCAGTATTTTGTATGTACTTTGTAGGATATCCAATAATCCCTGGTGGACACGTGCGTTATATGACATCGTAAATGGAATTAATAACATGCTGCGTCCTATGTTCACTCAGATTATTTAGGACGTGTTTCTCTTTCAGGGATAAAGAGAACATGGGGGAGGTTATTCCTCCGCCAGACAATTCAAAATTGTATTCTTCTTTATATCAATACGAACGGAATCTCCTAGATGTGTTGAATCAGCTTAAATGCATAGAGTTTACAATTTTATCGGTAGATTTCATTTTCTTTGACTTAGGTACTCTTGTTCCCATTATTTTTTTAAATTTTTAATATTTATAATAATTAATCAAAGCACAATCTACAGCTGTGTGAGCAAAGGTAAATATATAACATAAGTTAAACAAATCTCATAACAAAAAATTCCAGATCGATAACCGGCGTCAATAGCCAAGATGACAGTTCTAGATACAGTTTAAGTTGTCGTTCATCTCCTTCATCTCCTCCCTTGTTTGGATGTAGGATATCCTTAAAATGCCTCCATTGTGTTTCTCACTGTGCCAACGCTTAAAGCTTTATAAACGTCCTGCCGACATCTAGTGTTTATTCCTCTACAATTTTTCCCCAAGTTTTTATTGGTCGGCCAATCACATGAGGAAGGATAATATGTACCTCTGCCTCCTCTTCTGGCGAACAGAGTATGATCTAGTCCTGTATAGTTTAACGTGAATTAGTCAATAGCCACTAACTGAAGGCAGATATAGGTTGTTTGTCCTATAATCGCATGGGGTTTCCTAAAATTGGGACAAGTCCACTTCCTCTTTCTCCTTTTAATATTTGCAACTGAAAGCAGATACATAATTCTCCATAGTTTTCATTTGATATAACGTCTGTTGTGTTAATAAAAATATAGCATTATTAATTTTAATGAATTCAGAATGTTCAATTTATCTTTTTTAACAATTGATAACGTTACGGAATTTAATGATTTTGAGTCAGTCAACACGATAGTACCCGGTTGCATTGGGTGTGTCCCTAAACCCGAAATAAATCTACAATGTTTTAATTAATGAATAAATAAATAAATACAATTGGGAGAAATTAATCAACCCTCTGGTTTAAACCGAGAAGCAAATAAATAAATAATTTCCAAAGTACAGGAAGCTTGCAGGGTCACTCAGAACAGGTATAATACAAAATCAATAGACTATCTCGTAAAGCAAAACTTAGACACTATAATACTGTAATCAAACCTTATCATTGTTGGTGGTCCTTTAACCAAAGATATACAGAAACAAGAAACGAACATTTTACGAAAAAATGTTGGCCCAGATTTTATCGAGGGAATATGAGGGAAAAATCATCCCAGGGGTTCCTTAGTTTCGGGGGCTGCGACAACGCGGTCATGTACATGGGGCTACATGACTGCGTTGTCGCAGCCCCTAAACTAAAGAACCAACCAAACATATTGTCAACCTGGAAAAACCTCTCACACTTTTCGGAAAAGACGATTGAAATTTTATGGACAGATTATTAGAATGGTCAATAAATGACCATTTAAAAGAATTCTCAACCTGACCCTTTCATTAAAATCCAACAACAGCTTGATTCGTGGAATTGAAACAGATCTCCAGGAAATCAAAATGTCAGAAGACATTGTACTAGACAGATATAAATTCAGAACAAAAATTGACAACCACCAATTTAGAGACAAACCCAACAACAGAGCCACTATAATTTGGACTGAGGAACGAAGGAAGAAGCTTAGCGAGTGGATGAAGGTATTTTGGGAGGAACAGAAGGCCAACACATCATTTAAGCAGGTTCCATCGTACCCCTGAGTGGGGCATAATGATGAAAAAATCAATAAATAAATAAATAAATAAATCCAAGTGAATGTATGTATTTTTAGCCTACTTTCGATTTTTGCAAAAAATGAAAGTAGACTTATGAGATCAACACAGGGTGAAAAATGTGTGTCTGTCTGTGTGTGTGTATGTGTGTGCGTGTAAGTCTGTGTGTGTGTGTGAGTCTGTGTGTGTGTCTGTGTGTGTGAGTGTGTGTACTCTGAATGTGTGTCCCCCCCCTATCAATTCGAACACGGTGAATGAGAATTGAACGAAATTTGGTACAAAGGTAGCACTAGCAAAGGACACCTCAGTGTCATGTTTTATATCTCCGCGATCTTGACGGAAACGTAATGGCGGCCACACAAATGTTCAAAGCTTAAATCAAATTACTACTAACCTAATCATCCGATCTCTACCAAATTTTTCAACAACATACCTTTATGGGGGCAGCATCCTTTGACCAAACTAATAGGTCATCAGCGTAGTAGTTTGCGGATGGCGGCCATCTTTGTGTGAAAATCGATTCCCCCTATTTATTCGAACACGGTGCAACCGGATGGAACGAAATTTGGTACAGAGGTAGTACTAACAAAAGGCATCTCAGTGTCATGTTTTATATCGCCGCCATCTTGACGGAAACGTAATGGCGGCCACACAAATGTTCAAAGCTTAAATCAAATTACGATTAATCTAATCATCCGATCTCTACCAAATTTTTCAACAACATACCCATATAGAGGAAGCATCCTTTGACCAAATGAATAGGTCATTAGCCTAATAGTTTGCGGATGGCGGCCATCTTTGTGTGAAAATCAATTCCCCCTATTAATTCAAACACGGTGAAACCGAATGGAAGGAAATTTGGTACAGAGGTTGCACTGGCAAAGGGCATCTCAGTGTCATGATTTATATCGCCGCCATATTGGCAGAAACGTAATGGCGGCCACACAAATGTTAAAAGCTTAAGTTAAATTACGACTAACATAACCATCCGATCTCTTCCAAACTTTGCAAAAACATACCTTTAAGGAGGGAGCATCCTGTGACCAATCTAATAGGTTATTAGCGTAATAGTTTGCGGATGGCGGCCATCTTTATGTCAAAATTGATTCCCCCTATTAATTCGAACACGGTGGAACCGAATGGAACGAAATTTGGTACAGAGGTAGCCATAGCAAAGGGCACCTCAGTGTCATGTTTTATATTGCCGCCATCTTGACTGAAACGTAATGGCGGCCACACGAATGTTCAAAGCTTAAATCAAATTACGATTAACTTAATCATCCGATCTCTACCAAATCTTGCAACTACATACCTTTATGGAGGGAGCATGCTTTGACCAATCTAATAGGTCAGCAGCGTAATAGTTTGCGGATGGCGGCCATCTTTGTGTGAAAATCGATTCCCCCTATTAATTCGAACACGGTGCAACCAAATGGAACGAAATTTGGTACAGAGGTAGTACTAACAAAAGGCACCTCAGTGTTATATTTTACGTCGCCGCCATCTTGACGGAAACGTAATGGTGGCCACACAAATGATCAAAGTTTAAATCAAATTACGATTAACCTAATCATCCGATCTCTACCAAAATTTGCAACAACATACCCTTATAGAGGGAGCATCCTTTGACCAAATGAATAGGGCATTAGCCTAATAGTTTGCGGATGGCGGCCATCTTTGTGTGAAAATCAATTCCCCCTATTAATTCAAACACGGTGAAACCGAATGGAAGGAAATTTGGTACACAGGTAGCACTGGCAAAGGGCATCTCAGTGTCATTTTTTATGTCGCCGCCATATTGACAGAAACGTAATGGCGGCCACACAAATGTTCAAAGCTTAAATTAAATTACGACAAACGTAACCATCCGATCTCTCCCAAACATTGCAACAACATACCTTTATGGAGGGAGCATCCTTTGACCAATCTAATAGGTCAGCAGCGTAATAGTTTGCGGATGGCGGCCATCTTTGTGTGAAAATCGATTCCCCCTATTAATTCGAACACGGTGCAACCAAATGGAACGAAATTTGGTACAGAGGTAGTACTAACAAAAGGCTTCTCAGTGTTATATTTTACGTCGCCGCCATCTTGACGGAAACGTAATGGTGGCCACACAAATGATCAAAGCTTAAATCAAATTACGATTAAGCTAATCATCCGATCTCTACCAAAATTTGCAACAACATACCCTTATAGAGGGAGCATCCTTTGACCAAATGAATAGGGCATTAGCCTAATAGTTTGCGGATGGCGGCCATCTTTGTGTGAAAATCAATTCCCCCTATTAATTCAAACACGGTGAAACCGAATGGAAGGAAATTTGGTACACAGGTAGCACTGGCAAAGGGCATCTCAGTGTCATTTTTATGTCGCCGCCATATTGACAGAAACGTAATGGCGGCCACACAAATGTTCAAAGCTTAAATTAAATTACGACAAACGTAACCATCCGATCTCTCCCAAACATTGCAACAACATACCTTTAAGGAGGGAGCATCCTTTGACCAATCTAATAGGTTATTAGCCTAATAGTTTGCGGATGGCGGCCATCTTTATGTCAAAATGGATTCCCCCTATTAATTCGAACACGGTGGAACCGAATGGAACGAAATTTGGTACAGTGATAGCACTAGCAAAGGGCACCTCAGTGTCATGTTTTATATCGCCGCCATCTTGACTGAAACGTAATGGCGGCCACACGAATGTTCAAAGCTTAAATCAAATTACGATTAACCTAATCATCCGATCTCTACCGATTTTTGCAACTACATACCTTTATGGAGGGAGCATCCTTTGACCAATCTAATAGGTCATTCGCCTAATAGTTTGCGGATGGCGGCCATCTTTGTGTCAAAATCGATTCCCCCTATTAATTCAAACACAGTGAAACCGAATGGAACGAAATTTGGTACAGAGATAGCACTAGCAAAGTGCATCTCAGTGTCATGATTTATATCGCCGCCATTGTGACAGAAACGTAATGGCGGCCACACAAATGTTTAATGCGTAAATCAAATTACGACTAACATAACCATCCGATCTCTACCAAACTTTGCAACAACATACCTTTACGGAGGGAGCATCCTCTGACCAATGTAATAGGTCATTAGTCTAATGGTTTGCCAATGGCGGCCATCTTTATGTCAACATTGATTCCCCCTATTAATTCGAACACGGTGGAACCGAATGAACGAAATTTGGTACAGAGGTAGCACCAGCAAGGGGCACCCCAGTGTAATGTTTTATATCGCCGCCATCTTGACGTAAACGTAATGGCGGCCACACAAATGTTCAAAGCTTTAATCAAATTACGATTAGCCTAATCATCCGATCTCTAGCAAATTTAGCAACAACATACCTTTATGGAGGGAGCATCCTTTGACCAAACTAATAGGTCATTAGACTAATATGTTGCGGATGGCGGCCATCTTTGTGTGAAAATCGATTCCCCTTATCAATTCGAACAAGGTGGAACCGAATGAACGAAATTTGGTACAGAGGAAGCACTAGCAAAGGGCACCTCAGTGTCATGTTTTATATCGCCGCCATCTTGACGGAAACGTAATCGCGGCCACCCAAATGTTAAAAGCTAAAATGTAATTACGACCAACCTAATAATCTAGTAAAAATGTAGACTTTCACGACCGGCGTTGAAATAGGAATCTCCGTTTCGCGGGCTTATAGGTCGTGTTCCAAGGACATTTTGTCGTCCTGACGTTTCGCTGAATACTGCGTTCAGCATGTTCACAGGTTACATAAAGCGAGGTAAAACAAGTAAACAGAAGATATATAAATAGTCAACAACCCACACATAGAGGCTACCATAGCAACGGCGTACCACATAAAAGTAATGCATCAAGGAGAGGGCTGCTCGTCTGTTGCATCTTCTCGTCTACGACGGTCAATAAGGGAAGGCTTGAGGGGATTAAGGACTGGAAGCCAAGCTCTGTTCACACGTTCTCCTTCCTCCTTAAGATTGAAGCTGTTAGTATGCTTCAGGATTTCAATGGCCTCCCTTTGTAGCCTGGCATGATAAGACACCGTAGTGGACAGAACTTCGGTGTCTCCATATCTTATATCGTGACCTGCAAGTAGCGAGTGTGCTGCTACAGTGGATTTATCTGTTTGTCCCAGCCGGCTGTGTCGTTCGTGCTCCTTGAGGCGAGTGGCAATACTTCTTTTCGTTGTTCCAATATATACTTGGCCACAATCACACGGGATTTTATAAACCCCTGCCGCGGTATGAGGATGTCGCTTATCTTTAGCGGACCTAAACATGTCCTTAATTTTTTCGTGTAGGCCTGTATATGGTCTTTATATCATGGGACTCGAGTAGCCTCCCTATTCTGTCCGTGACCTTTTTTATATATGGAAGAAAAGCTCTAGCCAGGGGCTGCTTGTCTCCAATTACCCTTGTAGTTGGACGTCTCGGATGGAGTGCTCGCTGGATATCTTTCTGGCTGTACCCATTCGCGCGTAAGGCCTCGTTGAGGTGTTCAATTTCTTGTTTTAGGCACTGCTTATCACAAATTCTTTTAGCGCGGTCAGCCAGTGTTTTTATAACTCCGTATTTCTGTCGTGGGTGGTGGTTGGACGTCTTATGTAGATATCGGTCAGTATGGGTCGGCTTACGGTAAACTGTATGTCCCAAAGTTAGATCAGCGGTCTTCGTTACCATAACGTCGAGAAACGCGATTTTCTGTTCATTTTCTAACTCCATGGTAAACTGAATGTTCGAGTTTTGGCTGTTAAGATGTTGTAAAAACAGATTTAATTGATCTTTACCATGGCCCCATATTACAAAGGTATCGTCCACGTATCGTAGCCACACTTTAGGTTTCAAAGGTGCGGTCTCTAGTGCTATTTCTTCAAATTGTTCCATGAAGAAATTCGCGATCACCGGACTAAGGGGACTGCCCATGGCGACCCCATCAAGTTGTTCATAGAAATCACCCTTCCACAGGAAATAGCTAGCGGTGAGGCAGTGGCGGAATAAGGCGGTGATATCATCAGGAAAAATCCGTGCGATGTACTCCAGGGCTGCCTTTATAGGTACTTTCGTGAAAAGAGAGACCACGTCAAAACTTACTAGTAAGTCACCAGCTTCTAGTTGAATAGTTTTCAATTTTTCAATGAAATGGCCGGAATCTTTGACGAACGATACACGGCGGTACACAGTCGTTCGTGTGACTACAAAACCAACATGGCGGCCAAGCGAATTTGAGACATTTAAATAGACTTTTCTCGCGATTAAACTATCCAAACGTAATGAAACTTGGTACAGCAAATATTTATACACATTGCAATGCACTGGAGTCTAATTTAGTTCAATTGTTTACATAACCTCAAAATGGCGGCTGTGTGAAATATTTCACTGACATTCTATATCCCCGAAACTATTACAGATATCACCCTGCAATTTTGTACGATGATAAAGGGTACTGATACAAGTTTACCTATGTATAATTCATAAACCTGTAAAGTACAAAACGAACATGGCGACCAAGCGAATTTGAAATATTGTAATAGACTTTTCTCGTGAGTTAACTCTCTGAGCGCAGTAAAATGTGTTACAGTAAATGATTTTGCAGATTGTAATGTACTGCCATCTAATTTAATTCAATTGTTTACATAACCTCAAGATGGCGGCTGTGCGAAATTTTAAAATTAAGTTTTTATTTCTTGTGTCGTAATCATGCGATCGAAGTGAAAGTTTGAATAATGAACCTAGGCAATAAGTGTCCTTGAATGGTACATAACTCTATGGCCTATACATATAACAATCCTAAATGGCAAGCTTCCGTAATATTTAGACGGTTCTCAATATCTATGAATCTTTTACAGCAACCAAACTGAAATTTTTATGTTCATAGAGACTATGAACATATGTTCACCTATAGGACTTTCAGTAACCTGGTGAGCACGAATCCAACATGGCGGCGACGCGAAGTATAAATATTTAAATGGACGTTTCTCGCGAATTAACTATCTGAGTGCCGTGAAACGTTGCACGTTAAATGCTTACACAAATGTTGATCCACTGGCATCTAATTTATTTCAATTGTTTGCATAATCACAAGATGGCTGCTGTGCGTAATTTTAAAATCTCGTTTTTACTTCTTGTGTTCTAATCATGCGATTGAACTTTGAATACCACACGTACACAATAATCTTAATATAATAGTACAAAAATAAAAATCCAACCTGGCGACCATCTGAAATATTTAGACGGTTCTCAATATCTACGAATCTGTTACAGCAATTAAACTGAAATTTTGTATGTTGATAGAGGCAATTAACATGAGCAGGATATATGAAAATAGGCTGTACAGTTCTTCACGGAACTACTTGTTATACTTGTGGTCACACTGTCCTTATGCAAGGTTTCGACACTGATGTGTAACTATGTAACGGTCTGTTACTTCTTCACGCAAAATTATATCTCCCGCAGAGATGTTGGTTGGTTCCTCAGTATAGGGGCTGCGACAACGCGGTCATATAACCCCGTGTACTTTGGGTGAGTGTAGAATCTGTCTGATAAACGGTGTGAATTGTGATGGCTGTATTAGTCTGTAATTCAGGTAAGGAATGCAGACGCTAAATTTCAAGCAGTAGTTCCTAATGTTGCTACCAGATACTAACGTGAACGCCACCTAGCTGTGAACTTGGCTACTAGATGCCACCTCAATCAGCAACTCGCAACGAACGTTGGAACTTCCCCTCCAAAGGAAAGCTTACTGGGGGATTTTTAGCGCTCTTAGAAAATCCGACGACTTTGGCCGGCTTTGAACCCGTGACCTTGGGCATAGAAGTTCAGCATGCTACCAGTTACGTCACCGAAGCCGCTTCACATTTAGTCAGATGGAAATCTGAATCTGGTCTCGAGCAAGTGCGTTGTCATGGCAACGTCTGATGGCACATCCCTCATCAATTTAGTAGTGTTGCCATGTCAACCACTGATAGCTCTTGGCATTTTCTTATAATTCCGAAATCATTTTTCTCATCCCTTGGCGCAATGGTGGCTCATATCAAAAATTCTTTCAGACAAACGTTTTATGTAATTATTAGGGGAATATTGTCCATTTTGTACGGTTTTGATAATGTGCCTATTAACAGAGATATGATTAATGTTTCCCGAAAAAAAACACTTTTTCCCACCCCTTTGGTCAATGGTTGGTGCTATCAAAAAACGTTTCAAACATAAATTTCTGATCTTTATCCGACACATAGTATGAACTTTGAACGGATTCGATATTTCACATATTAAGAGAGTTATGGCATTATTTCATTTTTTTTTCAAAAAAAAAAAGTCCCCCATTGTCATCCCCTTCGACCGATTTAGCCCAGTAACAAACTCGTCCGAGATTTTATGGGTATACATATTCGGTAAAAAATTCAAAGTGATTGGAGCAAAATTACGGCAGTTATCGTGTCCACAAGAAACTGATATACATATATACATATATTACATAAATTATATATAATCTTTTGAACTGACGGTGGTTTTGGGGTCTGGGGGATGTGAAACACGAAGATATGTCGACATTTTCCGGAAATCGAAACATGGTACCCATTGCAATAGTTAGCTTTCTAATGAAATCTACCTAAAATACTACCGTCACCGACACCTAGCTGTGAACTTGGCTACTAGATGCCACCTCAATCAGCAACTTGCAACGAACGTTTGAACTTCCCCTCCGAAGGAAAGCAAACTCAGGTTTTTTAGCGCTCTTAGTAAATCCGACGACTTCAGCCGGGTTTGAACCCGCGACCTTGGGCATAGAAGTTCAACATGCTACCAGTTCCGATACCGAAGTCGCTTCCCACAGACATATGAAAACTGAATGTGATCTCGTGCAGTGGCGTTGTCATAGCAACTGCTGATGGCTCATCCCTTATCAATTAAAAGTAAAGTTGTCATGGCAACCTCTCTTGGCACTTGGCATTTTCTTATAATTTAAATCATTTTGTTCACCCCGTGGCGTAATGGTGGGTCATATCAAAAATTCTTTCAGACAAAAGTTTTAGGTAATTATTGGAGGAATATTGTCCATTTTGTGCGGTTTTGATATTGTGCCTATTAACAGAGATATGATTAATGTTTCCCGAAAAACCCACTTTTTCCCACCCCTTTGGTCAATGGTTGGTGCTATCAAAAAACTTATTTGACATCAATTTTTGGCACTTATCCGACACATATTATGAACTTTGAAGGGATTCGATATTTCATGTATTAAGAGAGTAATAGCGATATTTCACTTTTTCGAAAAAAGCCCCCCATTTTCACCCCCTTTGACCGATTTTGCCCATTAACGAACTCGACCGAGATTTTATAGGGATACATATTATGTAAAACATTCAAAGTGATTGGTGCAAAATTACGGCAGTTATCGTGTCCACAAGAAACTGATATATATATATATATATATATATATATATATATAGATAGATACATATATACATAAATTATATATAAACTTTTGAACTGACGGTGGTTTTGGGGTCTGGGGGATGTGAAACGCGAAGATATGTCGAAATTTTCCGGAAGTCGAAACATGGGACCCATTGCAATAGTTAGCTTTCTAATGAAATCTACCTAACACGGTGAAACCGAATAGAATGAATTATTTTACATAGGTACACTAGCAAAGGGCACCTCATATTCATGTTTAATATCCCTATAGCACGTTGTATTTCAACAAGCTATATACAAACAACATTCAATTATACTCCTTGAAAAGGACGAAGAGTTATAACAATACCAATGCATTTAGGAGAAAGTAGGCTATATGTTCTTTACTGAACATCTTGTTTTGATTACACCCAAACCATTGCCATACATCTTTTTGTGTGTGTGTGTGTGGGGGGGGGGTAGGTAGAGTTCCACTTTTCCTACCTAATTATTGGGCTTAATTTCGTATGGGCCGAATGATAAGTATTAAGCAAGTATTATATAGTTTACTTATATCCAAGCGGCGACGATATCTTCAGAATTTCTGAAGATATATATGCACTCTCCACAGCAAATTCCAATTTTTAGGGAACCAGACAGGTTCAGAAGAATGATAATGATGATGAAAAGAGAGAAGCTGATATGCACATTATTAAGTTTTCTGAAGACATAAAATAAGGTGAAATGTGGGGGGAAAAATCTTAAATATGAAAGTACATGCATTTAACGTAGTTATTGAATTAAATATTTTTATATAAATAATACACCGCAGTCTTAGGACAGCTTCAGGAATTCGGGACATCGCAAGTTCGAATCTCGGCGTTGACAGCTGCTAATCTCAATATGTTTTTCCCCTCGCTTTTTCACACTACCACCAAGAAAATGCCGGGATAGAACCTTACTTGACTGGCTGCATGATGAAAAGGTACCGTTCTCACCTGCTGTGCCCAAGGCCGAATCCTGGCGCAGTCAGTTGGCATTTAAGGGTTGGCAAATGCGAGGGAGCCATGTCAGTAGATTTACTGACAAGTTAAAGATCCCCTTCGGGGCAACATTCGAGTACCCCGGCGTCTCTAAAAGCCACAGTAGGTAAAAGGGATGTAAAACAAATAACATTCTTCTTATTATTACTATTATAACGGGAAGATGATTCCCGAGGGAAATGAACGAAGAAGCTGACACCATTCCTAGCTGACTGGGTCAGCCGTAATCTTGATGAAGTGAACTATTACCTAACAAAATTCCTGACAGGTCACGGATACTTCTGAAAATCTCTCCACAGAATAGAACAAGCGAGTTGTCCGGCGTGTATTTACTGCAATGACATCGATGACGCACTCCATTGGCTGCCGCAAAGAAGACGCTTGGTAGCTGAGCAAGGAGAACGGACTCCAGACAACTTCGTGCATATTATGCTAAAAAATCGAGAATCCTGGGATCAGGTAGCAGTTTATAGGAAAGTACTTTGCACCAAAAGAAGTGGGACTTCGATGCATATGAGCGATAATAAATAATAATTGAAGGACGAATAGGAAGAAGAAGCATAAATGGGTTCTCGCACGACGCCGCCCTGAAGTAATGCGAGAGCGGTTCCGGGGTGGAGACACACGTTGTGGGAGAAGAGTATGTGGTATTTGGTGGGTACGATTCCCACGCCCTTGTGGATTGGGGATCCCCACAATCGTCTCAAGCAAGATTTTCCACATACCCTCGTAAAAATTAATATTATTACTAGCGGACCCGTGCGAGAACTCTGGCATGTGTATAAACCACCCGCCCAGATTTACTGTTATGCGGGATATATAAACCTGTTTATGTGTTTAAACGCAAATATTTATGAAATCAGAGAGCAATAATATTCATCACTGCTGCTGGTTTCACAATCGGTTGCGTGCGCCCCATGTGTACAGACTACCCGCTCAGCACTAGTGCTATGCGGCTGTACGCGACACAGTTCTGATTGGGGCTATCGTCTTGTTTATTTGTTTAAGAAGCATTTTATAAACAAATAAATATATTTCCGTTGACTTTTCAAGAAATGCAAGATTTTTTTCCTCTACTATTAAGGCGATTTGGAAGATTTTGGTACAAACCACACCTTCTAACTCCCTGTGGCTTAGGACATTATTAAGATAGTACCTTACTTCAAGTCCCGGTGCGCCTACCCCTTCCCCGTGTAAGAATATGCTGTAGTTACACACACTACAAGAGTCATCATAAATGAAATACAGTCACAAGAAAATGAGCTTGTTAGTTCTGTTCCTTATTATTATTTATCGTATGATGGTAGAAGGAATAGATAAAACAATTATTTACAAATATATATACAATGGTATACACTAACGAGGGAAGTACCCCAGCTCGAACGGCTAAAGCCGACTGGCAGTGCACTCAACACACGATGATATGTCTGTTCTATTACCCACCACGAGCATTTATCTGTAAATCCTCGCATTAGTGTACAATCAATGTTTGGAAGTTACGGCGTCCAAAGATTACATAAACACAATTCGCAGCAGAACCTACCGTGCAACAGACAATTCAGACTATTATATTAACAAGAAACAGATGTGGTGCAGTATCATCTGGCAAACGGTTGAACACTTGCTTGCAACAAGAAATCTTAACACATGCAGTACCGTGTTGACATGGTCATTTTTCCCACAACAGACGATACTGTGTTGTCCTCCATTCGACGTCGAAGTGTAAATGTGGAGTTTCAATGAAGTGATAAAAACACAGCGGAATGGAACAGTACGCACACTTAACAAGGGCAATATGTAGACATACTCCATTATTTACAATGTTCCCGCATTGAAATAGTCCAAACCCAAATGCCACGGTGATCACATTATCACATACTCAGATGGCGCTGGCGACCGAACACGTACTTTTACAGATGAATGGCATTGATAGCTATTTACATAGGCACAACTGTGCACTTTAAACCCACTTTCAATCAGTTTTCGCCTTTCGAGCTGGGGTACTTCTCTTGTAAGGTACACTTGATGTCAAGTTTGATAAACTAGAGTCCAAAATTGAACAGTTGACGCCAGTCAATGGCTCCTTGGGACAGCTTGTTTGTCTTGCAATGTTCCTTTGAATGCTCTGAGGGGACATGCGAAGACTACGTGATCCATAGTCTGATGTTCTTCGCCGCAGTCACATGCAGGAGAGGACTTCCAACCCCATTGGTTCAGGATCACTGCGCACCTTCCTTGGCCCGTTCTTATCCGATTCAGTGCGCACCATTTGCACCGAGGTTGATGAAATTCTGCAGGTCGAACCCAAGGAGTTTCGATTAACTGATGGTGTGTCAAGGACGTTTGTTCTTGCCATTTGGTATTCCAGGCATCTAGGATGTTGACGCTGTCGTCCTGCTGGCTGGTCGCTGTTCTTCATGATGGTTGCCTGGACTTCAGTCGCTGTGCTGAAGTTACTGGGAGCACGGAGTGTCATGGCAGCGATGGATTGTTTTGGATTTTCTTCCATATGTTCCTCAATGAAGGGGAGGAGGTGGAATATTACTTAGTACTGGTAGCCAGTGAGTGTTGGTGGATCGCAGGTACCCAGTAATGATGCGCATTGCTTGGTTCAGTTGTGTGTCAACAATTTTGGTATGGGCACTATTAAGCCGTGTAGAGCAGCAGTTCCTTGTTGACGAAGAATAATAAGTCCTGAAGATTAAAAACCTTAATTCAATAATAATTTGTACTTATATTGTACCGGTTTCGGCCACATTGTGGCCATCCTCAGCGCAAATAATGTGAATAGAGAAGAAAGACTGACAGTAGGCCTACATGTTTTTTTTAACAACCTTCTTTTATGGTGAAATTGTTCATGTACTGCAAGTCTTGCTTCTCTGAAATTGTTCATGTATTGCAAGTCTTGCTTCTCTATTCACATTATTTGCGCTGAGGATGGCCACAATGTGGCCGAAACCGGTACAAGAAATAGAACAAATTATTATTGACTTGTTGTTGTTTGAGTCTTCAGTCCTTTGATTGGTTTGATGCAACTCTCCACGCCTCCCTGTCCTGAGCTAATCGTTTCATCTCTACATAGCTACATCACCCTACATCCGAGGCAATCTCTTTAGAATATTCTAACCTTGATCTACCCCTACAGTTCTTGTCCTCCAACCTTCCTTCCATAACTAAGCTTGCTATTCCTGGGTATCTTAGTATGTGTCTACCAACCTATCTCTTCTCTTCATTAGCAGTCGCCAGGAACATCTCTCCTCTCCCACTAGTCTTAATAGGCTACCTCATCGTTTGTAACCCTATCTGCCCATTTGATCTTCATCATTCTCCTGTAACACCACATTTCAAACTCTTCAAGTCTCCTCTTTTCTGCTGCACCAATAATCCAAGTTTCACTTCCATAGAGCGCCAAGCTCCACACAAAGGCCTTCAAAATTGACTTCCTTACACCTAAATCTATATTCGATGTCAACAGATTCCTTTTCTGTAGAAATGCTTTCCTTGCCTGAGCTAACATAATTTTTATATCCTCTTTGCTTCGTCAATCACTGGTTATTTTGACTTAAGGGTTTTAATCTTCAGGACTTATTGAAGAAATACAGGTTATCAAAAAGGTTAAACAAATACCAATATCTTCCAATCTCTTAAAGTGTATTAAAAAGAAAGCAATTTTTTTTACAAAACATATTTAAGTTCTTAACTGCCGCCAGTCATGAAAAAAGGCTTCTAACTCTCCGCTAAAAGCGATTCGGCTTCACGGGAAGATAAATGGAGTTAACATAAGAAATGCTTTCAACAACAGTCTTAAGTGAAAACAAACAAACAAAAGAATAACCAGGGAACTGGAGCGCTTTTCACGCTCGTCCGAGCATGACTCCTGATCGTAACCGGTGCTGAACGTGCTGCAATACATCCCACTTGCTTCCTGAGAAACATACAATTTGTTTAAAATACACAAAGGTCTGTGCGTCATGTACTGGCTGAATGATATATCTTCTGTTTGCCTTTACAGTCCATGAGATACATCTTACTGATACAGAGCGTTCGCGGGTAACGGAACACACTTGCTTTCGGCAAGATAAGGACGAGTCAGCTGTCAGCAAAGAGTCGTCGAGGGCTGCTACGAATCTCTCCAGATATTCACATCGCATTGTGGAAGCTGTCGCAGGCTATTCACTGTGCGATACCATCGACAAAAAAGTAGATGGCTTCTATTTCCTGGCGAAGACCTTGTACTTGTTAAATAAGAATAGCCTATAATATCTGTCAGGACATTACATTTTTGTTGCAATTTTGAATAGGTTCATAAGATGCAAAATTCAGAGACTGAATAGCCTACATGGTTTTATTAATATCGTGTTGGAAGCCAATTTTAGCCTATTTTCAATTTTGAAAATAATAGGCTTATGAGATCACCTTTTGTCCGTGTGTGTGTGTGTGTGTGTGTGTGTGTGTGTGTGTCCTAATAACATCTAAACGGCTGAAGCGATTTCAATGAAACTCGGTAAGTTCATAGCACTATTCCAGACGACCCCGACCGTGCCCTTTAAATTTTGTTACGTCTCACCAATCCAACATGGCGGCTGTGCGAAATATTTCACCAGCATTCAATATCTCCGAAACTATTCCCGATATCACCCTGGAATTTTTTACGGTGATAAGGGGAACTACTAAAAGTTTACCTATGTGACTTTTGAATAACTAGTAACTACGAAACCAACACGGCGGCCACGCGAATTCGCGACTTTTAAATATACGTTTCTCCCGATTTAACCAACCAAATGCAATAAAACTTGGTACTATATATGTTTATAAACATTGTAATGCACCGACATCTAGCTTGGTTCAATTGTTTACATAACCACAAGATGGCGGATGTGCGAAATATTTCACCGGCATTCTATATCTTTCAAACTATTAGCAGTATTACCCTGAAATTTTGTACGGAGATAAAGGGCACTACTGGAAGTTCATCTATATGACTTTCAAAATCCGGTTAACTACAAAACGAACATGGCGGCCAAGCGAATTTGAAAATTTTAAATAGACCTTTCTCGCGATTTAATGTTCCATTCGCAATGAAATCTGGTACAGGAAATGTTCATACACATTGCAATACACTGGTATCTAATTTAGTTCAATTGTTTACATATCCTCAAGATGACAGCTTTGCAAATTTTAAAATTAAGTTTTTATTTCTTCTGTCGTAATCATGCGATCGATGTGAAAGTTTGAATAATGAACCTAAGCAATAATTTTCCTTTAACGGTACATGACTCTATGGCCTATACATTTAACAATCCAACATGGCGACCATCCGAAATATTTAGACGGCTCTGAATATCTAAGAATCTATTAAAGCAATCAAACTGATTTTTGTTATGTTCATAGGGGCTGTGAACTTAAGTTCACCTATAGGACTTTAAATAACCTGGTGATCACAAATCCAACATGGCGGCAACGCGAAATATAAATATTCACATGGACGTTTCTCGCAATTTAACCATTCGAGTGCAGTGAATCTTGGTACAGTAAATCCTTATACGAATGTTAATCCAATGCCATCTATTTTATTTCAATTGTTTCCATAACCACAAGATGGCAGCTGTGCGAAATTTTAAAATCTTGTGTCCTAATCATGCGATTGAAGTTTGAATTCTACACGTACACAATAATCTTCATGTAACAGTACATAATTCTAGGACCTACATATATAAAATCCAACATGGCGACCATCCGAAATATTTAGTCGGTTCTCAATATCTACGAATCTATTGCAGCAATCAAACTGAAATTGTGTATGTAGATAGAGGCAATTAACATAAGTAGGATATATGAAAATAGGCTGTATAGTTCTTCATGGAACTACTTGTTAAGTGATGCTTTTGTAACCGAAATGTATGCTTTTCATTAGACCAACACGATCGTATCCAATTTTAACGGGTGTTATGCCTTAAACCTGAAAAGACGTTACAACAATTTATTAATTCTAATAACATTGCAACGACAAGTTACATGAACTAATTAATATTAATAACGTTACAACGACAAACTACATACATTTATTAATATTAATTATATTACAAGAATAAGTTACATACATTTATTAATATTAATGATGCTACAACAAATTATATATGTAATAATGTTATTAACAATGCAAGTCACTTGAATGTATTAATATTAATAATATTGCAACAAGTTGAATGAATAAATTTAACTTCAATAAATAGCTCTGATTACATTGCCGAACAATTACTATGTTTCGGGCTCAAAAATAGCTTATGTGTATGTATTTTCACCTGTTGAATTCAAAAATCACCATAACAATGACCGATTAGTTCTTGGTTTGGAAATATAATAAAATGTAATTTCCTAGAGTCAGCATTTTCAATTTGAGGGAAATTTTGATTAATGGGGTTGACGCAGCTGTCAACTGACAAAACAGAACATTCCGGAGCTAATTAAAAAAGATACAGTTAGTCTGAGAGACTAGACTTTATATCATTTCAAATGACGCATGCTACAAAGGCTTGGTAGCTGAGCGAGGAGAACTAACTCCAGACAATATTGTACATGTTATGCTGAAAAATACAGAATCCTGGGATAAGGTAGCAGTTTATGTGGAAAGTATTTTGCACCGAAAGAAAGCTTCGCTCGAAACCCCACGACTCTTTCAACAGACTCCATTACCCATGAACTTAGGCTTCCCGCCCGGGGAACGGAGAGCGGGAGGTGCACTCTGCTGCATGACGTCACGCACTCGCCGTCTCCGTATCGTATCTCCCTGGAGTAAACTCAGACTCGGTGCATATGCACTGAACAACATGATGACATCATATACGCCGTGACCGTAAAGCATAACGGTAGACCAAAGCATAACGATGAAGTCGACACGATAATTTGAACTGATAAAATTCAGACTTTCACGACCGGCGTTGAAATAGGAATCTCTGTTTCGAGGGCTTATAGGCCGTATTCAAAGGAGATTTGTAACATTTGATTTGAATTGAAGGAGACATTCAAAATAATTCTCTTTGTTGGTGGCCATTGTTTTACAATGTGCATTGGATTCTGGAGTAATGGATGGCTGAATGTGAAGAAAACTGCTGGGTCATATTCCCGTCTCCAAAGAAATGGAAGAACGTTATATGACTGAAAAAAGTCCTCTCGGCACGCCGGAAGGCGGAGGTAGATTTCACCGGACAAACTTGGGGATAGGCGAAAATAGGCAGAATATGCAGGTTTTCGTAGAAGGATCAGACCTCATTTGTTGCGAGAAGGTATTTTATAATTGGAGCTTAATTAACTTTGTTTTTCGTCATTTTATGCTTATTTTAAACATTTTATTTTCTTATAGGAACGGTAACCTTCTTGTCATTTGGGGTCCATTTTTATACTTGTGGTCACACTGTCCTTATGCAAGGTTTCGACACTGATGTGTAACTATGTACCGGTCTGTTCCTTCTTCACGCAAAATTCTATCTCCCGCAGAGATTTTGGTTCGTTCCTCAGTTTAGGGGCTGCGACAACGCGGTCATGTAACCCCGTGTACTTAGGGATGGCTGTATTAGTCTGTAATTCAGGTAAGGACTGCAGACGTTCAATTTCAAGCAGTAGTTCCTAATGTTGCTACCAGGTACTACCGTCAACGACACCTAGCTGTGATCTTGGCTACTATATGTCACCGCAACCAGCAACTCGCAACGAACGTTGGAACTTCCCCTCCAAAAGGAAAGCATACTGAGGGATTTTTAGCGCTCTTAGAAAATCCGACGACTTCGGCCGGCTTTGAACTCGCGACCTTGGGCATAGACATTCAGCATGCTACCACTTACGTCACCAAAGCCGCTTCACACTTAGTCAGATGGAAATCTGAATCTGATCTCGTGCAAGTGCGTTATCTTGGCAACGTCTGATATAATAATAATAATATCGTATGGCCTCGGGTGCCTGGTGCAAGCTTTGTTAATTGACACCCAGAGGGTAGCTTGCATGTCGAATTTCGTCGTTCCTTTGAACGCTATGAAAGTCAAGGAGGTTAGATATCTAATCTCCTTGACACTACAGCGCTTTCAAGTCGAGAATGGAGGAACTTTGTGTTGGCGGAAAATCCCGAGATTAATTCTGCCATTGAACACGGCCTACTGAATTCAAATGGGTTCTTTAACATGCCAACAACGTATGACATGAGTATCGTGATTTTTGTCGCCTTCAAAAATCACTTACCATGGCCAGGGGCGAACCTGCAATCTTTCGGTTGGTAGTCCGACATTATAACCACTCACCCACCGTGGCAAGCTAACGTCTGATGGCTCATCCCTCATCAATTTAGTAGTGGTGCCATGGCATCCACTGATAGCTCTTGGCATTTTCTTATAATTCCGAAATCATTTTTCTCATCCCTTGGCATAATGGTGGGTCATATCAAAAATTATTTCAGACAAAAGTTTTAGGTAATTATTAGGGGAATATTGTCCATTTTGTACGGTTTTGATATTGTGCCTATTAAGAGAGATATGATTAATGTTTCCCGAAAAACCCAATTTTTCCCACCCCTTTGGTGCTATAAAAAAACTCTTCAAACATAAATTTTTGGGCTTTATCCGACACATAGTATGAACGTTGATCGGATTCGATATTTCGCATATTAAGAGAGTTATAGCAATATTTCACTTTTTCGAAAAAAAAAGCCCCCCATTTTCACCCCCTTCGACCGATTTAGCCCAGTAACGAACTCGATTTTATAGGTATACATATTCGGTAAAAAATTCAAAGTGATCGGTGCTAAATTACGGCAGTTATCGTGTCCACAAGAAACTGATATACATATACATATATATATATACATAAACATACATAAATTATGTATAAACTTTTGAACTGACGGTGGTTTTGGGGTCTGGGGGATGTGAAACGCGAAGATATGTCGAAATTTTCCGGAAGTCGAAACATGGTACCCATTGCTTTAGTTAGCTTACTAATGAAATCTACCTCTGGTTGGTTCCTCAGTTTAGGGGCTGCGACAACGCGGTCATCTAACCCCGTGTACTTTTGGTGAGTGTAGAATCTGTCTGATAAACGGTGTGAATTGTAATGGCTGTATTAGTCTTAATTCAGGTAAGGACTGCAGACGGTCAATTTCAAGCAGTAGTTCCTAATGTTGCTACCAGGTACCACCGTCAACGACACCTAGCTGTGAACTTGGCTACTAGATGCCACCCCAACCGGCAACTCGCAACGAACGTGTGAACTTCCCCTCCAAAGGAAAGCATACTGAGGGATTTTAGCGCTCTTAGAAAATCCGACGACTTCGGCCGGCTTTGAAACCGCGACCTTGGGCATAGACATTCAGCATGCTACCAGTAACGTCACCGAAGCCGCTTCCCACTTAGTCAGATGGAAATACTGAATCTGATCTCGTGCAAGTGCGTTGTCATGGCAACGTCTGATGGCGCATCCCTCATCAATTTAGTAGTGTTGCCATGGCAACCTCTGATAGCTCTCAGCATTTTCTTATAATTCCGAAATCATTTTTCTCATCCCTTGGCGTAATGGTGGGTCATATCAAAAATTATTTCAAACAAAAGTTTTAGGTAATTATTAGGGGAATATTGTCCATTTTGTACGGTTTTGATATTGTGCCTATTAAGAGAGATATGATTAATGTTTCCAGATAAACCCACTTTTTCCCACCCCTTTGGTCAATGGTTGGTGCTATAAAGAAACTCTTCAAACATAAATATTTGGGCTTTATCCGACTCATAGTATGAACGTTGAACGGATTCGATATTTCACATATTAAGAGAGTTATAGCAATATTTCACTTTTTCGAAAAAAGCCCCCCATTTTCTCCCCCTTCGACCGATTTATCCCAGTAACGAACTCGAATGAGATTTTATAGGTATACATATTCGGTAAAAAATTCAAAGTGATTGGTGCAAAATTACGGCAGTTATCGTGTCCACAAGAAACTGATGTATATATATATATATATATATATATATATATCTATATATAAAAATGAAATTTGTCTGTTTTTTCTGTATTTCCACGGAAATTTACGATATTTGCGCGTTTCAGGCTGTTTTATGACGGATGCGCGCAAAAATAAAATTTTTGTCTGTCTGTCTGTGTGTCTGTGGACAACTTCTACGAGTCCCTATAACTTGAGAACGGCTGGGTGGATCAACGTAAAATCTGATACAGATATCCATCAGAGGCACCACACTAATCATTGATGTAACTCTTCTCCGTACTTCTCATAAAAGGGGTCCTACCCCCTTAAAATACATGCTGAAATAGGCGTAGAAGGGTGAAACAAAGTTCATTTTCAGCCCCTCAATGTAAGAAACGAAACTCGGGGGCCCCCGAAAACCACATTTTAAGGCCCTAAAACCAACAGTTTTTGAGATATTCCCAGAAAACTAATTTCACTTAATAAATTAATGAAAGAATGCATGGCGGTAATCATGGCAACTGAATCTCAGAGGTCCATCTATTTCTGTAAGACGCAATGCAAATCCATTTATTACATTACTGTGAAGGTTTGCAAACGGCTATAAGGTTATAATGGATCCAAATTAAGCTGAAATATTCATTAATACATACAATGCGCTTAAGGGGTCAAGGGGTATTCTAGATTTTTTTCACGCGATTTACACGTGCGGGTGTGGTACGGAAGGTCTATTATATCCCTTCTCTATTATATAAAAATGAATGTTTGTCTGATTTTTCGGCTTTTCTACGAAAATTTGACATATTTGCCCGTTTCAGACTGTTTTGTGACGGATGCACGCAAAAATATATTTTTGTCTGTCTGTGGACAATTTTTTGTGTCCTTATAACTCGAGAACGGCTGGGTGGATTAACGTAAAATTTGATACAGATATCCATCAGAGGTACGACACTAATCATTGATGTAACTCTTCTCCGTACCTCTCATAACAGGGGGTCTACCCCCTTAAAATACATGCTGAAATAAGCGTGAGACAAAGCTCATTTTCAGCCCCTCAATGTGAGAAACGAAACTCGGGGGCCCTAAAAGGACCCCGAAAACCACATTTTAAGGCCCTAAAACCAACAGTTTTTGAGATATTCCCAAAAAACTAATTTCATTTAATAAATTAATGGAGGAATGCATGCCGGTAACAATGGCAACAGAATCTCAGAGGTCCATCTAAATCTGTAACATCAATACAATTCCATTTATTACATTACTGTGAAGGTTTGCAAACGACAATAAGGTTATAACGGATCCAAATTAAGCTGAAATATTCATCAATACATATAATGCGCTTAAGGGGTCAAGGGGTAATCTAGAATTTTTTAACGCGATTTACACGTGCGGGTATGGTCCGGAAGGTCTATTATATCCCTATCCCTATTTTGTTATATTATTATTATTATTATTATTATTATTATTATTAGTATTATTCTTTTAATTATTATCATTATTATGGCGTACAACGAAGAGACAAAGCTCATTTTCAAACCCTTGGGGTCAGAAACAAAACTCGGGGCCCCTCAAGAGCCGTAAAGGGTCCCCGAAAACTATATCTTAAGGCTCTAAACCCAACAGATTCTTAGATATTCCCAGAAAACTAATTTCATTTACTAAACTAAAGAAGGAATGCAAGCCACTAACCATGACAACAGTATCTCAAGAGGTGGCATCCAACTTTCCATCTATTTCTGGAATAAGTAATGCCACTCCATTTATTACATTTCTGTGAAAGGTTGCAAATGGAGTCCTCTAGATTTTTTCACACGACTTACACGTGCGATATGTCGTACAGAAGGTCTATTATATCTCCAAACATCAACATTATTTTCAAAAATTCCTGATTAGAAATAGTAGACTGTTTTTTGCTGATTTTAGGAATTTGGGCCATTGGAGGCTAAAAACACTGAATTTTCATGCACCACATGCCTTTATAATTTATAAAAGGGGTCTTCCTGTAGTTGGGCACTTGACACAACGGTTAGGGTCAGTTCGTATGTGACGTGTATTGCGATTCTTCTACGAAGTTTTCAATTTTATTTTCACGCCAGGAAGAACACGTTAGGTAAATTTAGTTTGAGAGCACATTTTAACTAATAATTTTTCTTTGCCAACAAACAGGATCCAAGCCCCTAAACATTGCAACAGTAGCTCAATTGATAAATCTGGTTATTAATACCGAAGACCGTTCGAAGAATGGGTACTTCTGCTAGTATATATATATATATATATATATATAAATACATAAATTATATATAAACTTTTGAACTGACGGTGGTTTTGGGGTCTGGGGGATGTGAAACGCGAAGATATGTCGAAATTTTCCGGAAGTTGAAACATGTGACCCATTGCAATAGTTAGCTTTCAAATGAAATCTACCTAAAATGGAGGACACCCTTTGTGAGGACACTTTCGCTAATAGGGGAGTAAATTATTACTTACTCGATGCTACATTCAAGGAGCTTGCTGAGGCAGTGCAGTGCAGCATGATGAGCAGTATGGCATGCGAAAGATATATGCTGGCAACCGTCCCTTGACATAATAATGTAAATATCTAGGTGATAATAATGACTACTATACCAGATAAACCCAGACTTAAAGAATTATGTGCAAAAATAGACAACGGGAGGATTCGATTATCGAAAGCATCATTACAATTGGTCAGCTAGAAGGTCATAAATAGTAAAATGTTAACTTTAAATATTCATATAAGGAATATAAATCCACAGGTTGATAGATTAATATTAATTAGCTATTTTAGCCTCAAAATTAATTCAGACGTTTGGACATTTGAAGTGTTCCGTAAGATGATGATGATAATTGTTGTTTTAAGGGGCCTAACATCTAGGTTATTGGCCCCTAATGGTTTGGGTGATCGTGAAGATGATAACGAAATGTAAACTATAACTAAAACTAACTAGTAACTTATATACTAGAAGAATAAATGGAAAACAAAAGGAGAATAAGGCAAATAAAGGACAGGAGAAAAAGGAATGCCCTCAACCCTCGAAGAATGCGGATTGAGGGACTTGGAAAGAAGGAGAGCCATGAAAGTCAGATAGGAAATTGAAAGAGGAGGAAAGGTCCACCCCACAGGGAATGGATAAAAGGGGGTAAACCGGACCCAGTTCAGGAATCCCTCAAGGTCGCCAACTCCAGAACTCACCATTCGTGAACCCCTGAGGGTGCACCAGAAGTAGTGGCGCTACATACACCCTGCCTCCTTGAGGGCCTTGAGCAGAAGGCAGGAGATAACAGGAAAAGAAAAAGAAGGCTGTCCCCTCGCAGAAAGAAGGTATCAGAAAAGTTGAAACAAGGACCAATTAAGGCGGTAAAGGAAGAGACTCCCTAGGCCTCGGATACCCTAATACCATCGGGGTCGGAATAGAACAAGAGTTGACCAAGTGAGATCGACAGGAAAGAAGACGGAGATGAGCCCGGCACAAGTAAGTGGAAGCAATACCGTACTCAGCTGGGGCCCCGAGGTCGCCAACCCACGTCCCGCTAGATGTGAGCCCCTGGGGTGTGTTACGTAAGAGATGGGCGAGCACGCCACATGTGCAGTTGGAGATAAACAGTATGGAAGGTTCGTGCTCGTGAATTGGATAAGGGCGAGGCCACCATATAATGTTCATTTCCGGGCGAGCTCGCCAGCATGGGGCGCACTTGCATTGTAGAGCATAAATGAAGCTACCTGATGATGCGTAAAGGAATAAAAACTGACTCACGGCGGGCTCATCCTTCTCTTACGGACCGTCTCATTTGTAATGTTTTCTTAGATGTTGGAGGTTGACGTTCTCCTTTGATGATAGTGTGTATGATGACAAGTCATTTGCTACTGCTCATATTAATAACACGTAGGGAAGGATTGAACCAAGTATGTTGTTTATAAATAGGGGCATACATGCAAAGATTATTAAAGAGATCAAATCAAGGATCTACGATAATAACTACTGAGTGTGTCGCAAAAGTGCCTCGCTAATGTGCGAATCTGAAGGAGATTGTTGAGTGCATTAGTTAACTTCCATTAGCAGATATCATGAAAAGATTTAATGCAGCATGGGGTTAGCTTAAAGTGACCACGAGCAAGGAATGCAATACAGGGCCTGATGATGATTCGTTAGCAGTTGGAACCGGGGAATTGTTTTGAAACGTTTAATTAGAAAGTCTATATCCTTGAATTTCATTTTCTAAAAACTATCAAATACAGTTGAAGAAAGGGAGAAAGGGAGGAAGGAATGGAGAAAGGAAGGGACGAAGGGAGGAAGGAAGAGAGGTAGGAAGGAAGGAAGGGAGGAAGGAAGGAAGGGAGGAACGGACTAAGGAAGAGAGGGAGGAAGGAAGGGAGGAAGGAAGGGAAGGAGCAAGGAGGGGCGGAAGCGAGGAAGGAAAGAAGAAAGGAATGAAGGGCGGAAGGAAGAAAGGCAGGGAGGAAGGAAGAAAGGCAGGGAGGAAGGAAGGAAGGGATGGAGGGAGGAAGGAAGGAAGGAAGGAAGTAAGGGACGATGGAAGGAAGAGAGGAAGTAAGGGGGAAGAAAGGGAGGGAGGAAGGAAGAGAGGAAGGAAAGGAGGAAGGAAGGGAGGAAGGAAGGAAGGGAGGAAGGAAGGAATGAAGGGAGGAATGGAGGAAGGTAGGGAGGAAGGAAGGAAGGAAGGGAGGGAGGAAGGAAAAGAGGACGGAAAGAAGGAAGGGAGGGAGGAAGGGAGGAAGGAAGGAAGGGAGGAAGGAAGGGAGGGAGGAAGGAAGGAAAGAAGGAAGGGAGGAAGGAAGGGAGGAAGGAAGGGAGGAAGGAAGGAAGGAAGAAAGGAAGGTAGGGAGGAAGGAAGGGAGGAAGGAAGAAAGGGAGAAAGGAAGGAAGGGTGGAAGGAAGAGAGGAAGGAAGAGAGGAAGGAAGAAAGGAAGGAAGAGAGGAAGGAAGAGAGGAAGGAAGGAAGGGAGGAAGAAATGAAGGGATGAAGGAAGGAAGGGAGGAAGGGAGGAAGGAAAGAAGCGAGGAAGGAAGGGAGGAAGGAAGGAAGGAAGGGGAGAAGGAAGGAAGGGAGGAAGGAAGGGTGGGAGGAAGGAAGGAAGGAAGGAAAGGAGGACGGAAGGAAGGGAGGAAGGAAGGGAGGGAGGAAGGAAGGGGGGAAGGAAGGAAGGAAGGGAGGAAGGAAGGGAGGGAGGTAGGAAGGGAGGGAGGGAGGAAGGACGGGAGGACGGAAGGGAGGGAGGAAGGGAGGGAGGATGGAAGGGAGGGAGGGGGAATGAAAGGAGGAAGGAAGGGAGGAAGGAAGAAAAGGAGGAAGGGAGGGAGGGAGGAAGGAAGGAAGAAAGGAAGGGAGGAAGGAAGGGACGAAGGAAGAAAGGGAGGAAGGAAGGGTGGAAGGAAGGGAGGAAAGAAGGAAGGGAGGAAGAAAGGAAGGAAGAGAGGAAGGTAGGGAGGAAGGAAGGGAGGAAGGAAGAAAGGGAGGAAGGAAGGAAGGGTGGAAGGAAGGGAGGAAAGAAGGAAGGGAGGAAGAAAGGAAGGAAGAGAGGAAGGAAGAGAGGAAGGAAGGAAGGAATGAAGGAAGGGAGGAAGAAAGGAAGGGAGGAAGGAAGGGAGGAAAGAAAGAAGCGAGGAAGGAAGGAAGGGAGGAAGGAAGGGGAGAAGGAAGGAAGGGAGGAAGGAAGGGTGGGAGGAAGGAAGGAAGGAAGGAAAGGAGGACGGAAGGAAGGGAGGAAGGAAGGGTGGGAGGAAGGAAGGGAGGAAGGAAGGAAGGAAGGGAGGAAGGAAGGGGGGGAGGGAGGGAGGGAGGAAGGACGGGAGGACGGAAGGAAGGGAGGGAGGAAGGGAGGGAGGGGGGAATGAAAGGAGGAAGGAAGGGAGGTAGGAAGAAAGGGAGGAAGGGAGGGAGGGAGGAAGGGAGGGAGGAAGGAAGCGAAGAAGGAAGGGAGGTAGGAAGGAAGAAAGGGAGGAAGGAAAGAAGAGAGGGAGGAAGGGAGGGTGGAAGGAAGGGAGGAAGGAAGGAAGGGAGGAAGGGAGGGAGGAAGAAAGGGGGGAAGGAAGGAAGGAAGGAAGGAAGGGAGGAAGGAAGGGAGGAATGGAGGGAGGAAGGAAGGAAGGAAGGAAGGAAGGGAGGAAGGAAGGAAGTGAGGAAGGAAGGAAGGTAGGAAGGAAGGTAGGTAGGGAGGAAGGAAGGGAGGAAGGAAGGAAGGGAGGAAGGAAGGAAGGGTGGAAGGGAGGAAGTTTGAAGTCAGTCGGCTTCAATGAGAGCCAAGCTGCTTGAACTTTGTGCCACCACGTCCCTGAAAAATACAGTTGAAGGAATTCTATCCTGCGATTTAAAGTCATACTTTCTTGAGTTTCTCGTTACATGCCAGTTTTATTCCTCTTAGTTACTTGCATTAAGAGAAATCCCCATTTCAGTGTATTAAACCATTGAGAAATTATTGTGGGTGTCAATGTTGGCAATCAAGTGAATATAGTTAGTTCGTTCTCCATCTTTACCTGCAGAGAAGAGGAAAGGTCATATACGTACCCATGGATCTGGAAAGCCGTCGGCCTGCATTGAGAGATATCGAATTAATATGGAATTTAATTCACACAGGTGTAGTCTGATGATGTTCAACATGAGAATTAGTACTTAGGTCCTACAATAAAATGAAACTGATTGGAACCTACTGTATTCGATCTACTTAAAGTCATTGTAGTACACGACTACTGTGAATATTGCAGTATCACTTCATACAAGAATTATAGAGGCCGTTTAAAATAATACATACGGCATCAGGCATTCTGAAGTTTGTTTACGCCTCAATTAGGCAACGAGAAGATATCATATGCCATACAGCAATGACTTATATCGTCTATAACATGGATTTCCGATTCCATGTGGATAAGACCTTTCCTTTTTCTCCGCATAGTATGAATTCAACCTTGAAGTGTGTCCATTTATTTCTCTTACATCCTGTATACATGCGTACATACAATGGCCAAGTCAATAATTATTGGCGCTCTGCTCTTTCCAGCTGAGCTTCCTGCTCGTCTTCCGCCTGGCGCTCCTCCACGGTTCCCTGCCAAAGTTCTCTAATCAGGACAACCCCGCAGCCTTCCACCCCTGTCGGCATGTCAGGTAAGTCTATTTCCATCAATCGTAATTTTTGGCATGAATATGTCTACGGTAGGTAAGTGGAATATTGGAAGGAAATTATACCATTTATCTCAATAATTTTAGATGACGTAGGTCCTTCTTCCCATACAGCTATAGTAGGGAAGAATAACAAAGCATCATGTAAGATATTTCACTAACTGAGAGTCGAATATGGTCACGTTTGGATGGGAGACAGGTAGCTTGACGGCTGTGCCATCATGCTCCTAAGAAATTTGAAATTTGGCATGCAGATAAGTAACAAATTCAGGTTGACGATAAAAATCAAAAACTTGAAAACCATTATTTTAATACCTAATTATGGGGCTATGAACCATCTTCTGTTACATTTCTATATCCTTATTCTTTGAGCTTCTTTTCTAAATTAATATCTATTGTACATTGACCTGTACTCATTTACTAAAAGCCAATTTAATACTAACTTGAAGTTCTCGGGTTCCTCCTGTGATTTGATCAACATTTGAGGTGACCATAAGTGAACTTGAAAATTTCACGTTCAGTTGGCTTCCTAGTGAGTATACTCTCTTCTGTCGTCAGTATCGTATTTCGCTTACATTCTTTATAGCGATTTATGATTGTCCCACATGAATATCAAGTCTACTTTGCAAGCGAATATAGGGTGTCTCATAAGTAATGTCGTTTTTTTAAGAAAATTTTATTTGGAAGGTTTTCTGACAATAAATTAAACTATTCTTCAAAGTAGAGACCATCAGATTCTAAGGTATTGAGCCATCTCTCAGCGAGATTTCTTATCACGCGACGGTACCAGTCTCTGGGTTTTGATGTGAAGAATTCGGTGAGACCCACTTCCACAGCTTCAAGGTTTTCGAAATTTCTTCCACGTAATAAATGGGACATGGATCGAAAAGGAAGGTAATCTGAAGGCACAAAACCATAGCTGCATGCTGAATGTAGTTCAACTCCTCCCAATTGCTGAATTTTTGCCATGTCTGTTCGTGCAGAATGAGAGAACTTCAAGAGAACTCTATTTCGATTAACTAAAGCTGGGTATATCCGACTCCAAATGTCATGAACTCGTTCCTGTTGTTGAGAATAATGATCCCCATTGACTGCATGCCCGTTTGGAACAATCTCCCAGTGAATCACTCCCTCAAAATTTCACCAGACACACAACATCACTTTTGGGCGAACTGATTCTCTTTAACGATGACTTTGGCTGGTTGACGGAGACTGAGCTACTGTTTCTAGGCGTCAGCGTTGCGATAATAGACCCATTTTTCATCACACTTGACAATTCTCCTGATAAATCTATCATCCATGGGGTTACCGATAAACTGACCACATATATCCACTCTGCGTTGAGCCTGTTAAGGGGTCAATTCATGAGGTACAGATCTACAGATACAGTTTAGTTTTCCAAGTTTCTTTATCTGGTATCTTTTGATGATAGATTCTCGCAATATACGCAATTCTACTCATGGCGTCCTGTATATAGCATTGGCGAACCTAAGAAAACCAATTATGTCTTCCAAATCACTAAACTTGAGAAACGAAAGTTTGCTATATCTTAGCGTTCTCTTTTTATTTTAAATGGAAATATGAAATTTTGAAACCAAAGTGTGTAGTGACGTCACTAAAATGGTCGCCATTTTTAAATAATGCAAAATATCGAAATCAAAAGTAGCCTATGTGTAAACCTTGTAAATCAGCTACATCCATGCAAAATGTCATTTCAATCGGACCAGTGGTTCTTGCGTGATTGAGCAACAGAAAGGACGACAGACAGACAGACAAACACCATCTCATTTTTAAATATTAGTATGATGATGATGATATAACATTGTGAAACAGCGTAAAGATCCAAATACTCACATACAATAACCGGCACAATGAGTATAAAATTATACTCAAAATCACGTCTCGTTTCGGACCCCACAAACTACCTCTATAAATAAAACAGTTCATGTAGAGACTAACATAGGCTAACATCGCTCCGCGTTAACCGTGTTTTATAACACATATTTAGGTTTTACTCGCTAACCGTTGGAGATACACGAAAAGTGGTAAGCACCTTTCGGATAGATAATTAAATTTTAAAATTCGTATATGCCACCAAAAGTTTGCTATTTCTTAGCGTTCTCTTTTTATTTGAAATGGAAATATGACATTTTGAAACCAAAGGGTGTAGTGAATCACTAAAATGGTCGCTATATTTAATAGTGCAAAATATCGAAATCAAAAGTAGCCTATGTGTAAACCTGGTAAATCAGCTACATCCATGCAAAATTTCATTTCAATCGGACCAGTGGTTTTTGCGTGATTGAGTAACAGACAGGACGACAGACAGACAGACACCATCTCATTTTTATATATTAGTATGATATTTACGGTAAGATACAAGCTTTACAAACACCATGCGCCTTGGTTCAAGGCAAGGGAGTTGCGACCTTGTTTACAAAGCCTGTTAATGAATAACAGAACAGCAATAACAAACAAGAAAAGAAGACAATGAACGCGACCTGAGCATGTTCTTCCTTTTTGTATGCAAGAGTCTACTCAATAGATTTTTGACTATTTCTTTCTTATTTTAACTTCCACCTTTTCTTCCTTCCGTATCTCCTTTTTGTCGCTTCGATGTACGAGGAGCAAGTCAAGATATATATATTATGCAACTTCCTTTGTAGAGGAGCAGCTAGAAGGTGGGGCGAGAGGAAGGAAATCGATTCTGGAGTGGGAGCCAACTTGGCGAACACAAAGTTGCCGGGCAGGAAGAATTAACTTATTGAATTCTGAAACAGGAAGAGGCTGGGACGCGAAACAACACAAAACGTAAGATAAAACTCAAGAAAAACTATTATTTGGGATTACTCCATCGTTAAGAGATGAATACTGTATGTACTTAAGTGTAAAGCTAGTCAAGATATTTTACACCCCCTTTTTAGCCTACTTTCGAGTTTTGCAAAAAATGAAAGTAGACTTATGAGATCACTACAGGGCGAAAAAAAGTGTGTCTGTCTGTGTGTGTGTGAGTCTGTGTGTGTGTGTGTGTGTGAGTGTGAGTGTGTGTACTCTGAATGTCTGTCCCCCCCCCCCCTATCAATTCGAAAACGGTGCGCGCAAATTGAACGAAATTTGGTACAAAGGTAGCACTAGCAAAGGACACCTCGGTGTCATGTTTTATATCGCCGCCATCTTGACGGAAACGTAATGGCGGCCACACAAATGTTCAAAGCTTAAATCAAATTACGACTAACCTAATCGTCCGATCTCTACCAAATTTTGCAACAACATACCTTTATAGGGGAAGCATCCTTTGACCAAACAAATAGGTCATCAGCCTAATAGTTTCCGGATGGCGGCCAGCTTTGTGTGAAAATCGATTACCCCTATTAATTCAAACACGGCGAAACCTAATGGAATGCAATTTGGTACAGAGGTAGCACTAGCAAATGGCACCCCAGTGTCATGTTTTATATCGCCGCCATCTTGACGGAAACGTAATGGCGGCCACCCAAATGTTCAAAGCTTAATTCAAATTACGACTAACCTAATCATCCGATCTCTACCAAATTTTGCAACAACATACCTTTATGAAGGGAGCATCCTTTGACAAATCTAATAGGTCATTAGCCTAATAGTTTGCGGATGGCGGCCATCTTTGTGTCAAAATCGATTACCCCTGTTAATTCGAACACGGTGAAACCGAATGGAATGAAATTTGATACAGAGGTAGCACTAGCAAAGGGCACCTCAGTGTTATGTTATATATTGCCGCCATCTTGACGGAAACGTAATGGCGGCCACACAAATATTCAAAGCTTAAATCAAATTACGATTAACCTAATCATCCGATCTCTACCAAATTTTGCATCAACATACCATTATGGAGGGAGCATCCTTTGACCAAACTAATAGGTCATTAGCCTAATATTTTGCGGATGGCGGCCATCATTGTGTGAAAATCGATTCCCCCTATTAATTCGAACACGGTGAAACCGAATGGAACAAAATTTGGTACATAGGTAGCACTAGAAAAGGCCACCTCAGTGTCATGTTTTATATCACCGCCGTCTTGACGGAAACTTAATCGCGGCCACCCAAATGTTAAAGGCTAAAATGTAATTACGACCAACCTAATAATCTAGTCTCTACCAAATTTTGCAACAACAAATCTTTATGTGGGAAGCATATTCTGACCAAACTGCTAGATCATCAGCCCAATAGTTTGCAGATGGTGGCCAAGTATGTGTGCAAATCGATTCCCCCTATCAATTCAAACACGGTGAAACCGAATTGAACGAAATTTGGTACAGAGGTAGCACTGGCAAAAGGCACCTCTGTGTCATGTTTTATATCACCGCCATCTTGACGGAAACGGAATGACGGCCACCCAAATGTTAAAAGCTTAAATCAAATTTCGACCATCCTAATAATTTGATCTCTACCGGATTTTGCAACAACATGCCTTTTTGTGGAAAGCATCTTATGACTGACTACAAGGTCATCAGCCCAATAAATTGCAAATAGCGGCCATGTATGTGTGCAAATCCATTCCCCAGATCAATTCAAACACGGTGAAACCGAATTGAATGAATTTTTTTACAGAGGTAGCACTAGCAAAGGGCACCTCATATTCATGTTTAATATCCCTATAGCACGTTGTATTTCAACAAGCTACTACAACCAACATTCAATTATACTCCATGAAAAGGACAAAGAGTTATAACAATACCCATGCATTTAGGAGAAAGTAGGCTATATGTTCTTTACTGAACATCTTGTTTTTTCTTATTTTCTTATTAATTCGTAGTGGAGTAATGGTTCTTGTAATACAGTAAAATTTACAAATGTATCCATTTTACGATTTCATATTCTTCTTTGCCCTGTTGTTCAAGGGTAAAATTTTAATATGTTAAACGGTGTAATGTGCAGGAGCATAATCCTTGCAATCAGCGTCAATATTGCAAAATTAATCGAATTAAATTCGATTCATATTTAAGTTGGTATCACTAAGGAAACTATCATTAGCGCCCGTAGGAAAAAACATGATGTCTACAAAGTGTGTGAGGTAGTATGAATATACGATTCTTTGTCTCGGATGTACATGTAAGGACACAAAAGGAACTGTGTGAGATGGTCTGTCACATAGAACCCCCGCACAGCCTCGAAAGTGTTTCCGGTGTCATTAAGAATGCATTTTCGCCTCTTTTTCTGAGTCTACTGCAGCCCGCCAAGCTACAATGTTAAAAAAGTTGCTGAAGATTACTATGATCGGAGCCAAGGTATTTTTCTACCTCTCATTGCCAAGAAAACAAGAAAACAAGAACTAGTTGTCCAATTTGTGGGACGTAGATACCGTGATCATTCAGCCCCATGTACTTGGTTATGTGAAGATTTGTCTGATTACCAGTGTTCTTGGGGTGTCTGTAGGAGCGTGTTTATTTGTAATTCTGGAATAGATCGAGGAGGAAGCGGCCGTAGCTGGATCCATTCCGACATTGACCTGGAGTAGAAATGGGAAACCACGGAATACCACTTCTAAGATGACCGAGGTGGAAATGGAGACTGTCTCATCTCAGATTTGGCTCACAAGGCTGATGGTACCCCGTTCCGGTCCATTTAATTTATTTTTCAGAGCCGGGAACCTATCCCGTACCTATGGCATGGCGACAGCCAAAAATACTATCCTCTACACTACGATGAGATCACAAGAACTAGTACTGTAGTTCCGGAAAGAATATCTACAGTGTTTTTTTTTTTCACTTCCTTACATCCGTCTTGTATAACACCAATGGTATAAGTTCCGTATCATTTTGGTTGTATCTTTGAAGTCTGCTAATAAAATAAACGTATTCTCTGTCATATTGGTACGAATATTGTCGCTCTATTGCATCACGAACGAAGAGTGATAATAGTAGTGATAATATGGCAGTTCTGTGTAATATTCAACCTGGTGGCTAAGTTACCACGAAACGTTTAATCTCTTTCTATTATACCAACGTTTAAAACATTTTCTCTATAAAATCCTTCGTGAGTTTTTCTAGCTGATAACTGACATCATGGTGCCAAAATCCGTATAATTCTATTTGAACAAGACGTTCCGTGAAGAATGAATAATGACCTGCTATCTACCAACTCGTGAGTTAACTTGACTCTAAATGTAGTAACAGTGTAGGAAAGTATTATCAGTTTAAAAATATTTATTTTGAATTAGTTAGTAGCCTCGTACTGTGGTACGTATTGAGAGTCCTGTTCCACAGGTCCTGGGTTTGATTCCCAGTTTTGACAAGATATATAATTCTGGTTGAGGGTTGAAATGCGTTACACTCAGCATCGTAAGGCATAAAGTGGATTAGACTCCTACATCAGCTATCTTATAAAAGGTATTATATGGTTTACAACTTACAGTATATTCAAGGCGAATGCCAGAATGGTACCTAATTAAAACCTTAGTCGCATTGTACTCCTAAGACTAACCCCCAATTACAATTGCACACACTGATACAGTCATCAAAATAACAAAGGTGATCAAAGATTCCCCACACACCAAAGTACACGGTGGATACATGGCATATGATTTCACAATGCTCCTTAATGAATCAACAAATACTACGATACTACGATATTGATAATAATAATAATAATAAAAATAATAATAACTAGCGGACCCTTGTGCCCCATGTGTACAGACCATCCGCCCAGCACTAGTGCTATGCGGGCTGTACGCGATACAGTTCTGCCAGGGGCTATCGTCTTGTTTATTTGTTTAAAATCCCTTTATAAACAAATACATATATTTCCGTTGACTTTTCAAGAAATGCAAGATTTTTCCAGTACTATTGAAACGATTTGGAAGATTTTGGTACAAACCACACCTTCTAATTCGCTCTAGTTTAGGAGCTTGAGTTTTGTGAAACATACACCTTAGCGTATTATATAATAAGATAACAATAATAAGAAGAAAAATCTCCTCAGGAAAATGTTTGGCCCTGTGTGACTAAAGGAAATGTGGACGAAAAGGAGGTCTCACGAGTTATGCCAACATTCCGATAACATATCAGACACTACAGTATTAGAAAAAGATGATTACAATTTTATGAATATATTCAAAGAACGGTCAATGAAATACTTACTATCAGGATATTTAATAATTCCTCCACATTAAGAGCCAAGAATAACTGGATAATAGAAATTGAAAATGACTTTCAAGAAACAAACATTACAGACAAAATGTTATGGGACAGGCCTAGCTTCAGATCGTTGGTGAACAAATATCGTTGTGCCAAAAACCCCCGAATAAGATGCACATCAGAAAGGAAAGAACATCATAGTGAGAAAATGAAGCTATTTTGTGACGAGAAGAGAGCTAATTCAAATTAATCTGTGAATTAGATTGAATCGCTCTCCTTTGTTGGGAATGACGTAAAATAATAATAACAATAATAATAATAATCAGCAACAGAGCGCCTGACTCTACCTCCGCCTGAAGGTGGTAGAGGTCTGATAGACATCATGAACCTCCATACAAAACAAGTGACAACTCTGCGTGCTTTTTTCCATCAAAGGAGATGATGATGATGATGATTATGATGCTGATTTTCTTTTAAGGGGTCTAACATCGAGGTTGTCGGCCGCTTATGGTTTGTATGATAGTGAAAGATGAGATAAGAATGAAAACTAATACCAACTACAAACTTACAGACTAGAAGAAGAAATGGTACAAAATAAAGGATAAGGCAAATAAAGGACAGGGATTAAAGAAATGCCCACAACGCTCGAAGAATGAGGATTGAGGGACTTGGAAGGCAGGTGAGCCATGAAAGGCGGATAGGAACGGGAGAGAGGAGATGGCACGACCCAAAGTCAGTGGAAAAAGGGGAAAACGGACCCAGCTTAGGAATCCCTCGGGATCGCCAAATACCGAACTCACCGTCCGTGAGCCACTGAGGGTGTAGCAATATCCAGGGTGCACCAGAAGTGGTGGAGCTACATACATCCTGCCTCCATGAGGACCTTGAGCAGAAGGCAGAAGATAACATGAAAAGAAAAAAAAGGCTGACCCCTCGCAGAAGGAGGGTACCAGGAAAGATGAGACAAGGGCCAATTAAGGCGGGAAAGGAAGAGACTCTCTAGGCCTCGGATACCCTTATACCGTCGGGGTCGGAAGAGAACAAGAGTTAACCAAGAGAGGTCGACATGAAAGAAGACAGAGAGGAGTCTGTCACAATTAAGTGGAAGCAATTCCGGACTCAGCTTGGGTCCCGTGGTCGCCAACCCACGTCCCACTAGATGTGAGCCCCTGGGGGCCAACAAAGGAGAAACATCTCCTCTCCATCGCACTGTATCTTCAGCTGATGATAATTACACACCGCTCCATCTGTCATCTTTAGATTCACCAGTAAACGAAGTGAAAACTACCGAACTCAAGATCGGGAATTGGAAAGAGAAGGCGCTTCATGGGAAGTTTCTACATGAGTTGGACCAGCCTCACATCGACAAGTTAGCGTCGCACGCATGGCTGACGCACTCAGTCCTCTTTCAGGAAACAGAGGGATTTGTTGTAGCTATCCAAGACCAAGTTGTTTCTACTCGAAGTTATCGGAAATTTATCAGAAAAGATCCAGCAACAGAGAGTGAGAAGTGTCGCCGCTGTGGCAAATGTAGTGAGATCATTCAACACATTATATCAGATTGTTCCCACCTTGCGAACACTGACTACAAACAACGACATGATCAAGTTGCTAACATTATACACCAGAAACTGGTCTTGAAGTACAAACATCTTCAAAGCTTTTGGAAATACGCATCATCCGCAGTACTCGATATAGCCACACACAAGCTCAACTGGGACAGGGGAGTTGTGACAGATGTTGCAGTCAGTAACAACCGGCTAGATATCATTGTCATCAATAAAGAACACAGGCATTACTGATAGATATCGAATGCCCCATCACACAAACCATCCAAACAACAGCTGCTACTACTGCTAAGTACACAGAGCTGGCAATTGAGATAAAGCAGGGGTGGAAACTTGAGTCTATTACTACAATCCCAATAATTGTATCGAGTACTGGTGTTATACCCCAAACTCTCCACAGTAGTCTATCAGTATTGAATCTGCATCCTCAGATATATATTGAACTACAGAAGTAGTTCTGTTAAACACCTGCCATATTGTCAGGAAGTTCCTTGGTGAAAGTACTCTGGTCAAACACTCAGCAAGGCTCGAAGATGGTTCAGATGGAAATTTAGCTCATCCTATAAATGAAGGAGACTCTTGAAGAGTGTGGGCACGACATGGATGAACATTAATGTGAAGTCTCTGAACAGTGTAATCTACAAACGTACCTCAGTACAGATGGTTCCTTGCTAAGGCCAAACCAGGCTGTACGTAATATGTAACGAGTATTTGCCGTGAGAATGATGTCAAATAATCATATATATTATTTCAGTAGTATAGATCCCTCCTGCGGCACTCACAAGCGACCGATCGTGAAAATGAGCATTCAAATGAAAGAGAATAAATATTAACAGTGACGAATTGCACTCTAATTCCATAAATATCAATAATTTCCTTAAAAAAAAGACTTTCAAAAATGTACGAAGTGTGCGATTTGCAAATACTATTGATGTATTGAGCCCTTCAGTATCGCAGTGTTTATCTACAAGAATCTGTTCTTCGGGGTCGTGCTCAGTTCAGTGGATGCTATAATATGTTCGCCAAAACAACATGCTCTACTGGTTGAAGGGGCATATGGTAAAATCACTAATCTAAGAAAGAATGAATAAGATGTAAAGTAGACAATATTTAATGACTGAAATATGCATAAACAAATAAATAAATAACAAACAAACTCCTCCCTGACATCTCACTCCTCAACAAAAATCAACATAATAAAATGAGGGGTTACTCCGACCCACTCCTCATAAAGAAACTGTGGATACCAGGTCCACCGACTCGTATAAGAAATTGTATGTGTGCGTTCTGACTAACTAAAAGGTATGAGTACATGGATGAGTGTTCGTTTACAGCGGGTAACAGCCACTGTGCTCACGAACCTCCATCTCGCAAGTCAACATTTATGGGTATAGGACACTACACTTAATAAAAACAACTAAATTAATTCTGACACACACAACTTAATATCTATTATTTACAGGAATCTCCCCTGAGATTCCCTCCCCAGTGCGATGACGCATCTGACAACGAGCTTGCCTGCAAGGCCAAATGCTCAACAAAACAAACAAGGAAAACAGCATCGCGCGTGACTGCACGGGTCACTGACACAAACATAAACATGAAATATAAACCAACAACAACAACAACAAAAGCCTCGCCGGCTGAGATTACTTTACATGAATAAAATGCACGAGAAGCTAACGCTTTGGAGATTATAGTACGACGTAGACAACACCCTATTTACTCACAAATATTATTTACAATTGATCAGTTCTTTTCTGAATACAAAATGTTATAAGGAACAGGCCAACAAGCTCTGAATCTGCTAATGACCAACGGCCGTCTTATCTGATCAACCCGCCTCAAGATGTGGTTACTCACTCCCCTCCACATCTCTATCACCTGTCAGTTCCCAAGCGTGTCTAAAAATAACGATTTGACCCAGTGGCCTCGTTAAACATCGTAGAATCAACAGCAACAAATCTCACCCATTTTACATTAATGGCAAGAAAACATCATATCCATATATGCGCCTCGCGAGGTCGCAATATGAATGAATCTGGCTTATTGCGGCATGACGGAAATCAGACACCATGCTGAATTTCCCGCAGACAATACCAGTATAATCACACATGACACCATATCTCGGACTGACTTAAAAATCACATCAAGGAGGTCGGTTTGATCCAGATTTTCCTACTTTCATGTGCAAGACGCTCAAACTTTATTACCAAGATTAAACCCTCGAGTTAGCTGATTGCTACTCGCAACAAAACTACATTGCAACAATGGCAATTAACAACAATGAATCTGATCAATCGAAAACTCTACACAAAGATCAAAATCACCCCCAGACTATTTTATATTATATTAATTCAGTTCTACTTGTGTCGCATTACAAAACTCCGATCTACGTTACTTAGCGGCGTTACGTTAACATATGCGTACACGGCAGTGCACATAGTTACGTACATTACAACAATCAAAATATACAAATATCTACAAAATTAGCGCTAACTGTTTCCATGCAACTACTGTGTGTCAGACAAATACAAACTCTACGTTAATAACACACAAACAAGATATTTACACAAATTGGTCCCATACACCATAAATTGACTTGTCAATAATAAAATATTATTCAGTACTCAGCCTTCAGCAAATCAGCGTCATCGGACATCGGCAGCCATCTCCCTACTTAAATGCTTTTAGCTCATGGCAAACATTTCAACGAAGTGATGATGTTTCTGACTGCTTCCATGATCGACGCTGCCATCTCTCGTGCTGACACAAAAATGATTTTCAAATTAATACATACTCGATGTCTGTCTACTAAATTCACCTGTTTGAGTACTTAGTTCCCCAAAACAGTCTGTTGGCGAATTGTCGAAGATACTGGCCCTACAAAATAGAACAGTTACTATCTTTCAAACACTGAATTTACAACACATTTGGCTCAATAAAATCTGTGTCCTCATGACACACAAAGTACAAGTACCTTCGTCCTCAGACGCACATAATAAAAGTTATCAACCTGTGCCCTCCAACACACACAAAATAATAGTCTTACGCCCTCAGACGCTCAAAATAATAGTCTGTGTTCATGGCTTCACACACCACTTATATATGAATCGGTCACTGAGAGCCTATGAAAAGGGAAAAATAACAAGAAGTTCCGTGAAGAACTATACAGCCTACTTTTCATGCCAATGATTATTCTACAGTATATGAACCTATCTAGAATAATGACGAAATTAAGTTGGTAATATCGAAATATCTAATTAGTTCAAAATATACCTGGTATGATGTAGCCTAATAGAGCACTACAGTTGGCAGCCCTGGTGACTGAATATATTCTTTGTTCCATCTCTTTAGGTACAGAATACAAAATTTGGTTGAAGTCCAATGGACGTTACATGCAGTTAGACACTGGATCTATCAGCACGCGTAAAAGCATGTTGCCAACAATACCATACGTGTGCTGGTCAGAAATAATCTGAAATATTATGATATATTGTTGTGCCCATTTTGGATGAAATCCATTTGTTAGTATAGAAGTTACATGTATTTTAGAATTGGATATATCAGCAGGCATAGAATCATGTTGGCAGCACTGCCTTGTATTAATTACTCCAAATTAATCTAGAATGTCAGGTGCTATACGTGTGCAAAGTATAGAGCTGTTGGCTTGCATACTTTCTGATATATTGATATTAGGGTAAAAAATATAGACAGCATTTATTAACAGTTGGCAGCCCTGATTGCTCTTAACAATACTTATAGTCATATCTATTATGGTACACATAGCACATACGAAATTTGGTTGAAATCCAACTGATAGTACAGAAGTTACATGTATTAAAAATTGGTACTATCAGCAGGCTTATAATCATGTTGGTAGGACTGACGTATATAAGTTACTCCAAATTAATCTAAAATGTCAGAATATACGTGTGCATAGTTTAAAGCTGTTGGCTTGCATACTTTCTGATATATTGGTATTTGGATAAAAAAATTGAGAGAGCAATTATTAACAGTTGGTAGCCCTGTTGGCTCTTAATAATATGCTCAGTCATATCTGTTTATGTACAGATGTTACATACAAAATTTGGTTGAAATCCAATTGATAGTGTAGAAGTTATATGCATTTAAACATTGGACCTATCAGGAGGCTTAAAATTATTTTGGTAACACTGTCATGGTTGGCCTCCTGGATATTAAACTGAAATAGTATTATCTACATGTGTGCCAATTTTGGAATAGCTCCCATGTATACCTTGCAAGATATCCAACATGGAGCTCAAATTTCTAGTGCGTTTTTTCAGCAGTTGGTAGCACTGACATCATTTTCAAATATGGACGTGAGATATTCCGGGGCACATCTTTACTCATACTAAATTTGGTTTTGATTGCTGCAGCCGTTTAGGAGTTGATAGGGGGGGGACACACACACAGCCAGACAGACAGAAGGACAGACAGACAGACACGCATTTGCCCGATCTCATAAGACTACTTTTTCCTCATTTTTGCAAAATGTCAAAAGTAGGCTAAAAATATTTTCCATAAAAAATATTTTCCATAATAATTGTCTTACAGGCATGTAATAAACATCATTAAACTCTTAGAAATGCGCAGGTCAAGGTCATGCTAATTTAATCACGAATCGATCATAGGGATAATCTGTGTCCAGTTTCCCGCCGTAATTCGAGCTCTTGAGCGTGACGCCAGGTCTGCCGCGTTAAAGTAGCATTCTTCTCCTATTGGTTCTCACTCACGTAGACCTCGTGATTTTTCTTACAGCACCCCGCCCTGTAGGAGTGTCTAGTTGATCAATCAGCCTCTCATATCATTGCATTTCTTTTGGCTAGGCGCGAAACAGAACAAGGAACATGCCAAACGCATGTGTCATCTCGCGTCTTCCTATTTCTAAGCCAGCCAGCACCTGCTTTCTGATTCATCGCTAGGCTTGGTCCCTTTCACAAATTCCACTAGCGATTAATCTTTGTCTTTTTGCACCCAGGTACATTCTTACTGTCTCCAACCAATGCCTATAGTTTTACCATTTCCTTCTGGTTTTCATGATACTGGTAGAAATATTAAATATTGCAGAAATAAAACATAGAATTATTTATACTATCAGAGTATGAAGGGTTCAGTATGAAAATACGCTCAATAATTTCTGTCCACTTAACATTTTGGTCGATGTGACGCCATTTCAAGTCATCTTAACATTATGAGGTTTTTCCTTGATCATTTTGCATGGATTTTAGAAACAGTAAATCAAAGGAATGAGTACACAAATCGTATAATTTCATAAATATCGAATAACCGGTGAGTGTCACAGCACACTCAGCTCATAAATGATATTATCAGTGACAAATGGCATTCTAATTTCTTAAATATCAATTTTTGTAAGAAGGGTTCGATTTGCAAAACCTATTGGGGAAAGTGAAGTTTATGAACATGCGAGATTTCTCGCACGGGCCCGCTAGTAATAATAATAATAGTAATAATAATTTGAAGGTAGAGAATTTTATCACCCATAAAACATCAACTCTGCTTGTGGTTTACAAATGCCTCACAGTGGATTTCCCCGTTCCAGACAGATTCTTGGTGAGAGGTATCATGCCTAATGTTGTTCTCAATATTACACCAAGGCGAAACACTGGCAACTTCAATAAGATGTCAGAAGAACACTAATTGGTTTGAACAAAAAAACTTATTTCATATTATTCTATAACTAGCAACACCCCCATCTTCACCCGGTATCTATAATGGAATACCCGGTGTAAGCTTAAAAGGCGCATGGACGGCAGGTCCCAGGCGCAAATCAAAAAAGCCGAGGTGAACAGCGAAACTCCAAACACATATACTCTTCTCTTAACTCGACACGACTCGACAGTTTGATGCTGGCTGAAGCTAGGGTGTTACGCACAATCGCTAGCTCGTAAACTTACTCCGAAGCTAGTAATTTAAATTTCCACTGAATGGGGATTGTTAGGAAAAAGGAAAACGTAAGGACGCTTGTAGTAGGATATGTAATAAAGATAGGCATATGCTGTCGCGGATTTTTTAGTAGAACTTTTCATGCTGAACAATTATTACACTCATAATAGGACCTATATTCTCGTATATATAGATATCTTGAACGGTTTACTCACCGTACGCTTAAAAGGCGCACGGACGGCATGTTTTCTTCGACTCGATTCACTGAAATCGTTACTTCCCGGCTCCCTATGTCATAGATTAATGTTTGTCTACAGAAACCTTCTTCAAGAAATCCTTTACAAAATGGTGAAAACCAAATCAAAATCCACCCAGTGGTTCTTGAGATTACCCGTTACATCCAAGAATCGAGGACTTTTTTAATACAATGTATGTTTTATATGGATGCTTAACCACCATCATCACAAGAATATTCGATGGTAGTTCCTCAATACGGTGTGCAGGTCCACCCAGTTCACGGAGTGTACATCGTAACAACCATCTAGTCAGACCGAGAATGAGGTCTCTCTTGGTATTAATCTGCTCACCTCAAAGCCAAAGCTATATCCTCTGTCTAGGTGTACCTAGACCAATCTGTGGTCTGCTGCACATCCTATGTTGTCAACTATTGGACCGCAGAGTGTCCAAGTTCGTGGCCCTGGTAAGTGGGAGCTTCTCCGACACATTCCAACCCACGTATTGTGCCCACGGTATTAATGTTCTTGGATATACAGTATTATAGAATCGCATACATTCTGGAAAAATAAATAAATTAATAAATGTGATAATAAAGAAAGTAAAGAGTTTCCTTCAGTCCTCGAAGAATGAGAATTGAGATACTTGACAGAAAGTAGAGTCAAGGAAGAAATGATAGGAAAGTAAAGAAGCACAGGTATTATCTTTATGTCAACAAATAACTAGTAGTTCTGTGAAGAACCAAATAGCCCATTTTCTTATATCCTACTGGTCATTTCCATTAAAAACTCCCCCTCCTGTTAAAATGACTTACCTTGAGTTCTTCTTAATAGATTTTGGCACACGACCTAGGTTGTGATTAAGCATAGAGCATCAATTTTATACCAAAAACTCAATATCCATAAGTTGAAGTCATTTCAGACAAAACAATTCGTGACGAACTAAAAGACCTACTTTAAAAATAAAATATTGATAAATTTATTTGCTAATAACAAGTTTCTGCACAACGAGGTTAATGAAAATTCTTATACGAGAGACCTCAGTTACACAAGTTGTAGTATTATCCTGATTGATATTACACGCACCCACAATTTTGAATATATAGCCTACTTGAATGATATTAAAACTGATAGCTCACCTTCTTACAAAATGTATGTTTAAAAACTTTGTATTGTATCGAAGATTTACGCTGCTTAATGCAATTATGCACCAACTTTGTAACTTACATGCAATATTGTAGGCACATGCAATATACACTATTCTGAATACATTATATGTGATCGACTGCTTACCATATAATAAAATTTTGATGAATATAAGCAATGTACACGAGATTTAGGCTTAAGAATGCAAAACAGATAGACTTCATATATTGAAGATGTTGACCGAGTGTAAAAATAAATGGTGTCGATAAACAGGGATAAAATCACCACGAAACGAAATGGAAGTATAATCTTCTAAGTGAGAACTCAGTTGCTCAAATCACAAGGCTTTCGAACTAAATATTACGAGCAGAAGTCATCTTCAATATGTAAAAGCTTACACTTCATAACTCGCTAGTTATGAACCTGCAAATTTCTATGCTGCGGGAGGTTCCTACGTAGGCCTATATGAGAATCTCTGATCCAGATAATATCTCATAACTTATGTGAAATGAGTACAGTGTTTTGTTGTGGATTCCCTAGTGGCTCTGCGATATCGCGGTCATGTAGCTCCGTGTGTACAAGTTTTCTGACAACCTGTGACACTGTGATGTCTGTGCAAGTGTGTGTATTTGTAATCAAGGTATAATTTGGGTAGAAACAAGCCGTGGGCTTACGTAAGGAACCATCCCGAGATTTTATCTGGAGTAGAAGTTGGAAACCACGGAAAACAACTTCCAGGATGATGGAGGAGGGAATCGAACTCATCTCTCCTCAGTTTAGCTTCATAACTGTGAGTGTACCTCGTTCCGTTCGTCAGACCTGAATTATATTTCTTGCCAGAGCCGGGACTCAAACCCGGGCTTTCGCGGTGACAGCCAATAATTCTAGCCACTACGAAATGAGTACAAAATGAAGGCGTGCGTACCATGACATTCATGACTTATATGAGGGCGTTCTACTATGAAAACCTAGCACGTTTAAAAATCACCTTCGATGGCTACTTTTAGAACTCGATGTCCTTAAAGTTGCAGCAGTTTAATGAGATTCATGACATTAGTATTAACATTAACCGATATGGACTACAGTACAAGTACATACAGGGTGTCCCACCTCACTTCGCGACCTCAAATATTATCGAAATGAAACAGATGTGAAAAATCTACTTGCACAGGAATGTAGCCACGTCAGGGGGTCACACAATGGGAGGATATGCACAATCCAGGAAAGTATAACAATATCAATTTCAACGTAAAGTTACCTTTTTTTAAATGGAACATACATGTTTTTTTCTAGCAAAATCATTAGTAAACATACGATTAATGATAACAGAATTAGTTACACTTCTCTAAACCTCGTACCTTCTGAAATAACTAAAATTGTAGGTTACTAACCAACGACAGTGGAGTGTCAATGTTGGTGCGTTATCACTGGCAACCGTATTGTAGGTCCCTATTTTTATCAGGGAACACTAAACGAATAGCGATATGCATCATTTCTTCAAGACACGTTACCCCTTCTCATGGAGGACGTGGGTTTGGAAACTCGTGTATCAATGTGGTTCCAGCATGATGGGTGCCCCACACATTTCGCACGTGTTGCCAGAGATGTAATGGATGAGAAGTTCCAAATCGGTGGATAGGACGTGGTGGTCCTGTGAGATGGCCAGCACGGTCCCTCGACTTCACGCCATTAGACTACTTTCTCTGGAGCGCATAGCAAGATAGTCTATCAGGAAGTCCCAACTACAATAGCGAATATGCAACAGCGTATTACTTCAGCGTGTGCGGAAATATCTGTGGAAACACTGGGATCAGTACAACGCTCTGTTGTTCACCATCTACAGAAGTGCATTGATGCAAACGGTGGTCACATTGAACATCCGCTGAAGTGACACAGTTTCATCAGTTAAGATGTTACTGATTACTTGTGAATGTCTCTTCCATGCTGGATGTAATTTAAAAAACATGACGTTTCTTTAAGTTATAGGCCACAAGTTTGTTTAGGAAATCGGTAATTGTACATTTTTAACTATGTGTACAGCTCTACACATTTGTTAAACTTGACAAACAGTGTCTCCATTGCCATCATCTACAACGTTAGTTATTTCAGAATTTACGGGGTTTAGAGATGTGAAACCAATTCTGTTATCATTAATTTTATGTTTACTCTTGATTTTGCTAGAAAAAACATGCATGTTCCATTTAAAAAAAGGTAACTTTGCGTTGAAAGTGATATTGTTATAATTTCCTGGATTGTGCATATCCTCCCATTGTGTGACCCCCTGACGTGGCTACATTCCTGCGCAAGTAAATTTTTCAAATCTTGTTTCATTATTTGATACTATTTGAGGTCGCAAAGTTAGGTGGGACACCCTGTATAACTATCCTCATTTCACTCCTGTATAAGTCACAGAACTGGCCATTATAATTCAAGGAATACTTAGTGATTATACGGTCTAGAGCTATGGATAAGCACGTGCGTTTAAAATGAAGCAGGTTATACGTTCTCCACTGAATAACTTCTTCAAATATCAAGTCGTACTGACGAACACATATCAGTTACTTAGTTTTGTTTCCTAAAATATATCCTGATTGAAAATTAAACAGCTTGATATTGTGCCCGTTCGACGAGGATTTCGGGGAGCCATCGGCCTTAAATGACCCTTCCGAAACCCTCCTCCAACGAGAAGACATATAGGATGGGGAGGAATGCATGCATGGACTGGGGATACACGAGGAAAAGTTACTCGGGAATGTCGGTTATAATGAGAGATCAAAACTACCAGTCCAGAGGAATACAAACACAAAATACAATAAAGAGGCCAGGCTTACATTTAAATCGCACTCATTTTATTCAAAAGTGGCAGACCCCTAACCTACTTCGGAGAGGTGAAAAACGGCTAGTCCGTGCTAATTAATCCTAATATGAATTTACTCATCTCCGTACAAAATATCCTAAAAGTTAAACCTCTCGAAGTCCTACTAACAGATAATTAAATCAACAAGCAAGGCTATGAGTATGACACGTACCGGTAATTCATCCCTACACAATTACTTCGGAGATTGCAATAATAGTAATAATACAGGCACGAATATACAGCAAAGAATTATATTTACTTGCTTACAATGCAAAGATTGCGTTACATTTAGAGCACAATAAGTTTAAAGACTATGCTATGATAGTGCCAACTCTAACATTTAACGTTACAGTAATTTATGCTAATTCCTATTTGACGTTAAGTTTAGCAACGATATAAACGAGAAGAGCTTAATCCAAAATATTTTCCATAAACAAGCTTAGGTAGTACACAATCCTACCTCACAACTGGGATAGCACCAACCCATTGTGGTAAACCTCAAAAATATTACAATGGTAAGGACTCGATAATTAATCCTCCCGCGTCATGACCGTACATAAAAAGATTGCGACCTTACTGTCGGACTCACGTGACCATTTCGAGTGTTTCCAGTGTGTGCGCTTTGCCGGATACCAATGGCAAATGTGATGGCATGGTTGGTGTAGCCATTCCGTCTTCCTCCCTTCAGTGAGTATCAACCATCGCTATCCCTCCATACTGGGTTCTACTCCATAACGGCTTCCATCAGAATAGGAATCATAGCGTCCACTAGGTGTTGGATTATTAATGTGAGCTCCATCTTAATCATATATTCGGCGTTCTCACTGAATTTAAGCTCATCGTGATTTTGCTTTCAAAATACACTGCTTATACACAAGTAGCGGCTTATTGCAAAAATGACCATGTGTTCATCCGCTCACAGAAGCTAAAATGGTTGCTTGTGCAACTGTACTCACTCCAAACTTTTATGTTACTGAAACAATCGTGTTAATTCACACTAGAAGCATCCGCTCACGAAATTTCACCTTTATGCACTGGTGAGTGTTACACAACGAAATATAAATTCTCATTCGATTACAGACAATGAATGGTTTGAACTTGGAACAATTTTCACATCGGCTGGCAACCATGTGCTCGCCACGTTGTTCAGTCCTGTATTCAAGAATTTCTACCCAATTTATAAGTGTCACTCTTTTAAACCAAATAAACGTTCCCAGTGATATTGGCAGCTTTACTGCGTTTAATTAAATGTTATTCACGCATCGATAATGGTTGGTTTAACTAATAATCGTAGATTTTAACAGCGTCGAAATTCACGTCCGGTCAGGACCTCGCCTGAAATGAGAGTGTCCAACGCAACATGCCGGAAGCATCGACTGTACCACCCAGTCAAGGGTGAAACTATTCAACGTTCATCACATACTCTGCGAGGTTATACCTTTATTTACTGTCATCAATAAGAATCATATAATTCTTCAGAGCTTCCAATTATTTACAAATATCCATTAATAATTACAGTCTCCAAATAAAATGGCAAAAATTAATATCAGTGGTGCGGCAACTTGTGGTGCGTCAAGTGAGGGTTACTCCCAAAGACAAAACATTGCTGCTTTGGAGTCCTCGGTTCATCCATAGAAGTCTTACTCCTCATGAGCCATCGAAGCCATAGCTTGGATGTGATATCGGGCTCAACATGCATATTCCGCTGTTATCTGTTTAATGTATTATGTGTGTAATTTTCATGCCAACTCCATACATTTTATGGCAGAAGAATATGGGTCTACTGTCGTACGACCACTTTACGATATTTATGTACATAAATAAAGCCATATATCTGTACTCATTATTAGTTGCGGTTCTACGTAATCCCCCCTTCTTCCGTGGGTGGTACTAATTGCGAGATGTCGGACAATATTCAGACAGAGTCCTTCCACGAATCCAATCAGGAGTTACGTGAGCAGGAACGCCCAAAGGTTCACGATTCTCGGAAGAACTTAAACCATAATACAATTCATTCGAACGAAATAAGTTACGTGAAGGCGCACCAACACTCCAGATCAACCATACGACTCTCAAACATAGTACAAACAGTAGCTTACCAATGTAACTACGTGGGATTATTAGAAACTAAGGTTACAAGGTCGGTATTCCTGTAGTTTCGTCTGTTATAGAGAAATTAATATTGTGGGGTAGTTCGAATTCATAGGTTGGTAACAGTGGAGAGTTACAGCCACCCGCCACCTACAGCGCTAGTTGTAGGTAAACAACTAATAGCGACTCGTTTGGAGAACTGGTCTCGCGAAGAGATCCCATCAGTATTATTTATTTATTTATTTATTTATTTACTTACTTATTTATTTAGCGTATGGCTTTTAGTACTGGGAGTGTCCGAGGCCATGTTCGGCTCGCCAGAGGCTTTAGCTGCTACAAGCGGACACCCATAGGGTGAGCTGCAAGTTCCGTCCAGTTTCAAGTACTTTCAACTTTCACTACCAGCTGTTACTGACACCTAGTGGTGAACGTTGGAACTATTTTTTATTTACTTATTTATTTATAGTATGGCTTTTAGTGCCGGGAGTGACTGAGGACATGTTCGGCTCGCCAGAGGCTGTAGCTGCTTCAAGCGGACACCCCTAGGGTGAGCTATGATAGAAAAGTTTTCAACGAAATCTAACCTAGAAATTTAGCTTCACACAAGTTTAGTCTGTGGAAGGATCTTTGACATGCCGTAAATCTATGACATGGGACCGCCGGCTTTACTTCCCATCCGAAGGAAGGCATCTGAAGGATTTTAACGCTCTTAGAAATTCCGATGACTTCGGCCGGGTTTGAAACCGCTATCTTGGGCACAGCAGTTCAGCATGCTACCAACTACGCCACCGAAGCCGTGGGGTGATCAGAAACTAAGGTTACAAGGTCGATATTCCTGTAGTTTCGTCTGTTATAGAGAAATTAGTAGTGTGAGGTAGCCTAATTTAAATACATACGGTTGGTAACTGTGCAGAGTTTCAGCCACCCGCCACCTGCAGCGCTAGTTGTAGGTAATCAACTAATGGCGACCCGTTTGGAAAACTTGTCCCGCGAAGAGATCCCATCAGTTATCCGATTTCTGTGGGCGAAACATGTAACCGCGGCCAGTATTTCCAGATAGGGTGTAATATTCCTTCATGACAACATGGGACCTCATACAGCCCAGAAGACCACCACGCTATTGAAGCGGTTTCGCTGGAAAATCATCCCTATATCTCGGACCTCGCTCCAAGTGATTTTCATTTGTCTCCTCACTTGAAGGAGCACCTAGGAGGTTGACGATTGCCTTCAGACGAGGTGGTGAAACACTTCGCGACAACGTGGCCGAACAGGCAAGGACAGGGATTTTACCATGAGGGAATATTCAAACGTATCCCACAACGCGACAAGCGCCTAAACCGATACGGAGAATATTTCCAAAAATAACCTTATCTATTGAACCCGAGGAGGTTATGCTGACTGGAATTGAACGTGGTTCTCAGAGACTGTGATCTCAGTATGAAGGTTCCACCAGGGAACGAACCAGAGATCTGTAGAGGCAGTTTCATGGTAAAAACCCCTCGAAAGAAGTGTATATTTAATCACTGGTGTGATTTTTGGTGCAATGACATTATTTATTAAAATAATGCAGGGAAAAATGAGCAGATTACAGCATTATTAGTCTACTTGGTGTAGGCTATACGAGGCTTGAAGCACGAAGAGGGCAGAGTTGACATTTTACAAATTAGCCCAGAATTGTGGGTGGGGCCCAGTGGAGCCATGTCCATCTCTGTGACCCCATTCTGTCGTCTGGAGCAAGGGGGAGGCCTGAATAATGACCCAGTTATTCCCCGACGGAGAATAGATTTGAGGAGTGGGAGGAGAGATGCCCAGGAAAATCATTGATTACTCGTGATTGGAGCAACGAATTGAGATGAGAGTTGCTCACAGATGAATCTTTTGGCAGGAGGCTAATTTTAGAGCCTTTTACCTGCGAAATTGGGGCATATTTAATGATGTGCGGAAGGACTGTAAAACGACCATTGTGCGCGGATAGATTTGAGAATGTTGCCGGGGAATACCCGTAAGATAGCGTCCCACGCTATGGAGAAAGGAATTAATATTAATTAATTGGACGAGCGATTCCTTTGCACGCAGATAGTTTTGGAATCTGTGAAGAAAGAGGAACCCAATGATCAGGGTTTGGAGACCAGATTCACGCTGTGAGAGGAGCCAAGATTTCGCTGCAAGATTTCGCCCTACTTTCAGTGAGAATCTGATATAAGGGAGTAGACCCTTGGAGGAGCGCTCAGTCAAAACCCAGTCTCTCTCAGTTCAAGCTCAGTCTACGCGCAGTTCACGTGCAGTTTGCACCCAGTTACAGAGCAAGTTGCAGTCTTATGCAGTCTTCACGCTCAGTTTACGTTAGAAGTTACCCAGTTGTAGCTCAGTTGCAGTAAGTTGCAATCAGTATGCAGCAAGTACGAGGGCAGTACGAGGCAGTATGTAAGCAGTATACAGCAGTCTTCAAGTAAGGTACGAGCAGTCTTCAAGTGAATCTTCAGTCAGGTACAGCCACTTTGAAGCAAGTTCGTCAAGGCAGAACGCATGGCGGTTCTACTCATAATAGACGCCGAACAAAGACTGGTACAGGTAAATGAAGCATTTAATAAGCTTGTATGAATAATAGTCGTGCTATAGGCATAATCAGCAGTACGAACTATGCCGTGTTCAGTTACGAAGCACCGTGTAGGCTAATGGCAGAACTATTGTAAATAATTATTTGTGTAAAGTATTGGACAGTGTTGAGCGCAATGTGTAAAGTATTGATTGATCGTATACGTGTAATTACGATGGTATGCGCTAAATGAAACTCTACGAAATGTTTGGTAATGTCATGAGAGTACCAGATGATAACACATGTACGGGAGCTAGCATATTTATGCAACGCAGGACGCTTACCGTAGGAGTAAGAATATAAAAACTGTTGGTGAATTCCGAGAGCGGGTAAATCAGACTTTCAATCAGGAGTTGATAGGAGCACGGAAGATGCCGTCGACGCCTGCAAATTCGATCTTTGCTAGGGAATTTCAGCATTGAAAAGTGTATAAAGTGACGTGTGTTAAGTGTACAACATATGTAAAATATCCTTTAAAGTAGTGATTAGATAAGTGTTTCACATGTGTGGGAGCGATAGCTTCCTGAGAGTTATGCAACGTGTCGTGTTGTTGATGAAAATTATGTGTTATAAAATGTGTGTTTGCAAGATGAATATGTCGCGTTAAACCTGCTAATGGCAGGCGACATGGAGAAATATGATTGGTTGGAGCCACCATAGACGCCTATAGAAATGTAAGTACCCCACAAGTTATGATTATGTAGAAATATGGGCCATTGTATGTTGTGATTCCGTAAAGATGCCAGTAAAAATCAGTTTAGGAGGGAGGTCCTCCATGTTTAATCATTATTGTGTTGATTTTTATAGAGTTGAGATGTTAATTTGCATCATTAAGTGGAGTAATTATTCCCACTATGAATTAAGAATGGCAATCGGTTATGTAAATGTGACGAGCACTATTGTTCGGATTTTAAGACGTTTAGCTATGTCGGATTTTGGTTAAGTTATGTGAGAATAATAATAAAGTAATGATTTTTTGGTCATTTATGTCAGTGAGATTGATAAGAATAATAAAGTAATGATTTTAGTCATTTATGTCAGTGAGATTAATGGTAGTAATAATAATGAATATTAAAAGTATGAATGAACACATCAGGAAACAAATAAATGTTGTAAGCGAGAGATTTACGCTAATTGCAAGACTTATCAATCTAAGCAGTAAGATGATACAGTAAGATTACATTACAGTGATTAAGGAAAGAAGTTTTATATCAGAGTATTGCATATATTCAGTAATGATGCCAGGCATGAAAGAGCTTTTAGCGGATTGAATTTGCAGCTTATATGAGAAGCTTATAGAGTAAATTGTTAGATTTCTCTTAATAATATAGGTCGGAAGTCGTAGCATTGAGTTAGGGGCCAGATGGTCTATTCTACGTATGAAATCTCCTATGTCATGGGCATAAGTGGAGATATAATTTTATGCCAGAGTTGTAGTGTGTACCCTAACTCTGAGGAAGGATATGAAAGTGTTCCGGGTTGGGATCCTATGATAGAGACGAGGAAAACGGGGACACCTCGAAACTCTATGGTCTCCCGAGAACTTATTTGATGAGTTATTCCGCTCGTAGAAGCGAAACTCATGGCGGCAGCTGCAGTAGCGCCTATATTTTACTTGAGACATCGGTCACCCGTTAGACTAATGCATTACGAACCCCGAACCTTCATGTTGAATGGACCCGTGTGAGGCCAGTTATTATTATATCCTCTGTGTAGGAGTAATTATAAAAGCTCATTCAATACCTGTTTGCATAATAGTCAACTAAGATCCTTTGGGATATGTGTGTCGGTCAGACAACAGTATTTGTCTTGTAAATCTTTACTGCTTAGAAAGGAAAGCATTCAAAACCTTTAAGGAGGGTCGAGGTAATTGGTGGAACACCCATCCCACTTTCTATTGTGTGCTGACTCCTCTAGCCGAGGGTCTGCAGGGGCACTCGAGCCGTCAAGGCGAGTTGAAAGCAAAATATTTTAGACCCTGGTAAATGACATATAATGAAAGATTGTTATGTTGAGTAATGTAGCCATGTGGTTTAGGAACACATGGATAATTATAGAATATCCTGATGGTTCATTATTTTAGCTATCTGACGAATAGTTAGATGATGTATTTGTACTGTCACTGAAACCAAGTTTTGAAGTTAGTTACCAGATGCCAGTCGCCACGAGAGCAAGGTAATCTATTGTAGCATCCGACACAAGCTATAACGTAACGTTTTATGTAGGAATCACATACAGCATGCAATGGAACCATATAAATAGAGGAAGTGGAGGGGTAGCTTACATAATTATGGAGTTGCACGTTGATTGCGGTGCAACGTCCGAATAGGTAAATGCATGAAAGCATTTGTTTGGTGAGAAGAGAAAAATCAAAACACGCACGGCACACATAATTGTTAAAACCAAGAGGTTTAAGGAATAATTAATTTGTGATATTAAAGAAGTCACATTGTATGACTGTTATGTTAATGTACAGTTTGTATTGAAGTCGTAGGTGCATCAGCGCACTAGAATATCTTTATGTAGTTCACATAAGGGTACAGCTTTATGGTTTTATATGACTCTATTATGATTTCTTTTTGTTTATTTGTGGATTGTGGAAGTAAATTTTTGTTTGCTTTGTTTTTTTATGGTTTTGGGATTGGTTTGTGTTTGAAGCCATGATTTTCATTTACTGAATTAAAGTTTTAGAATAGAGTTGTGCCTTGTTATTGTAGAGTTGTTACCTTATAGCCTCAAATCCAAAATATGCACTGCTCATTTGGGGGAACGGCACGCGCCTGAGACCTGATGCTAGCTGGAGGCAGCTGCATATTTACCATCGAGATTACTCACATGGGTACACTATGTACTATATCAATTAGCTGTATTGGTTCTATGAAATACAATGTATGAGGTGCGTTCAAAAAGAAACGAGCTGGAGGCATAATTACAGAAACCAGTACCTGTACGTTAGAAGTATTGGCCCTGGCAGTTGAGGCACTTGTCCCACTGTGACACGAGGCAGTGAATGGCTGTCTCATAAAATTCCTTGGGCTGCGATGAGAATCAGTTCCGCACGTACAGCTGGACGTCGGCGTCCGAGGTGAATCGTTGGCCCCGCAGAGCCCTTATCAGGGGGCCAAACAAGGCGTAGTCACAGGAGAGCTGTCTGGACTGTATGGTGGGTGGCCGAGAACCTTCCATTTGAATTTCTGCAGGAGTGCCGCGACTGTGTTGGCCGTATGAGGTCGTGCATGGTAGTGGAACGACTACGGCGGCTATGGTGTTCAATGTCACTTGGCGGTCCTGGGTAATGAGTGCATCAACCAGCTGGAAATTGCCATCGGTAATGCAGGGGGGTGCCCCAGACCGGGCATCATCGGTTAACGACACCCGTCCTTTCCTGAAGCGCTTGTGATACGCCTTGACCCTTGCAAGGAACATGCAGTGTTCGCCGTATACTTGTAACATTCGGCGATGAATGTCCGTTCCCCCTACTCCTCCCGCTGTCTGAAACCGAACAACACATGTTTGCTCTTTGGTTGAGGCCTCCATGTCACTGTTTGCAATGCGACTGGCAGCGTTGGACGATTGATGCATGCTGCTGCTCCCTTTGTATCGTCACGTGACGTGCACGCGTGCCCTTTAGCGACGGGCTGTGGCCTTTCACGCTCTGGTCGGAACCACACCTCGTTACACACGCCACGATTAGCCGATGAAGTCACCGGTTTGCGCATTCCAGCCTCTGGCTCGTTACGTTGTGAACGCACCTTAGAGATGTTTCACTGCAGGCCTTGTAATCTCAATTTCTGATCGCCCCTCGTAACTGTACATGTAACAAACTGTACCTCTACCATATGGCCTCATAATTCTCATCATTTCCAAAGTGGTTCACCCATTATATAACTGTGTTATGAAATTAACTGTCGCATAGCTTGCCACGGTGGGTGAGTGGTTTTCTTGTCGGATTACAAACCCCCAAGCTTGCAGGTTCGCTCCTGGCCGTGGTAAGTGATTTTTTGAAAGACGGCAAAGATCACGATACGCATGTCATACGATGTTGGCATTTTAAAGAACCCATTTGAATTCAGTAGGCCGTGTTCATAATGGCAAAATTTATTAATCTCGGGATTTTCCGCCAACACAAAGTTCCTCATTTCTCAACTAGAAAGCGCTATAATGTCAAGGAGCTTATATATCTAACTTCCTTGACTTTCATAGTGCTTCAAGGGACAACAAAATTCGATATGCAAGCTGCCCTCTGGGTGTCAAATAACAAAGCTTGCACCCGTCACCCGAGGCCATACGATATTATTATTATTATTATTATTATGAACTGTCGCAAAGGGAGAAGAGCAAAATACAGGCCAGTGAGATGAGGTTCTTGAGGAGCAGTATTGGAGCTACAAAGATGGACAGTATAAGAAATGAGAGGACCAGAGAATTAATGAAGGAGGAACCATTACAGGATGGTATAGAGAAATCTAGATTTAGATGGTATGGACAAGTAAAATGAATGGAGGAGAAGCGGATACCCAGTAGGATACATGAGACTAAGTGGAAAGGAAAGAGACGAGAGGAAGACCGAGAGACAGGTGCTGAGGGGGAATGGAAGAAAGCGTGAAGAAGAGAGGTGAAGACTGGACAAGGGTGGAGGTTGAGAGATGGTGGGAAGACAGAATACGTTGGAGAGGCTTGTATTCCAAACAGTCCCGGCCAGTGGCTGGAAACTGTGCATGATGATGATGATGTGAGAAAATATCGGGTCGTATTTTTATTAAGATAATTTCATTAATAGAATAACATAATTACGGTATTATCATCAGTATCCTAGCATTAAGAGGGGGCGAAACTTGGGTCGGAAATCGCCTTTTATTTCCAGAAATGGCCACCTGAGAGGTGAGCGCTATGGAAGCGTAACACAATCCAATGAAACATGTGTAGACATAAAATTAATATAAGTGAGTAACCGTATTACACAGCAATGGTTCAGCATAAATAATGATGGCAGACAAAACAACATGAAAATCACCTAAATTATTGGAAAACATTTGTTGAAAGTAGCCTACGATTCGAAAACATCATCCCTGGAGATATATTTCTTTTCTGCCGCCTACTGGGTCGTCCTGGTAGCGCAGTAGCCTAGTATGACCTTGAGGGATGCAGCTGTCTTTGTTATGTTTACAAACAGACCAAAGTCATAGTTCCTGTCTACTGTAATTACTTCATATTTTATAAACCATTTAACAATAACCCCTGGCACTACAGCCCATCAAGGGCCTAGGCCTACCAAGCGACCACTGCTCAGCCATTTGACCTGCAGGTATTACAGTGACGTGTGGTCAGCGCATCTGGTCCCCTCGGCCGTCAATCTTGGATTTCTTGACCGGGGTGCTGTCTCACTGTCAGACTGCTACTCAATTGTCCTCACGAGGCTGAGTGCACCCCGTTTCAGCCCTCATGTCTGCTTCTAAAATCCCTGAAGGAGCCTAGAATCAAATCCGGAGCCTCCGGGTGAGAGGCTGGTGCGCTACCCCAACACCATTTACCCATCATAAATTGGTACAAAATTACAGTAATGTATAGCAATTTGTATCAATTTTATACCAATATCACCAGATCTAGAACGTGAATTTTGAACCCATGTGTATTCTAGAGCAAGCTCACCTTTTCATCTAACAATCAAGTTTTTTTTTCGTGTGGCCTTCTAGGAAGTCTTAACTCGATACGACTCGACAGTTTGATGCTGGCCGAAGCTGGGCTGATAGGCTCTCTCGCTAGCTCGTAGACCCGCTCCGAAGCTAGTAACTTAAATTTCCACTAGATGGAAATTGTTGGAAGAAATGAAAACGTAAAAATACTTATAATGGGTGATGTATTAAAGATAGAGATATCCTGTCCGGATCATTTTTGTAGAACTTTTCATGCTGAACAATTATTGCGCTCATAGTATATAGATATGTTTAACGGTTGACCCAGCGTGTGCTTAAAAGGCGCACGGAAGGCAGGATTTTCTTCGACTCGATTCCTTAAAATCGTTACTGCTTGGCTTCCTTTGTTTATAAATGAATGTTTTTCTACAGAAACCTTCCTCGAGAAATACTTTTCATAATGGTGATAACCGCATCAAAATCCCTCCCGTGGTTCTCGAGATTACCAGTTATATCCAAGAATCGGGGATTCTTACCTCACCACACTTTCAAGAACCCTCATGTATGCTTTTAAATGTCAGGACTTGACGCATTAACCAATATTTATTAATCCTGCTTTGGCAAAAAGAGAGTTTCGACATCCCATGACAGACGAAGAGTACGCCTTGGGGCTCCCGATGAAGCAATAGCTTTCTTCCCCTTATATAACTTAATTCTTACGGAGTTGCTGAAATCTCCTTCACTTCTTGCGTCACCGTAACTTTTTGCTCGATTGTAGGAGACTGATTAGGGCTTGGCCAATGGAAGATGTGTCGGTTTGGAAAGGTCCCAATTACAGTCTTAAGTTAAGTCCTTAAAGATAGAAGGAGTGTCCTGCCATGGCAGAGATGAAGGAACGTCTCAAACCATCTTCAATCAACAAGAGAAAGTATCGATTCCGACTCGTATTTGGGTCAGTCGGATTTGTGGGTGTGCAATGTGCAGCAGATGGATGCTTAGTCTGGGAATACCTGCAGTTACAGCCTCACCCAAGGGAAACAGTCGCCCATATGTTGGTATCATTTTGTAAAACGCGGAATGATTAGCAGTAAAATAAACTTATTGGACAACTTTTAGCTGTAAAAATATGTACTGAATAATTACCGCTATGGGAAGCTAAAAGTGGTAAAATATATATTCTAAACCTTCCGTTTAGTTATCTACAGTTGACCTATATGCCATTAGAAAGTGTTAAGAAACCTGTGCATCTGAAATCTCTTGAGGGATTTGACCCACCAAGCTACCGTTGTTTGGGTACATGGCCTGGATATCGTTGACAGCATGACGAGTCCTCTTGGTCGTTAAGCATGGCTTTATTGACCAGTGTCCCTACCACTCGCATCATACAGGTACTTAATTTTATTACCAAAAGTGATAATAATATTTAATGATTTCAAATGTCTTAAGTAAGTTAATGCACTTACGAAGTAAATGTAGTTATACAGGGCACCCGAGAATGTTCTCCGCAGTGGGTACGTGCAGCTGTGAGTGGTTGAGTCATGCGTTTTAGTTGGCTGCACTGCACTGTGTCCTTCAAAGCGGGACTTCCGCGTGTGAGCTGTCGGTGTGTATTGCGATAAGCACGCAGCTTGCGTGTATTCTGCGTGTATTAGTCTGCGAGCGTTTAGATAGATTATTATTGGAAGAGTGCAACAGTATACAGGCGGTAATGTTTACTATTGAAGAGAGAGTTTTTGGTGGAATACGTTTTTCGCGAAGGCGATCGGTTTACAGATAATGTAAAATTCAGATTTCAGGCGCGGTTTCCTAATTCAAAGTGTCCAAATCGTGATACCGTTCGGGATTTGGTAAGTAAATTTCGTGTGACTGGCTCATTGCAAGATGTACCGGGAACAGGCAGGCCTACGCTTTTAACAGACGAAAACATTGATGAAATCTCCGATATAATGCTGCGTAGTCCAAGTAAATCAACACGAAAATTAGCTCAACAAACAGGAATCTCCAAGTCGACAGCACATAAAGCTGTAAGAGACAAGCTTCAGCTGTTCCCTTATAGCGGGCGATGTATGGAAGATAGACATATGCTCTCGCGGACTTTTTTGTACAACTTTTCAGGCTGAAAAATTCTTACACTCATAGTATTTAGATATTTTTAACGGTTTGCCCAACGTAAGCTTACAAAGTGCTCGGACGCCAGGTATTTTTATCGACTTTTCCATTAAAATAGTTACTGCTCGGCTTCCTTTGATCATAAATAAATTATTTTCTACAGAAATCATACTCGATATATCCTTTACAGATTGGTGAAAACTGCATCAAAATCCAGCCAGTGGTTCTCGTACCCGTAACATCCAAGAATCGGGGACTTAGTTTTATACTAACAGTAAGTAGAGATAGAGATGATGCAAGCGGCAGCCGTGCTACCAACGTAACTGCTGTAGCTAGCTCTCGCAGACGCATGTAGGCGCTTCGGAGAACATTCCCGGACTCACTGTACAATATGGTGCTGCAAAACTCTCCGTGATATTTTCAAATCTAATGACTTTGATGGTAGTTTATTCATTACAGCTTCCTTACAATACACTTAATGACCGTGGAAAATTCTCTTTGGTAACAATTTGACGCACCATTGCCTCAAACATAACAGTAGTTGTAAGACTCGTTATATCTACACTGGAACGTTAAATATAGGTAAAATTCAATAAATACATTATTATTATCATAATCATCAGCAGCAGCACCCAGTTGTTCAATTTTACGTCTTTGAATTACGGGAGATCAATACTCTCATTACAAATATAGAGGAAACATATAACTGGGAATATTGAATGTGAAGAATCATATAGCTCCATTCCTTTTAGTGTACCAGAATATAGACCATAAGATTATTTATATTTTATATTGAAATGTCAGAACCAAGCCTCCGTGGCTTAGGCTGCAGCACGCCGGCCTCTCACCGCTGGGTCCGTGGTTCCAATCCCGGTCACTCCATGTGAGATCTGTGCTGGGCAAAACGGAGGCAGACATGTCTTCCTCCGGGTACTCCGGTTTTCCCTGTCAAAATTTCATTCCAGCAACACTCTCCACTATCATTTCATTTCATCTGTCATTCATTTAATCATTGCCCCAAAGGAGTGGGTCAGGCCTCGGCAGCCGGCACAGTCCATATCCTCGCCGCTAGATGGGGGCTTCATTCATTCCATTCCTGACCCGGTCGGAGACTGGAAACAGGCTGTGGATTTTCATTGAAATGTCAGAAAGCGAGGTAATTGGCCGTATGCCTGTGATTCATAAGGAACTTCATACTGTCATATAAATAAATAAATAATTAAATAATTAAATAAATAATCAAATAAATACATTAATTAAAAGCATTGCTATTGGTATTACTAAAAGTATCGGTATCACTGTTGATATTATTATTATTATTATTATTATCATTATTATTATTATTATTATTATTATTATTATTCTTTCTTCGATTCGGCCAACTAGAGACCACGTCAGTTCATCTGTATCTTCTTCCGAGCTCTAACTACCGCCCAGTGTTCCCTCATTCGTCTCCGTTGTTGTTCTTTTCTCTCTTGGGACCACGCCTTCCTTTCTTCAGCTTCGGCTTTTCCTGGAAACCTTTGTGCGTACGTAGTTTTTCCTGAAGTGGAACATGCACCTGGATATCTTTAGGGTAATTTCCATTTCACGTAGATCTTTCTCAACTTCCGTAAACCATGCCCCTTTGGTTTTCTTATTTTGAAAGTACGTCAATATCCGTTTTGATATCCTGCCTGGGCTCATTCGTGTCACGTGGCTATAAAAGGCAATCCTTCTTTTTCGAATCGTGTCACTGATCTTCTCCACGTGCTTGTACAATTCGTGGTTGTGGCGCCTTCTGTACTCGCTGTTTTCTTTGATGGGACCCAGGATTTTCCTCAGAATCTTCCTTTCTTTAGCCTCTAGTTTTTCCATTAGACCTTTCTTGTTCATTGTTAGAGTCTCTGTCGCATACAGAGCCTCTGGTCGAATAACAGTGCAGTAATGTCTAATTTTGGCGTTTAAGGATATCGATCTCTTATTGTAGATGTCTTTAGTCAGGTTGTATGCCATTTCCATTTGATTAATGCGTGACATTATTATTATTATTATTATTATTATTATTACCTTATTCATGCTGTAATTTTGGCCGTTTTCAGATCACGCTATTTCAACTGTCATTTTCCTCTTATTTGCCCCTGGGGTTTAACGTTCGTCCAATATTATTTTGTATTTTATTTTTATTTTTCTATCATTAGATCATCAGTATACACAGATCCAAGTACATAGTACTGATGATCATCATGTCTTAAGTTCAAAAGGACGTAACAACAATACTAATAATATAAATAATAGCAACTGTGAAAGTTTGAAATTTATTAAGAATATATTTACTAAAGACACTCGTGTTGACGCATTCGAAATACACTGTACTTGAACTTCTTCCGTTGTTCTTGGGGAAGGGGGCCAAAGTTTACTCTAACAGAATACAAATACTTCTCATATAAGCTAATACCAAAGTTACAGTTTGCATTTCTATGATCTCCAACTTGGGAAACAAAATGAAGTTCCTCCATCCACTGAACTTGTGTAAGTTTGACGTTCCATAACGCACCTGAGTCCCCCACATGACGTAAGCCCGTGAGGTAAATGGAATTTCTATTTGTACAAGCCTCCATTCTGAAATCTACAAATCATCGTCTACAATGGCTCACATATTTGCATAATCCTGATATCTCTATTTTGTGTGTGTTCGGTAGGTGGATGGGGGAAAACCCATTTTCCGCCGGTTTCATCTCTGGCAGATTATTTTTCTGAATTTAAATTGCATGCTAGCAGTAACAGCAGTTGTTGCGCGGAGTTCTGTCCTCACATATACTCGGTCACTGCTCGGGAAGCCAGAATATACAAGAATGGAATTTTTCACATGAAGTGATACGTATTGTTCCTTCTACTCCATGGATACACTGCAGAAGAAATTTCAAGCAAGGTTATGAAGAACTAAGAAGGGACGAAAGCCTGAGATAAATATAAGAATATACACACATCAAAAAAAGTTTTGCATCACCTCGGTTCCAAGAGTTCCGGAACCTTTAAATACAAAGGGAATAGAGATCAACACAAACAACATTTCAGCTCGTTTTATTGCTCATGAGACCCACACATTGCATGTTGTACCATCATACAGCTAGACTTTCAGCATTTGTGGTCCAGATTGCAGTACACACCACTACCTCTAATACCCAGTAGCACGTCCTCTTGCATTGATGCATGCCTGTATTCGTCGTGGCATACTATCCACAAGTTCATCAAGACACTGTTGGTCCAAATTGTCCCACTCCTCAACGACAATTCGGCGTAAATCTCTCAGAGTGGTTGGTGGGTCAAGACGTCCATAAACAGCCCTTTTCAACATATCCCAGGCATGTTCGATAGGGTTCATGTCTGGCGAACATGCTGGCCACTGTAGTCGAGCGATGTCTTTATCTTGAAGGAACGCATTCACAAGATGTGCACGATGAGGTCGAGAATTGTCGTCCATGAAGACAAATGCCTCTCCAATATTCTGCCGATATGGGTGCACTATGGGTCGGAGGATGTCATTCAGGTATCGTAAAGCCGTTTCGGAGCCTTCCATGACCACCAGTGGCGTACGTCGGCCCCACATAATGCCACCCCAAAACATCAGGGAACCACCACCTTGCTGCACTCGCTGGACAGTTTGTCTAAGACGTTCAGCCTGACCAGGGTGCCTCCAAACACGTCTCCGACGATTGTCTGGTTGAAGGCATATGCGACACTCATCGGTGAAGAGAACGTGATGCCAATTCTGTGGGGTCCATTCAGCATGTTGTTGGGCCCATCTGTACCGCGCTGCATGGTGTCGGGGTTGCAAAGCTGGACCTCGCCATGGACGTCGGGAGTGAAGTTGCGCATCATGCAGCCTATTGCGCACAGTTTGAGTTGAAACACGACGTCCTGTGGCTGAACGAAACGCATTATTCAACATGGTGGCATTGCTGTCAGGGTTCCTCCGAGCGGCAATCCGTAAGTAGCGGTCATCCACTACAGTAGTAGCCCTTGGGCGGTCTGAGCGAGGCCTGTCATCGACAGTTCCTGTATCTCTGCACCTCCTCCATGTCCGAACAACATCGCTTTGGTTCACTCTGAGACGCCTGGAAACTTCCCTTGTTGAGAGCCCTTCTTGACACAAAGTAACAATGCGGACGCGATCGAACTGCGGTATTGACCTTCTAGGCATGGTAGAACTACAGACAACATGAGCAGCGTACCTTCGTCCTGGTGGAATGACTGGAACTGATCGGCTGTCGTACCCCCTCCGTCTAATAGGCCCTGCTCATGCATGGTTGTTTACATCTTTGAGCAGTTTTAGTGACATCTATGAACAGTCAAAGGGACTGTATCTTTGATACAATATACACAGTCAACGTCTATATGCCGGAGATCTGGGAACCGAGGTGATGCAAAACTTTTTTTGATGTGTGTATTATACTAGCGGACCCGTGCGAGAAATCTCGCATGTTCATAAACAACACTTTCCCCATTAGGTTTCTAATGAGGGACTTAAGGAGAATGATTGTTATGTTTTTATTTGAGCCGAATGATTATCGAACACTATTTACATTTCAGTTAGAATTCCAAGTTCTACGTTCCCTAACTTAAGAAGGCAATCACCGAAAATTGGATCATCATAACACTCACCGGTTTTATTTATTCGTATCAGAAGCAATACTGTGCCCGTTTAGACCGGAGTCCGCACGACCACATATGCATTTTACCAATAATCAGTCAGCACGAGAGTCAAAATATCCCGGAGCGCCAGATGGGTTAAAGCAAATCGCAAAAACGACATCAAATTAAAAAAATGCTTTACTGATTTTTGGCTCAATGCAACAATAAGGATAGAAGGAGATTTAATTGGGTGTAACACATCTGGTAAAATTATCTCAGTTTATTTTAAAGTTAAAATCTGACTGCAAGGATGCTCAAAGCAGCATCATCCACGTGTGGCGATCCACACTCTTATTTACACACAATATACAGAAATTTTCCAAACACATTTGACAATCTTTTTGGAAACACAAGTCCGATTAATAGTCCTGTGGACTGTGTTCCAAAATTATTAATACTTAATTCCAGTTCAAAGTTAATTGTCTATACTGGAAATAACGTAGATCACTGTTTGAATATTTACATGATATTAACACTCGTAGAATAAATGTTCATAGAATTTTTAAACTTTCACTTGTTTTTCCAGTTTCAAAAATATATCGTCGAAAATATTATCATAGAAGCGACACAAATTATTAACACATATTAATAACATCTGAAAAGTATTTGACCTTGAGCATAGCATCGAAGAACTGTGCGAAGCACAACAACAATTAATCGTTCTTCTGACATTAAACATTCGAGAAGTGACTCGATTATGAACTTCAAGTTCCTAACAAAATATATGATTTCTGAATCATCAACTTGATCAATAAATGGTTGAACCATTCAACTATTCAATTTTCCACTTGGAATCATTATTATAAAAATATTTATATTTATGGCCATTTCTAGTAACTTTTACAACTTGCAATTCTTCGACAGAATGCGGAAATTAGAATTGTAGTTTTATAATGAATTCATTTAGTTCATGGCACTAGGATTGAAAATATCCTTCAAATAATTCGTGGTTAAAGAATTATTTTTAATTGGCAGAGGCCCATTCTATTATTTGTGTAAGAACACAATATTACAACAACAACGGCAAAGGTCTTCCTCTGAAGAAGAATAAACTACTATCATGACAAATCCGGGTTCTAGCAAAATCAAAGTCTAAATGGAATTCGTAAACAAGGTTGAAATAAGAACTGATGGTTTCAAGAAATAACCTTCGGGTCATTCATCCGACGAAATGTGTAGTTCCAATACTCCTACTATAAACCTGAGCCATCGAACCTTCTATTTGATTGATGCTCGAAAAAACCTTCATTCCTGCGACTTAAACATGCGCACCTGGGAATGGCATTCAACTACTCCACACATATAAATTATCTTCCCAAAATTTGTACAATAAATCAAGCCTCTGCTTGTTATCAACACTGGAAGATTAATAAACTTACAAGTTTATTTTATTTTACCATTCAGTTCAACCCGTGAATTTACCATACTTATGAAAATCTTTATTTCACTTTCGAGGTGTATTTACGTCATGATTTTATATAAATACAAAAATATCCTATTTGATACAAATATCATTTGCTTCCCGTTTCATGCCTCTCCGTGTTATCTGAAAAATATACTTTGCTCAATGCAAATATCAACTGTTCAACCAGAACTGAAATGTTGGTTGAATGCGGGCTTGCGCTAACCACTCTCCTTCGGAAAATCTCCTGTTCCAGACTAGAAATGATTGAACTACTTCATAGGCTCTTTCTCAATACATATGATTATTAGAAAATATAATATCCAAGAATTATTTAGAAAAATTATAAAAATTATTATTATTATTATTAGTGGATTATTATTATTATTATTAATTATATCATTTTAAATATGTTTGATTATCATCTCATTATGTGAGAATCCACATGTTCGAACCTTCGAATATGGAAAAAATATCCATTCCTCAACAAAAATAAATTTAACTTTTACAGTTACATCGGCTGATTACCGTGATTTCCCAAAAATATGAAAAATTCAAATAAATGCTCGAAATGCTCGGTCATCGATCCTAAACTGTTCTGAGTGCTGAAAATACTCAGAATAACTCTAATAAGTCTTGCGTAAATCATTGCAAGATTTAAATACGACGAAAAAAATGTGTTGGTCATCTGCAGAAAAATAGTTTGTTCCAATTAGCTAGGCATAAAATAATTCAAATGTGGCTTACATTTCTTGATGGTCTTGAAGTGTAGTAAACCTGGTCTGTACCAGATTTATCCATAGACATGCCCTATCGGACAAGCACGTATAATCCTTGTATCCGCCGCCATCATATACCCACAATTCGTCTAGTCAGACATAGTGGTAGTATCTTTCGACGTTTGAATAAACTGTGGTTCCATTTTAACATGGGCTTCTATCAAAGCCATAACAGTTTGTTTAAATAGGGTCAGATCTAAGTGATCTCTTCTTAGATATGTCAGTTGTAACATAACTCACTGTAATCTTATCAGTACAAGAAAAACACTGACAGTCTAAGCAATTAACGGCTGTTCTGAAGATTGTTCCCTGGGCATGGTTTATTAATATCACCATCTGCCATGCGCTAAGCAACCTGCAGTTTCCCTTGCGTAGACTAATGAACGCCACCGTTATAGACTAGTCTTCAGTGTACTGACAGATCGAAGTGGTTAACTAGTTACAAATAATGAAAACTGACTTGAAATGGATTTAAACATCCAAGTATTAAGTTATTACTGGACTGTGACAAAATATTAATTTCTAGACAAAGTCTAGCATATGTCCTTGTAGAAATATAAATATTTCCACCAATGTCTGTAGAAATATCAATCACCTCAGTGATTCTCCTCACCAGAAACTTACTAAGTTCCAACTCGTAGCACTTTTCGTGACTATCACGACTTGAAAAGAACTTCTGCGTAGATTCGGCAACCATGTGCCTTGGCTCAGCGTAGACGCAACTTGCTTGCCAAGTGCTTGTGTTAGAATGAGCTGACCATGCCTCGCCCAGCTGGCTTTTATTCAAAATGGTCAGGGTCACGCGTCATCACCTGATATCTAGAAATCCTCATATCTCTTGAATCCCTGGTCCGATTTACTTGATACTAATTGCATTCTCTTTCATTTGGCCGTGCCAGTAATCTGATCCCAGTCTCAAGTCTCTACTCCATAGTTAACTATTTAATCAATAAATAGCCTCCACCTCTGCTATTACTCGCTACGTCACTTGACATCCAACTATCGGTAAATTCCTTCCAAATGCTTCTCGAAGCAATGTAGCGCGATATTCAAATATCTCAACTTTCAAAAGCGGCTACAGCCTTTCCCTTGATATCTAGGTGTCTGAATCTTGGAATACCCATTCCTCGAGTTGGCACAATACATCATGTAAAATTAGCATGGATAACTTTTTTTAAACTCACCGGTTATTAAATATTTATGAAATTATACGTTTTGAGTATTCATTCCTTTAATTTACAGTTTCTGAATTCCATGCAAAATGATAAAGAAAATACCTCAGAATTTTAAAATTACATGAAATAGGCATCACAGCGGCCAAAACTTGAAGTGGACAGCAACTAAGAAGCGTATTTTCCGACAGCAACAGTATCTTCAAATCGCATACTTGTTACATTTTTTAAAGTAATTTAAAATATATATATTTATGAAATTACAGTGCGATTCGTCACTGCTAATGTCTATTCTCTTTCATTTGATTGCTCATTTGTCACGATCGGTCGCTTGTGAGCGTAGCAGGAGGGATCTATACTACTGAAATAATATATATGATACTTCGAAACGGCTTTCCGAATGTTTAGGCCGCGTAGAACGTTTTATAATCATTTCTGATAACAATTGAGGTTTCATTTTCAATGATTTGTTCTGACTAATCTTATGAAAACATGAATCGAACTTTTTGGTGAAATGGCAGAAGATATCAAAGAAAGTTTTATTATTATTTAATTTCTAAAGTGCAGTGAGCCCTATTTTACCATAAGGTATGTTAAGGTTGTAGTTTATACAATATATACAATTTCTCTGATAAAATCCAATACAATAACAACACAATAGACATGAACAGAAATGAAAAGATAAAAGTCTGATATGTACAATCCTTAATACCAGAGTACTAATATTAAAAATACCAGCTCATAATATCCACAATACACGGGTTAAACAGTTTTTAAGCAGAGTTTTATGTGTTTAAATACATAATCAATACATTCTGAACATTGAAAAGAGCAGCATTTTTTATAAAATATGAAATTTAGTGGTTTTTTGAAATAGCAGCTGCAAGTTAACAAATGCATCTTAAGTTCAAAACGTGCTCTCTCAAAAGAAGGACAGTTGAACAGCATGTGTTCTACAGTTTGAATGTATTTAGTGCAGAAGCACAGTGAGCCGTTTTGTGTTGAAATTTAGAAACAATCGAAGTAAGCATTGCATTTACCATGTCCTGATAGCACTTGAGTTAAATGAAAGTTGCACACTATATATTTACATGCTGGCTGATTGTGCCAGTATAAGAACCTGCAACCTTGTGCCCAGAAAGCGATAACGTTACCGCTGAGCCATGCTGACAGTCAGAAGAAGAAAGTTTTACACGACTTAATAACCTGAAAAGCAAATCTGAAGAACACTCAAAGCCTGCGCCAGTATTGATCATTCATACTCGTATGCCGTGCTGGCCCCGTGGTGTTGGGGTAGCGCGCCTGCCTCTCGCCCGGAGGCCCCGGGTTCGATCCCCGGCTCCGTCAGGGATTTTAAAACTGACGTGAGGGTTGGAGCGGGGTGCACTCAGCCTCGTGAGGACAATTGAGTAGCTGTCTGATAGTGAGACAGCGCCCCGATCACGAATACCAAGATTAACGGCCGAGGGGACCCGACGCGCTGATCACGCATCACCCCAATATCTGCAGGCCAAATGGCTGGGCAGCGGTCGCTTGGTCGGCCTTAGCCCGTCATGGGCTGGATAGTGCCAGGGGTTGACTTTTTTTTTTTATACTCGTATGCCACTACTGCTATTATGGAATAAAAAAGGTTTCTTTGTTTTGTTTGCGATGGAGCGGGGATTTTTCAAATTCTAAACTTAGAAATCTACGTTTTCTTTAATTTAAACCACATATTAACGGTGATACAAAAGATAGTATAGAAAATTTTGCTGTTGCAGCTTTCTGGGCTAGGATTTTTAGCCTACTTTTCACATTTTGCAAAAAAAAAAAAGGAAAAAGTAGACTTATGAGATCGATCCGGGAAAATGTGTGTGTGTCTGTCTGTCTGGCTGTGTGTGTGTGTCCACCACCCTATCAACTCCTAAACGGCTGCAGCAATCAAAACCAAATTTAGTATGAGTAAAGATGTGCACCGGAATATCTCACGTCCATATTTGAAAATAATGTCAGTGCTACCAACTGCTGAAAAACGCTATTCCGAAATTGGTACACATGCAGATAATACTATTTCAGTTTGATTTCCAGGAGACCAATAATGACAGTGTTGCCAAAATAATTTTAAGCCTTCTGATAGGTCCAATGTTTAAATGCATATAACATCTACACTATTAATTGGATTTAGATTTCAACCAAATTTTGTATGTAATATCTGTACATAAACAGATATGATTGAGCGTATTCTTAAGAGCCACCAGGGCTGCCAACTGTTAATAATTGCTCTCTCTATTTTTTTATCCAAATACCAATATATCAGAAGGTATGCAAGCCAACAGCTTTAAACTATGCACACGTATATTCTGACATTTTAGATTAATTTGGAGTAACTTATATACGTCAGTTCTACCAACATGATTATAAGCCTGCTGATAGTACCCATTTTTAAATACATGTAACTTCTATACTATCAGTTGGATTTCAACCAAATTTCGTATGTGCTATGTGTACCATAACAGATATGACTGTAAGTATTGTTAAGAGCAATCAGGGCTGCCAAATGTTAATAAATGCTGTCTATATTTTGTTACCCTAATATCAATATATCAGAAAGTATGCAAGCCAACAGCTCTATACTTTGCACACGTATAGCACCTGCCATTGTAAATTAATTTGGAGTAATTAATACAAGGCAGTGCTGTCAACATGATTATATGCCTGCTGATATGTCCAATTTTTAAAATACATGTAACTTCTATACTAACAAATGGATTTCATCCAAAATTGGCACAACAATATATCAAAATATTTCAGATTATTTCTGACCAGCACACGCATGGTATTGTTGGCAACATGCTTTTACGCGTGCTGATAGATCCAGTGTCTAACTGCATGTAACGTCCATTGGACTTCAACCTAATGTTGTATTCTGTACCTTAAGAGATGGAACTAAGAATATATTCAGTCACCAGGGCTGCCAACTGTAGTGCTCTATTAGGCTACATTATACCAGGTATATTTTGAACTAATTTGATATTTCGATATTACCAACTTAAATTTGTCATTATTCTAGATAGGTTCATATACTGTAGAATAATCATTGGCATGAAAAGTAGGCTGTATAGTTCTTCACGGAACTTCTTGTTTGGTTGAGTGATTGGCATGTTGATCATTTAAATATGTGGATAAATGAATGGCCGATGATCCTTTTGGTTTAATATACACTACGAGCGACTGAGTAATGGCATTTTTGTTGTTTTCTACATCCCCGGATGTCAATTTTGTATTATAAGTTTTCCAGTTTTTACACTTTTTCTTCCTTTGATTCCACTATGTGAATTGCCTCATTTGATAGGGGTCGACACACACACATACAGACAAAAAGAAGGACAGACAGACACACATTTTTCCAGATCGATCTCATAAGTCTACTTTTTCCTCATTTGTGCAAAATGAGAGAAGTGGACCAAAAATGAATGTTATTGATAAATTAATTGGGACTAACAAACTTACAAGACAGAAAAACCGTGTTACATTTTCTTAAGGAAGTCCGTGGTTTCCAGCACAAAACTCTAGAGAATGGTACACCCTGGTCGGAGGAAAGCAAATAAATACATCGGGAAAAGAAGCGTCAGTACTGATCAAAACTCAAAATCCAACAGTTGAACAAGCGTGGTCCTCAGTAGGTCCAATCGAAACAAGAAGAAGAAGATAATAATAATAATAATAATAATAATAATAATAATAATAATAATAATACTAATATTAATAATGTTATTGTTTTAACATCCATTTTAACTACTCTGGTTTTTAGAGACGCCGGGGTGCCAGAATTTTGCTTCTAAGGGGATCTTTAACATGCCAGTAAATCTACTGACACGGCTCCTCTGCATTTGCGCACCCTCAAATGTTAGCTGATTGCGCCTGGATACGAACCTGCAACCTTGTGCCCAGCAAGCGAGAACGTTACAGCTAAGCCACGCTGCCAATCAGAGGAAGAAGAAGAACAACAAGAAGAAGAAAGGCGCAATGAGAGATTTTATTGATATAACAGATCCTTTCAACAAAAATAAATACATTCAAAAACCTTTATTAATTGACTGTAAAATGTGATTTCAAAAAATATAAAATATGAACTTTCAAAGTTTATTTGGAACGTGAACACATACACATATTGACCTCAATACCTTTGACAAACGATTGACATAAATTTTAGATTTATTGGTGAAGTGACCTGTTATATCAACGGAATCTCTCATTATTTCTTTGTTCTCAGTGACCTCTTTCTCCTCGTCTCATAGCGGGAACAATGGTCTGGTCCCAATGCAATCTGTGTCGGTCATTCTCCAGAGCAAATATGTATTTCCAATATTGCTTGGATTTCTTCTCTATCTGAATCATATTTCATGACCACTAATTGACTTGGAGAGAGCTCGTCTGCGATAGTGAGCAGAGTACAGTCGGTGGCTAAAAGTATGACGTCCTGCGGCATACCCATGGTCATTAAATCGTGCACCACGGCCTCGAGGTTAGCTGACAGCGGCAATCTTGTAGGCGTAGGCGTAGTTGTAGCCTGGTTTTTCCACACTCCCACAAGGGAAATGCCGAAAAAGTACTATCGCGTGCATAAATAACGGTCTGCCTTGCCGAGCGGGAGTTGAGTTTTCGAGCTATCAGGTTGCCATCACTTAGGTGTTCTCGGTAGGGGAATGCTCCGAGCCGTGGTTGGACACCTGTCCTTGTTGGCAAGGGGGGAGAGGAGGGGGACAGGTCAAGGAGCGCAGCGCCAACTTTGATTTTCTTTAGTTTCGCGCTTGGAAGATTGTTACAGATAACGAGACGGTTTTAATAAATCTAAATTGAAATGCTAAGTAACCCATTAATTGTTAAATCTCGTTAGAAATGCACTGTTTAGTTTTACTGTGTGTTAATTCTTTTGAGAATGGAGTTTTCACAGTTAGGGACTAAACGCAGTTTAATAAGAAGAAAAATAAGAAATCCCAAGCGTCCTAAACTAATTATATTTCTGTTATTCCGACGCCAGCCATCTGCCTCTCCTCACCAAACGGTCGTTCATATTAAAGGTCACGACCTCAAAAATCGAGTTCGCTGTCGTGGTACTGAGCCACTGTCAGGCTCTTGTGATTAACAAGTGATACAACACTCCCCCTCCTCTCCTCCATTGCCTACAAGGACAGCTGCCCAACCACGACTCTGAGCATTCCCCTCCTGAGAACACACCAAGTGATGGCAACCTGATAGCTCGAAAACTCAACTCCCGCTCGGCAAGACGGCCCGTTATTTATGCACGCGATAGTACCTTACTTCAAGTCCAGTGGCATCGATCCCATCCCTGTCCCTAAATCAGTTAGCCTTGAGGGACCATCCCTTAATGTGAATGACTCTTGGAAGGTCCAGTGGGAGCATTCTTCAGTAACCAACACATATCTTGTTGGGAACCCTTTTGAACGGGTACATGGATTTGATCTTCCCTGACGCCAACGGAGGATTTTAAATCGGATACGCACAGGACAGGGCAGATGTGCATGTTCACTGCGTAAATGGGGCTGGTCTAGCTCTGCAGTTTGTGAAGATGGGGCATCTCAGAGATCAATGCCCTACGTTTATGAACGGGAAGCACCAGCCACAGGAAAACTAAACAGGGTTGATAGAAAGGGGCGACTGTCAACCAGTGGCAACACCAGAAATGCCCCCACTTCTACTATCGTCGCGTCTCAGGGTTGTCAAGCCAAATCTATTTTTATTAGTGGCCATGTGGACGGAGAGCCCAGAGACCTACTGCTGGATACAGGGGCCACAATGACAATAATCAGACCAGGCATCGTGAGACGAACAGTAACAACCACGAGATGGACACTGCGAACGGCTACGGGGGAACCAGCCAACGTTCACGGGGAGGTAGTCGTCAACTTCGTCATCGGTGATACCCAGTTTCGCCATCGTGTCTTGGTCGCTGAAGTGGAGGAGGACGTCATTCTCGGGATGGATATCATGACTGAGTATAAATTTGGACTGGACCTGGAGAGTGGGATTTTGAGAGTCGGAAACGAGGAGGTAGTGCTGCAGAGGAGGAACGCCTCATCGGTACGGGTGATCGCAGCGGTAGATGTTGTACTACCTGGGGCTTAGTGAAGTGATGGTAGAAGGAAAGCCGGATGGTGGAGTTCCTCATGGTTGTGTCGTCATGGTAGGGCCTAGGTTTGCTGACGATGAACCTGAACGTGGAATACTGGTAGCCAGAGCTTTGGTCCGTGCAGGGGCGAAAATTCCTGTGCGAGTAATGAACCTTAATGATCGCTCGATAATCGTTCGGAAAGGAACCAGTTTGGGAAGCTGTTCGTCTGTGTCCTCCGTCGTACGCCAAGTACAAACAGCTACTTCCTCATCCGATATATCTTCGGTGTGGCTCGACGGTCTTATCGAGGCAGCGTGTCAAGAACTTAATCCTGGGCAGAGCCGAGAAGTGAGGGAACTTCTTCGACGTCATAAGGATGCCTTCCAGGACGGAACCAGTAACGGAAGAACGAACGTGGTTCAACATCGAATCGATACGGGTGACTCAAGACCAATTCGCCAGACTCCCAGAAGATTACCACTAGCCAAGCGAGAGGAAGCAGAGCAGATAATAAATGATATGGCTCGCGATGGGGTGATTGAACCTTCAAGCAGCCCATGGACTTCGCCAGTGGTCCTGGTGAAGAAGAAAGATGGATCTACACGGTTTTGTGTAGACTACCGTCAACTGAACAATGTGACGAAAAAGGACAGTTATCCACTACCACGCATCGATGACACCCTAGACACCTTAGGTGGGAGCACGATCTTCTCCACGTTGGATCTCAAGAGTGGATACAGGCAGGTAGGATTGGACCCCAGGGACAAGGAGAAGACCGCCTTTACGATTGGTTCTGGGCTTTGGGACTTCACAGTTATGCCATTTGGACTCTGTAATGCCCCTGCGACCTTTGAACGACTGATGGATTGCGTTTTAAAAGGGCTGTCTTGGGAAACATGCTTGGTCTACTTGGATGACATCATCGTTCTGGGAAGAACTTTTGAAGATCACCTGAGAAATCTCGACCAGGTGTTCTTACGTCTTAAGCAAGCCAACCTTAAGCTTAACTCCAAGAAGTGCTTCCTGTTTCGGAAACAAGTTAACTACCTCGGCCATGTTGTTTCCGGAGAGGGAGTCACCGCGGATCCGGAAAAGATTAACACGGTGAAGGAATGGCCATTACCGAAAGATAAGCAAGAAGTCAGGAGTTACCTCGGACTGTGCACCTATTACCGTCGATTCGTGCCAGGATATGCTAACATTGCTAAGCCTCTGACCAGACTTACCGAGGATAGTCGGAGTTTTGTGTGGGACTCGACCTGTCAACAAGCCTTCGAACAACTGAAGGAGGTATTGACCAATGCTCCTATCCTGAGTTACCCACAACCGGAAGGACTATTCGTTTTGGACACCGATGCTAGCAATGTGGGAGTAGGTGGCGTGCTTTCCCAACTGCAAGGTAGGCAAGAAAAGGTGATAGCTTACTTCAGCAAGGTTCTTTCTAAACCGGAGAGGAACTACTGCGTAACTAGAAGGGAATTGCTCGCTGTAGTGAAGTCAGTGGAGCATTTCCACAAATATCTCTATGGGAGGAAGTTCCTTCTACGGACTGATCATGCAGCGCTTACGTGGCTACTGAGCTTCAAGAACCCGGAGGGACAGGTAGCCAGGTGGATTGAAAGGCTCGAGCAGTACGACTTCGACACTGAACACAGGGCTGGCCTTAAGCACCGAAATGCTGATGCTCGCTCTGTCAAGGAGACCATGCGCACAAGACTGCAAGCACTGCAATCGGATTGGCGAAAAAGTTGCAGCAGTGAGAAGAAGCACTGTGATCGACGACCACTGGGAGGATGAGGAAATCCGTAAGGATCAAGAAAATGACCCGGACTTAAAACACCTACTGCGGTGGAAGACGTCTGAGCAACGACCGACTTGGGGAGAGGTAGCACCCTACACGCGCACTGTGAAAGCCTACTGGGCTCAATGGAATTCCGTGATTTTGGAAAACGGGGTGCTAAAGAGGGTACTGGGGAGAGAGGACGGGGCTCAGGAGAGGCTACAGGGTATTATTCCACGAAACAGAGTGCCCGAGGTACTGCAGTTGCTGCATGATGGAACGTCTGGGGGGCACCTTGGAGTTCGAAAAACCATGGAGAAAGTTCGAGAGCGGTTTTATTGGGCTAATTACTCAGATGACGTACGTGAATGGTGTAGGAAGTGCGTGGTTTGTGCCACTGCCAACGGGCCACAGAAGAAGGGAAGAGCAGCGATGAGACAGTACAACGTTGGTGCCCCGTTTGAACGGATCGCCATCGATGTAGCGGGCCCTTTCCCTACGACTGAGAGTGGGAATAAATACATCTTGGTGGCAATAGATTACTTCAGCAAGTGGGTAGAGGCATATGCGTTGCCCAACCAAGAAGCTGTGGTGGTTGCCGAGACGCTAATAAAGGAGCTGGTGAGCCGATTTGGTGTACCCTTGGAACTGCATTCCGATCAGGGGCGAAATTTCGAGTCGTCGGTGTTCCAGGAGATGTGCCAGATTCTCGGAATCCGGAAAACGAGAACGACTGCCCTGCATCCACAGTCCGATGGAATGGTGGAGCGCATGAACAGGACAGTCGAAAATTGTCTCCGACCACCAGCGGGACTGGGACAAGTTTCTCCACTTGTTTCTACTGGCATATCGCTCTTCTATCCATGAGACCACAGGCCAAACACCAGCTAATGTGCTGTTTGGCCGAGAACTGCGGTTGCCGTGTGACCTGGCATTCGGTTGCAAACCTGAGGATAATGTCGTTGGGGAGGACTACATCTCCGGCCCTCGTCGAAGGATGGATGACATTCACGACCGCGTTCGCACAAACATTCAGAATGCGAGCGACAGGATGAAGGAGCGATACGACGTCAGAGCCGAATCAGGCGGGTACCAAGCAGGAGATCTAGTCTGGCTTTTCGACCCTAAACGACGGCGAGGGTTCTCTCCAAAGCTGCAACGCTCCTGGGACGGACCATATGAGGTACTGAAGAGGATTAACGTCGTCTACCGTATCAGGAGGAGACCGAATGGCAAACTCCGAGTGGTCCACTTCAATCGGCTGGCATCGTTCCTGGGCGACAACCATGACGAGGAGCACGGGCAACTCGCCCGTATATGTCGAGTCCCGGAGTCGGAACGATCGTTCGAAGAATTCATGTCCCAATGTGGTACTGACCGCAATGTTTGTTATGGCATCAGTACTGAGATTCGGCAGGATTTATTCCAAACCTCCAGTGAGTATGCCTTGGCTCACTCTGTGGCTAAAGACCTGAGGATGAGCCGAGGAATCGCCCAAGTATTCCGGCGGAAGTATGGTGGGATTGAAGAGCTGCAGCGTCAAGAGCCTCGTGTCGGAAACGTGTTGTATTTACCCAGGAACGAGCGATCGCTATTCTGTCTAGTGACGAAAGAACTTTCCCATCAGAAACCAACCTATCGTGCCGTCTGGGATAGTCTACTTGCGATGCGAGAGCTCCTACTGCAGCGGAACATATCCAGATTAGCTGTGCCCAAGTTGGGCTGTGGGCAGGATGGAATGGACTGGAGGATCGTAAGAAGCATGCTAGAAGAAGTCTTTCGGCACACAGGGATTGAAATTCTGGCATTCTGCTGGTCCCAGAGACGGGGTGTCTGCTCCGGGACGGAACAATCTTAAGGAGGGGACAGTGTGACAGACTCGTGTGAGCGCACCTGGTGGCAGACTCGTGCGAGCGCGTGGCGCGCTGGCTGCAATTGTGAGTTGGGCCGGCAAGCTGGCAGTGGATGAATCGAGAAGGCGACGATACGAGAGAGAAGAGATTTAGGATTCGGTGGAAAGGCAGTGTTGAGATTTTTGAAGTGTAATAGTCAAACAGACTAGAGCTCGACGTTCCCAGTTTAAATATTAATGAACACTACATTAATATTTAGTAGTGTAAGCTTTGATAAATAAAGAAGTACGGTAGTGTATTTGTATATGCCTGACCGGTTATTTCAAGAACCGTAAACGTAACAATATTAAATTATAATAAATAACGGATCACGACCTTCAGGATAGCTTAAACCACCCTAGGCTCGATAATCGGAATTGGTGGGTCTTAAGCTATTGATTATAATGGTTGCATAATTCACATGGCCGCCATCCTGAAATGGCAAGGCCGATGACCTTGAAGTTTGGGTGAAAGACGCGTCCTATATAAATTTGGTAGAGATCGGATGATTAGTTTAGCCGTAATTTGAGTTTACGGTTTGAACATTTGAGTGGCCGCCATTCAGTTTTGGTAAAGATGGCGGCGATATAAAGTATGACACTGAGGTGCCCTTTGCTAGTGCTACCTTCGTACCAAATTTCGTTCAATTCGGTTTCACCGTGTTCGAATTGATAGTGGGGACAGACATTCAGAGTACACACACACACACACACACACAGACTCACACACACACACATACACACACACACACACAGACTCACACACACACACAGACTTACACACACACACATACACACACACAGACAGACACACAATTTTTCGCCCTGTGTTGATCTCATAAGTCTACTTTCATTTTTTGCAAAAATCGAAAGTAGGCTAAAAAGAGTGATACATTCTGATGGTAAGCAAATAATAAGGAAAGTGATTGAGGTATGTGATGAAGAAGCTAGCAATAAGTGTATAAAACTTCACTGAGTCAGGCAACTGCAAGAGCTGCCGATTATACAGGGGTTTCTGGAACAACAATCAAAATAATCAAACTTAGTAATTTATGTTTTATCTCATTAAAATATTATTGTAATGCCAGTAGATTCGGATAACAAACGTGCAAATGCGGAAAAAAGTCGTACGGATGCGGGGCAGATGCGAATTACAGTCGTGCGGATGTGTATAACGATTTGTTTATCCGCACAGGGCTCTAGTTATAACCTAAACTGCATGAACTGAATAACGTTTAAGATTCACTATTTTCAGCAACCTCTTTGTTTTCATCTTTAATCTAAGCGCGAATACACATTCTAAACTTGAGCAATAATATTACTTAGAAATTATTACTGTGCTGTGTCCACACACACAAAAGAAACGTGTTTGCCACACAGCCTGTGCGCAGTGGAGCGCATACGTATCTGAGGTTGGCACTATTGTTGTTCGTGCAGAGGTCAGCTGACTCCAGCTGACCCATAGAATTCCTGCCACGGATCTTGAGCTGATGGACGGACAGTAGCTACCACACCCTACATCCGAGGCAATCTCTTTAACATATTATAACCTTGGTCTACCCCTACAGTTCTTGTCCTCGACCCTTCCTCCCATAACTTAGTCTGCTACTCCTGGGTGTCTTAGTATGTGTCCTACCAACCTATCTCTTGTCTTCATTAGCAGTCGCCAGAAACATCTCTCCTCTCCCACTATTCTTAATACCTCTTCGTTTGTAACCCTATCTACCCATCTGATCTTCATCATTCACCTGTGACACCACATTTCAAACGCTTTTATTCTCCACTTTTCTGCTGCAAGTTTCACTTCCATAGAGCGCCACACTCCAGACAAAGGCTTTCAAAAATGACTTCCTAATACCTAAATCTATATTCGATGTCAACAGATTCCTTTTCTGTAGAAATGATTTCCTTGCCTGAGCTAACCTACTTTTTATATCCTCTTTGCTTCGTCCATCACTGGTTATTTTGCTTCCTCAGTAACATAAGTCTCTTACAGAGGTCCTGTCATCCCAAAAAAAAAGACAGATGTGCGGATCTCGCCAAGATGGTTGAAACAGTGTTTGGTAAAGTTTCAGTGTAGCGAGCATAACAAGGCACTAGTATCTTACATTGATGTATTTGGCATTAATGAACATGGCTGATGTTCCGATTGAAAATACAAACAAGATGAAAAGTTATTGCACAGAAAAGGTCAGATAGTTTGTAATCTGTACAATGATATAACGACTTCGGTGGCGTAGTGGGTAGCATGCTGAACTGCTGTGTCCAAGATTGTGGGTGCAAACCCGGCCGAAGTCGTCGGATTTTTAAAAGCGTTGAAATCCTTCAATATGCCTTCCTTCGGAGGGGTTGTAAAGCTGACGGTCCATGTCATAGATTTATGGCATGTATAAGAACCTTCTACTAACTAAACTTGTGTGAAACCAAATTTCTGGGTTAGATTTCGTTGAAACGCTCTATCAAAGTTCCAACGTTCACCACTAGGTGTCAGTGACATCTGGTAGCGAAAGTTGGAACTACTTGAAATTGAACGGAACTTGTAGCTCACTCCATGGGTGTCCGCTTGAAGCAGCTACAGCCTCTGGTGAGCCAAACATGTACTCGGTCACTTCCGGCACTAAAAACCATACGCTAAATAACGGCCAAGATCCAGGAGAAAAGATTGCTCAATAAACCGCTGAAAAATGCGGCATTTCAGCAACCACCGTGTTTTAAGTTTGCGCCGGGGCTATCACGGGTTATTTTGCTTCACCAGGCAAGAAGAGAACTGTATATTATAAGGTGCGTTCAAAAAGTAACGAGCCGGTGGCATAATTACAGAAACCAGTACCTCTATGTCAGAAGTATTGGCCCTGGCTTTTGAGGCACTTGTCCCACTGTGACACGAGGCGGTAAATGGCTGTCTCATAAAATTCCCGGGGCTGCGATGTGAACCAGTTCCGCAAGTACAGCTGGACGTTGGCGTCCGAGGTGAATCGTTGGCCCCGCAAAGCCCTTTTCAGGGGACCGAACATGGCGTGATCACAGGGAGAGAGGTCTGGACTGTATGGAGGGTGGTCGAGAACCTCCCATTTGAATTTCTGCAGGAGTGCCGCGACTGTGTTGGCCGTATGAGGTCGTGCATTGTCGTGGAGCGACCACGGCGGCAATGGCGTTCACTGTCACTCGGCGGTCCTGGGTAATGAGTGCATCCACCAGCTGGACGTTGTCATCGGTAATGCAGGGGGGTGCCCCAGACCGGGCATCATCGTCTAACGACACTCGTCCTTCCCTGAAGCGCTTGTGCCACGCCTCGACCCTTGCAAAGGACATGCCGTGTTTGCAGTACACTTGTGACATTCGTCGATGAATGTCCGTTCCCCCTACTCCTTCCGCTGTCAGAAACCAAACAACTCCTCTTTGCTCTTCGGTTGACGCCTCCATGTCACTGTCTGCAATGCGACTGGCAGCGTTGGACGATTGATGCATGCTGCTGTTCACTTTGTATCGTCACGTGACGTGTACGCGTGGCCTCTAGCAACGGGCTGTGACCTCCCACGCTCTGGTCGTAACCACACCTCGCTACACACGCCACGATTAACCAATGTAGTCACTGGTTTGCGCATTCCAGCCTACGGCTCGTTACATTTTGAACTCACCTTATATTATTGGTCCTTAAATCAGTGCCACACATACTCGTGTTGAGGCTGTACGATAGCTGTACTGCTACACGTGGTAACACCTGTGCCATACGAGCTGTAGTACACTCTTAACTCCGGACGAACAATAGTTCTCGTAACTTTGAGACGACACACGACGCCCAGTAGCCACCACGCACTCTCAAAAGACAAACATCGTAAGTCCCATGCAAGCTATTAGTCAGACGAGAGCACGCTATGCGCAGTAACACCTAGACAGTGCCTTTCGATACGAACATGTTGTTTCTGAACCATTTTAATATGACACAAATATCAACTCTCCTTGCGGACAGTCCTTGTTGATCTAACATGCACAGTGTTCAAAATCTTGAAATAAAAGTACAACCAATGACAGCTGGAGAGAAATAAGAAGGAGCGTGGCTGAATAACTAAACACGAAGTAAATTACTTTTTAGTTGTGCAAACACAATTTCACAGAGGTTTTTGTTTGGAGAAAGGTGGGGGGCTAAAAAAGTTAAGAATAGAGAGGCCCGGAAGACCATATCCTACGGCCCATGGTCACTCTCTATAGCCCTGACTCCAGGGCCGCACGCATAGTTTCAGTTCCATTCGACAGAAATTAAATTTTACCCTTCAAAATCGCTGACAGAAAGTAAAGCAACAGCACCAAACTCCAATGTAGTCAGGACAGCGTATCATAATGGTGGTGTGGTGTAACCCTTTGTTTTCACGGCATGAGTGTCTCGCTGCGTGCTGCTATGTTCTCTATACATTGACAAATACGGTGATTGATCCCGCCACCTGGGGTGTAAACAAACTTGCATCGTTATAGCTAAGTCCATAGCGATAGCTACAGCATGATGGCTGGTAATGCAATCTTCAGACAAGACGGTTTAGCATGAGGTACCTATTAAGGGGCTCCAGAATTGCCAAAATCTTCAATATGTGGTACATTTTGTAATCGCGCCAGATTAATCTACGGACTTTCAACCCAATTTAGTGCCATGGGGCCTATCTATAGACCCCGTTTTTATAACATTCTTATTATTATTATTTCCAGCCAAGCAGTGCTACCACTGTTGTAATCAAGAACACGTTGGAATCCTTCTGTGAGTTTAAATTCCGTGACAACTGCATTCATATTGAGCATTTGCACATACAGCAGTCAGTTCACTTAGCGCGTTTGTTTTGTGTTATTATATATGAATGAAAGACAAGCCTCCGTGGCTTAGGCGGCAGCACGCCGGCCTCTCACTGCTGGGTCCGTGGTTCAAATCCCGGTCTCTCCATGTGCGAACTGTGCTGGAAAAAACGGAGGCAGACAGGTTTCTCTCCGGGTACTTCCGTTTGTCCTGTCAAAATTTCATTCCAGCAACACTCTCCACTATCATTTCATTTCATCTGTCATTCATTTAATCATTGCCCCAGAGGAGTGCGTCAGGCCTCGGCAGCCGGCACATTTCATATCCTCGCCGCTAGATGGGGGCTTCATTCATTCCATTCTTGACCCGGTCGGAGACTGGAAGCAGGCTGTGGATTTTTCATATGAATGAAAGACAACAAACGAACTAAGTGAACTGACTGCAGTATGAGAAATTACTCACCAATCCACCATGGTGGCTGTGTGAAATATTTCACCGGCATTCTAACTTATATCTCCAAAACTATTACCGATATCACCCTGAAATTTTGTACGAAGATAAAAGGCACTTATAGTAGTTCACCTATGTAACTTTCAACAATCTGTTATATAAAAAACGAATATGGCGGCCAAGCGAAATTGAAACATCCAAATAGACATTTCTCGCGATTTAACCATCCAAGCGCAATGAAACTTGGTACAGCAAATTTTTATCCACATTGTAATGCACTGAAATCTAATTTAGTTCAATTGTTTACACAACCTCAAAAAGGCAACTGGGCGAAATTTTCAAATTAAGTTTTTATTTCTTGTGTTGTGTAATCATGTGATCGAAGTCAACGTTTGAATAATCAACCTACGCAATAATTGTCATGTAATAGAACATAACTCTATGGCCTACATACATAAAAATCCTACATGGCGACCATATGACGGTTCTCAATATTTACCAATCTATTACAGCAATCAAACTGAAATTTTTAAATGCTGATAGAGGCAATTAACATAAGTAATAAGTATGAAAATAGGCTGTTTAGTTCTTCATGGAAATACTTGTTTTCTTCTGAAGTTGAACAGGAAACATTATGTTCTACAAAGATCTCTTGAACTTAAGCACCTGATAAATTAAATGGACAACTCTGGCAACTTTGCAATTTACCTGGAAGTAAGATGAAAAGCACAATGGTTATTTATACCATTAATTATATGGTCACTTTGTAATTGTTGGATACAATTCACTGGCTGTATTTTCATGGAACGGAGTCATATAAGAAAATTTCATAATAGTTAAGTCATTACATTGAATAAAGTTGTCCACTCTGACAGTGCTGAAGGCCATGTGCTAGGGGCATATTTTCCATGCATCCAAAACATTCATTGAATGCGTCACAATGGCGTGAAGAACTGTCTTAAGTATGATTTTCATCTCATATTAATAATTATAATTTCATCACTCAGCTGTTCAAGCATTGCACGCTACAGGTATGGATTCATATACAGATTACGTGTGGTGCTACTGTATTCAGTGCCTGTCATTAACCACCGTGGAGAGAAAAGAAGGGTAACGTGTGTAAGTTGCACGGCAATGCATATCAATTCTCAAACTTGCATTCAAATGCGCATATAGTTTCCGAATTGTCCGCATGATGTCGCTGTTAGAGACTCTTCCTCCCCCCCCCCCCCCTCCCCCGCCCGTGTCACAGTGGGACAAGTGCCTCAACAGCCAGGGCCAATACTTCTAACATACAGGTACTGGTTTATGTAATTATGCCTCCGGCTCGTTACTTTTTGAACGCACCTTATATAAAGGGTGTCATTGATAGACAGTACTTGAAGTCCGATACTCTAGAAGTGACTATTCTAAGCTCCCTAGACAATCTTTATCTTCAAACCGAAGGTGCAAACGAAGTCTGGATGGTACAGGCTGGGGCGAGGTGATGAGAGGAAATGGTTGCGTAATTGAAGCATTTACCTTACCTGTTGAGGAGTGGATGGAATCAGCTGATATGAGGATTGAGGTGCTCGTCTTGGGAAACGTGTACTTAAGGAAATTGTGATTTTGTTCTGTATGGTTGAAATCTCACGCAACTAAAGGTTTGGTATATTTGAACTGGTAGTACTGTGTAGCCTGCCTTGTAAGTGATTTATTGATTTTGTAAAGGATGTAACAATTTCGATAATCAGGCCTGGTGTGGAAGGATGTTTGAAATCGCATATTAATACGTTGTCTCTCAAGCTCCATCCTTCATACATGTCACTTGGTCCTACCGAGATTTGAACACAGGTGATGCGAGGAAGTGGTTGCATAATTGAAGCATGGACCTTACCTTTTGAGGAGGGGAGGGTATCAGTTGATAGAGGATTGAGATGCGCAGCGTCAAGGCGTGAAATAAACGCATGTTATAACTGAGCTGAAGTTTAGTCATCGGCCTTCCTATGCGCACTCTAGTTCAAATCTTGGACGGTGCATATGAAAGTTGTGCCGGATAAAGTGAAGGCAGGACAGAGTGGTCTCCGGACTCCCTTGTCAATTTTAATTCCGACAATACTTCATTATGAAACATTTTTCGTCATCCCGAAGGAGTGTGACAGTGTATCAGTTACGGAATTAATCCGTGTTAACAACCGCTGGTACAATTAAGGGGAAAATCAGAGCCGCTGGTGTTGCGTTATTCGGGGTTTATAGCGGAAAACCTTTTTTTTAATACAGGATTAATTCCGTCCATCAACCTGACTGCAGGCCATTGTGGTCCAAACGGTGTCACTGTCTGAGGCCAAGTTTACGAGTTCAAATCCGGCTCAATTCAGTGGCCTTTGACGAGTGTCTTAAAGGTTAAAACTCAGTGTCGTTGGCTTCCGGCACGTTAAGTAAATAGTGTGGACAATATTCCGACATCCCCGCGTCTGTTCAGAACTAGCATTTAAGACGTACGTAAAATACTTGATGTTGTTTTATTTGAGAGGCTTGGCCATTGTGGTCATTTAGCCCCATGAAGTTAGGTGTGTGTAGAATTTATCTGATAACCTGTGTATCTGTGGAGGCTGTAGTAGTATGTGTAGCTGTAATAATAATAATAATAATAATAATAATAATAGTAATAATAGTAATAATAATAATAATAATAAGAGTCGGAAATGGGACTGGTGCCCCGAGACTTGAAGTAAGGTACTATTCCGGCAGATGCTTGGAGAGAGTGTGGAAAACCCGGGATATAGTGTCCGATACGATGATGGTTACTGAGGGTCACCTATGCCCTTACGAATGAGCACTAATCGACAGACCTTCCAGCGAAGGCTAACGATTCCTGCTTTCAAGGACGTATGGAACATTCTCAACAATAACGACAGATATTGATCAACTATTATTTTGAGAACCTCATTTGGAATCCCATCCAGCCCCGGAGCCTTGTTGCTCCGTAAAGAATGCACTGCAACCCGTAGTTCATCTTCAGTAAAGAGTGGGAAAAATTTCTTTCAGATCTTGTGGGATGAGTTGGAAAAAGGGTTTGGACAACGGTGTTCATAATATCATCCTCCATGATGCACGATATTTTGCATGTTCCAAGTTTCTGTGCTACAAGTTTGTAGCCCATGGATCAGTGTCTATATCCTCCTGAAGCTCTATCCAACTCTGAACCTTGCTCGTAGTTATGGCTTTCCGAAGTAGCTTCTATGCTGCTTTATGCTTCGCTGATTTTTTATTAGCTTCTTCCCGATTTCCTACTCTCTGGGCAAGACACGCCTGAGGCAGTTCTTCCTTAATCCTACTATCTCTCGGGTCCACCAATAAGCAGGATTCTTTCGGTGACATGGTACTGACGAGGGCATCGAATCATCACAAGCTGACGTAATAATTTTCATGGTTGCAGAGACCAACTCCTCAACATCAAACTCTCTCCCTGCTTCAGCAAGTTGAATTGGTTTTGCACCCTTCCCAATGATATCTTTCAACTTGTCCATATTGATCCTATTTACAATCCACAGTCGAGATTTATGGGGAGGTACTAGCCGTCTCTGGACGTTTACTCAAAGTCGAAGGTGATGAATTGATGATCGCTAGCAGAATAATCTTTCAACACTTTCCTTCTCTTAATGAATGGCACAATTACATTCGATGCAAGGGGAATATCCGGCATTGTTCCTGCACATCCTGGACGTCCGAAAGTTGGAACTGTACCAATATTTAATATAAGAAGGCCTTTCCTGGATGTCATCTCTAGGATGTGCTTACCTCGGGAATCTCAACTTGGCATACCCCATTCCACTGCTTTGGCATTAACGTCTTCAGCCACTATTACACTATCCGTCATAATAATAATAAAATTAATAATAATAATAATAATAATATAAGCATGAATATTAAGGAAGGGAGGCTGTAGTTTTCCGTGACCATTGATTTCGAGATTATAAATTTGTATGATAGCATGTGTTATTGAGGTGTTTATGGTAATATGTTAATTTGTAACTCAGTCAGCGATTGAGAAGGAGGTAGTCATGACCTTAAATTAGGAATCAGACTGCGAATTGCCTGAGCAGAAGTGGAAAAACAAGATGTTCAGTAAAGAACATATAGCCTACTTTCTCCTAAATGTATGAGCATAGTTATAACTGTTTCTATCAAAGAGTATAATAGAGTAGAATCATGACTTGGTTGAAGACCTTAGAAACTATTTAACTGTACCAAACACCACAACCTCGAAAAAAAAAAAACTACTGCCATCCTTGAAGAAAGAAATAAAGAAAGAAAGAGTGAAAGAAAGAGAAGAAGTATCTCAAGAATGTTATGGATCTGGAGACATAATCGATCGGTCTGGCTGCGTGGCTCAGCGGTAACGTTCTCGCTTGCTGGGCCCTAGGTTGCAGGTTCGTATTCTGGCGCATTCAGCTGGCATTTGAGGGTGCGCAAATACGAGGGAGCTGTGTCAGTAGATTTACTGGCACGTTAAAGATCCCCTTCGGGGAAAAATTCTGTCACCCCGGCTTCTCTAAAAGCCAAAGTAGTTAAAAGGGACGTAAAACCATTATTATTATTATTATTATTATTATTATTATGATTATAATTAAATGATCGACCGGGAAGCCTCCGTGGCTTAGGTGGCAGCACGCCGGCCTCTCACCGCTGGGTCCGTGGTTCAAATCCCGGTCACTCAATGTGAGATCTGTGCTGGACAAAACGGAGGCAGACAGGTTTTTCTCCGGATACTTCGGTTTTCCCTGTCAAAAAATGTCATTCCAGCAACACTCTCCACTATCATTTCATTTCATCTGTCATTCATTTAATCATTGCCCCCAGAGGAGTGCGTCAGGCCTTGGCAGCCGGCACAGTTCATATCCTCGCCGCTAGATGGAGGCTTCATTCATTCCATTCCTGACCCGGTCGGAGACTGGAAGCAGGCTGTGGATTTTCATTTTCACATAATCGACCGGACGTGGCCAACATCCAACTTTGAGTTGAGGCATGTATTTACACGTCTGGCTGTGCATGGCTTTCACCACCCTAATTGTATTAACAAATATCTCCATGACCCTACAGTGACGTGTGTATACCAACGTTATGGATAAGCTTGTGAACGCTACCACTTCGAGTTCGGTAGTAAAAGGAAACAATCAATCAGTCTATGCAATTCAAATCCTGAGCGCAATTTTAGTGAACATGTTCATTCTTTATTTTCGATTGCTATTTGGCTGCGCTGCTAATCTGTTTTAAAAGTCACTGGCTGCGAGCGTTAGCGAGCAGGCCAGCGGCGCTCAAATGTCAGGTACCGTTGCGACAATGCACTACTCTGCCTGGTGTAAATAATTTTAAGGGGGATAAGTTGCATTTTAGCATAAATAAAATATTATTTCATTGATATAATAATAATGTTTTCCGCCGCAAGCGACTGTCGGCCACGGAGCGGCCGGCAGTCGCTTTGGCGGTTGTGCGTATAAATTAGTCAGTTATCTCACACATTGCCATTATGGTAAAAGTTTAAGATTGAAAAAGATGTAATTAATTGCTTGGTTTCGGGGAATAAACTGTTGTAATAGCAGCTCGAGCTCTGTTAGACTGGTGGCCAATAAAAGTGTTAATTAATATCCTGAACTAGCAACAACTGCTAGAGTTCAGGTACTATGTGAGATCGTTTTGTTCTTTAGTTCAAATAACATTTTCAAATAACGCACAATAGACTGTCTATTAATACAGCCATGAAGATTTTCTCCAGTAAAATAATTCCCATTTTGACCTATGGTATTGAGTTGTTTTGGGATTACCTTAATAAAACCAACCTCAATAAAATTGAGACAATTAAATCGACGTTCCCCAAGAAGATTCTCTGTGTTTCCAAAAATACACCATCCATAATGACTTACGAGCTTACTGGTGAGCCATTCTTCATAGAAGAACTCCATGTAAATCTGCTCGTGCCAGCTACAGGCGCCTTCCAGGAACTACTGGAAAAGATTCAAACCAAGCATGAGGCGATTTGGCTAGATTTCTACTCCACAGAAGCTATGTTGAACCCAGCAGAATGGAAAAGACCAGATTATGAGCTGCGTCACACATGGACAAGATTTGCAGTGCATGGTTTTCATTTTCATGTCTGTAAGACGGAGGTTTACCATTCGCCTGCTGGAGAGTGTATTTGTAAATTTTGTGGGAAACGTTGTGAACGGTATCACGACCTGGAATGCGAACGGAAGCTGTCGCTCAAGGAACTGTGTAGCGACAATGATCCTCCATGTTCATATGAAATGTACTATTGTAATTTAATTTCTTTGGTCTTTGGCTGTAGTAAATATTTAATTACAATAGGCTGTTACAAACCCTTTAAAATAAATAGTAAAAATATATCGTATTATCAACTTGTCATTCTTCAAATTCGATGCGTATAGAATGCCAATGATATGCTAATTAATGGAGTCCCACGTAGACCAGTCGTGACATCTAGTGGGGAAGTATCGAACAAGATAATCCTAATATGACGAGTGCATTCTAGCGGCCATAAAAATAAACTTTTCAAGTTAAAATGCAGGCCGGCGTGCAGTTCGCAGCCAGTTGGCCATGATAATTCACTTTTTTGCTGTTAGATGTCTCGTGCAAATTCGCTGGCGAAATTAGTTTTAATTAAATATATTTTTTTCATTGTAATATGTACAATATAACGCTTAATTTTAGAACGTCTGAGTCATTACAAAACAATAAATATAAAAATATTCAAGCAAAAAAACTAATTCTGATAGGGTTTTAACCTTAGACATACGAGTGAGAGGCCAACGCTTTACCACGCATCCAAACGTGCCAAGGAATATTGTCCGATACCAAATGAGTTACTTACGACGTGTTAGCAAATGATTTAGACTAAACGATTTCTTCGGAGGAGTTTATATATTTTGTATCATAGGCTATATTGCATGCAACACTCAAACAAGTGAAATATAAGTCAGGTACAAGATATCAGCTGCCATTTTGCCTTGTAACTGAGACGACTCAGATTTTTAAAATCACTTCTGCACTATAGCATTACAATATAAACTTTTAATTTCGAACGTGCCTCTTCCTTTAGAACAGTTAAAACGATTCTCGGTTCGTTAATCGGAACTGGTGGGTCCCATGATATGAATTAAAAAGTTTGCATTATTCACACGGCCGCTATCCTGAAATGGTCCGGCGGATGACCTTGTATTTTGGTCACAATACGCGTCCTACAAGAGGGTATGCTGTTACCAAATTTGGTAGAGATTGGATGATTTGTTTAGTCGTTATTTGATTTTACGTTTTGAATGTTTGAGTGGCCGCCATTCAGCTTTGTTAAAGATGGCAGCGATATAAAACACGACACTGAGGTGCTATTTACTAGTGCTACCTCTGTACCAAAATTCGTTCAATTCGATTTCACCGTGTTTGAATTGATAGGCGGGGACAGACATTCAGAGTACACACACTCTCACACACACACACACACACATACACACAGACACTCAATTGTTGGCCCTGTGTAGATCTCATAAGTCTACTTTCATTTTTTGCAAAAAACGAAGGTAGGCTAACAAGGTAAACCATCTTCACACCAGAATAATCATGGCAGAGACGAGAATCGAACTCGGATCTTAGTGGTGACAACAGAGAACACTGATCACTACGGAACTTCTTCCCAAATTATCATCTCGAGGTTGAATGCACACCATCCCAACAATCAGACCAAAATTAAATTTCTTGAAATAGTCGCGATTCGAACTCGGACCGCAGGGTCGACAGACGATAATGTTACCCATTACATCACGACGCTTTGCTCGTAACAATTCATTGCTGGAAAAGAAATGTACGAAGTAGGTCGAAGAAAGAAACACTAAATATCTGAAGGAAACAATAGTGCGCCTGATATGAAATTGATAAACCACAAATAAAAACTGGAGACAGATATATTTGTTGAAACTAGGAACGAGGTCACTGAAGAGAGAAAATAGAAAAGAAACAAGAATGCGAAGGAACAAATAAGGGAGCAAATGAAATGGCGGCAGCAAAAATTGTGGTAAGCCGCCTCGCCACGTTCAAGTCCGCGCAGCGTTTGTTATTTGGTGACGTCACACATAAATTCCGCGCACGTACAGTACAGTCGCAGGTCCTCACCGAGCAGATGCTACTGCGGAGAAGAATATAGAGCACAAATTAAGGTGAATGAAAGCTGATTCAAACTTCTGGAGTATTCTGAAACGTCTAAAGCAATACGATTCATTAAGCGTGGATCCCGAAAGTTATTTCAGAGAAGACTGGTGAGTTGGTTTAGGGCTGCGACAACGCGGTTATGTAGCCCCGTGTAATTTGGGTGTGTGTAGAATCTGTCTGATAACAGGTGTTAATTTTGTTGGCTGTATTAGTGTGAGTTATCTGTAATTCAGGTAAGGACTGCAGGCGATCAATTTCAAGTAGTTCCTACTTTTGCTACCAAATGCTACTGACAACGACACGTAGCATTGAACTTAGCTATTGGGTGCCACCCCAACCGACACCTGTCGATGAGCGTTGGAAGTTAATAGAGCGTTAATCAAAACTAAACTTGGAATTTAGCTTCACACAGTCGCAGTTAGTGGAAGGTTCTCCTACATGCCATAAATCTATGATATGGACCCGCCGGTTTTACTTCCCCTACAAAGGAAGAAGAGGAGACTGAATCCAGAAATTCGTAGAAATCATTAGGCCTATTATATACAGACTCATGACCTAAGATGAATTTTTAGCCTACTTTTCACATTTTGCAAAAATGAGGAAAAAGTAGACTTATGAGATCGATCCGGGAAAATGTGTGTCTGTCTGTCTGTCTGTCTGTCTGTCTGTCCTTCTGTCTGTCTGGCTGGCTGTGTGTGTGTCCCCCCCCTATCAACTCCTAAACGGCTGCAGCAATCAAAACCAAATTTAGTATGAGTAAAGATGTGCACCGGAATAGCTCACATCCATATTTGAAAATGATGTCAGTGCTACCAAATGCTGAAAAAACGCACTAGAAATTTGAGCTCCATGTTGGATATCTTGCAAGGTATGCATGAGAGCTATTCCAAAATTGGCACACATGTAGATAAGACTGTTTCGGTTTAATTTCCAGAAGGCCAACCATGACAGTGTTGCCAAAATAATTGTAAGCCTTCTGATAGGTCCAATGTTTAAATGCATATAACTTCTACACTATCCATTGGATTTCAACCAAATTTTGTATGTAATATCTGTATATAAACAGATATGACTGAGAGTATTCTTAAGAGCCACCAGGGCTGCCAACTGTTAATAATTGCTGTCTCTATTTTTTTTAAAATCCAAATACCAATATATCAGAAAGTATGCAAGCCAACAGCTTTAAACTATGCACACGTATATTCTGACATATTAGATTAATTTGGAGTAAGTTATATACATCAGTTCTACCAACATGATTATAAGCCTGCTGATAGTACCAATTTTTAAATACATGTAACTTCTATACTATCAGTTGGATTTCAACCAAATTTCGTATGTGCTATGTGTACCATAACAGACATGACTATAAGTATTGTTAAGAGCAATCAGGGCTGCCAACTGCTAATAAATGCTGTCTATATTTTTTTTTACCCTAATATCAATATATCAGAAAGTATGCAAGCCAACAGCTCTATACTTTGCACACGTATAGCACCTGACATTGTAGATTAATTTGGAGTAATTAATACAAGGCAGTGCTGCCAACATGATTCTATGCCTGCTGATATGTCCAATTTTAAAATACATGTAACTTCTATACTAACAAATGGATTTCATCCAAAATTGGCACAACAAGATATCATAATATTTCAGATTATTTCTGACCAGCACACGCATGGTATTGTTGGCAACATGCTTTTACGCGTGCTGATAGATCCAGTGTCTAACTGCATGTAACGACCATTGGACTTCAACCAAATTTTGTATTCTGTACCTTAAGAGATGGAACTAAGAATATATTCTGTCACCAGGGCTGCCAACTGTAGTGCTCTATTAGGCTACATTATACCAGGTATATTTTGAACTTATTAGATATTTCGATATTACCAACTTAATTTCGTCATTATTCTTGATAGGTTCATATACTGTAGAATAATCATTGGCATGAAAAGTAGGCTGTATAGTTCTTCACGGAACTTCATGTTAAAACTTGAAATGATAATTATTATTTTAATGAAATCAATAGCGTACTGGCTTCGTTTCGTAAACTATCCCAGCTGGAGCGAATGATGCTACTAATTGTAGTGGCTCTTCATTGCCGACGTTTCAGCATGGTCACGACAGGATTAGTCAGTGCTAAACATTTAGGTTCCGAAACGTATACCCACACATTTTGCCTCTTTTTCAACCATACGCCTCCCCCCTCCCCCATTAATAATTACATGTTTTGATTTTGGAAACCTTGTAATTAAACGTTTAATGAGAAATCATTTTTTTAGAAAACACTTTTCTGAAATTCAGAAATTCTGTACACACACTTACTATATCACGCCGTGCCCATTAATTTAATACTTCTAAAAATAACCAGACGTTTTTTGATCATGTGTAAATATTTTCAATAATAAACATTAAATTAACAAGTCTGTTTTTGCAAAGAAACTGAACTCGTGTTTTCTTAATCTTAAGAAACAAGTTAAGCATCTTGACGAAACATTATTGACAAACAATATTTCTTTAGTGACTTGACTAATTATTTATGAGGGAGAAAATCATCCGATTTAGTTGAAAAATTACATACAGTATGTATTAGGCTACTTCTAACGATTTAAGAAAAGAAAGAACTTATTAGTAACTTTTTACTGGCCAATCCCCTTAAGAATACTGTTAAAAGGATCCCTGGGAGGTTCCGGAACCCTGTTCTGGCGTGTTCCGGCTGATATAAATCACTGTGCTTAATCATGTCGTATCGGGCTAGGTTGGGAACCTCTGGGCTGCCTGTGGCTGGCTGGAATGAATATGAGGGATACTTCGCCTGCAGCCATTCTGTCATGACTAAGTCCACTGTACCAATGGGAAAACGTCGGCAATTATAAGTTGTGACTATTCAGACGGTCAACAAAAAATTACCCAATATTAATGAACAGGGGTACAATTTGAGCATATATATAAAATAAATAAACTCTCTTGTAACATGTTCATTATTAATCTCTGTAAAATATTGGGCAATTTAGGATTACGTGTGTCGAAAGTCAAGCGGTCTGTTGTGACCCGGCTGTGTGGGTGAGACAAGGTACAGTGAAACCTCTATTAAGAGACCAATGACGATAACATGGAAAACTGGTCTTTTTGAGGGGTGGTTTCTTAATAGAGGTGGGCATTAAAAATAATTTTATACTGCATTATTAATAAAGTACAGTTGAAACACATACTTGATTATAATTCATCTTCATTGGTTCACATTTTGTACAAATTAATTACAATTAGTTATTTTATGAACTCTGTCATTTTAAAAAGTCACGAATTGATCTCTGTTTCAGATTAGCATATCTTTTGTGTTAAGAATTTCACTTTCTAGAATATCTCTGAGTGAGTTCGAAAGTCCATTAATTTGTTATGGGTTCGAACAATCTTCTAGCAGAGCCGTTTTTTTGTATTTTTATTCGTCACATAACACTTTTTCTAATGACATTGTATGCTGAAGCAGTTCTGTGCGAACAGAACCATTGTTTACATCATCACCTTCATCACCATCTCCAATGCGAAGGCAGACGAGAAGTGGTCTTTTGAAAGAGGTCAGACTGAGAAAATGCCTGGTCTTTGGTCGGGGAGAGGGGTTGTCCTTAAATAGAGGTAACAAATACATTGACCTTATGAGATTTTAAATCGTTTCCGAGAAAAATCGGTCTTCAAGAGGGGTGGTCTTTTAGAGAGGTTTCACTGTAGTTCTCGTGAGGCCAACCGAGCGGTGATGTTTGGCCTGACGGGAGTGTGGGGATGATGAGTCCCGGGAACTGACAACTCCAGTGATTCGTTGCCCGTATACGTAGATTTATTTACATGTGGCACCCTGTGCCGAGATGTATACACTTGTACAGTAATGAGTTGTACCCCCCTTCAGCATGGTCAGTTCGTCTCTGCATAGCATTCACTCTCGTGGACCGGAGTCCTAATAGCTGACTTAATGATGACACATAACCAGCTACAGAGATGATTGATCAATCAGGATTGACCTGGTCTGATTGATCGCTGGTATATAACTTTACATGGTCGTCTGACCAGTATTTATCTGTTGACTTCAGTTAGCTAACGTTGACCAGTTCACCAGTTAACAAATTTACCAATTGACCCCGTTCCTAAGGAATCCCGGTCTTATACAGGGTGTATCTTAATTATACCGACAAAAAAATCAGGGACGCTCTGCGTGTTGTGTTAAAGACGATACCGCGATCGGATTGGCGGAGACAATTTTTCCCTTCGAGAAAATGAGGTTACTTTGTTACTTCCGGGCGCGCGATTCAAATCTACGAAGTCGCCTTATTTGCTGAGATAGAGAGCAAACCGCTGGCCACTGCTGTGCTTCAAGCAAGGGAAGGGAGTGTGATAGAATGAGACAGAGATATACTGGCGGGCATGCGCAAGTTCCCTCGATCGCCTAAGCTTGCAGCATACCCAACAGCATATCTATGTCTCCTTCTAACACACTCCCTTCCCTTGCTTGAAGCACAGCAGTGGCCAGCGGTTTGCTCCCTGGATCAGCAAATACGGCGAGTTCGTAGATTTGAATCGCACGCCCGAAGGTTACAAACTAACCTCATTTTCTCGACGGGAAAAATTTTCTCCGCCAATCAGATTGCGGCATCGTCTTTTATATAACACGCAGAGCATCCCTGAATATTTTGTCGGTATATTAAGATACACCCTGTATATGTATATTCCCTACTCTCATAAATTGGACTTCGATAAAGCCCCTACTCCAGCGAAATGGGCGGAGAAGGGTTACTTTGGCAAAACTGCCCTGCTTAGTGCTGCTACATGGCGGCCGTGGTCAGACATTGCCCGGCGGTCGCTCCAGTGCAAGGTGCAACTCGAGACCTGGGGTGAGTCGCATTGTACCCTGAGTAGACCTGTTCGTGATTCATGAACACACAATAGACAAGATGTTCAGTAAAGAACATATAGCCTACTTTCTCCTAAATGCATGGGTATTGTTATAACTCTTTGTCCTTTTCAAGGAGTATGATTGAATGTTGGTTGTAGTAGCTTGTTGAAATACAACGTGCTATAGGGACATTAAACATGAATATTTGGTGCCCTTTGCTAGTGCTACCTCTGTACCAAATTTCATTCAATTCGGTTTCACCGTGTTTGAATTGATAGGGGGAATCGATTTGCACACATACTTGGCCACCATCTGTAAATTATTGGGCTGATGTTCTTGCAGTTTGGTCTGAATATGTTTCCCACATAAAGATATGGTGTTGCAAAATTTGGTAGAGACTAGATTATTAGGTTGGTTTAATTACATTTTAGCTTTTAACATTTGGGTGGCCGCGATAACGTTTCCGTCAAGATAGCGGTAATATAAAACATGACACTGAGGTGCCCTTTGCTAGTGCTACCTCTGTACCAAACTTCGTTCCATTCGGTTTCACCGTGTTCGAATTGATAAGGGGAATCGATTTTCACACAAAGATGGCCGTCATCCGCAAAATATTAGGCTGATGACCTATTAGTTTGGACTAAGGATGCTCCCCCCATAAAGGTGTGTTGTTGATAAATTTGCTAGAGATCGGATGATTAGGCTAATCATAATTTGATTTAAGCTTTGAACATTTGTGTGGCCGCCATTACGTTTCCGTCAAGATGGCGGCGATATAAAACATGACACTGAGGTGCCCTTTGCTAGTGCTACCTCTGTACCAAATTTCGTTCATTCGGTTCCACCGTGTTCGAATTAATAGGGGGAATCAATTTTGACATAAAGATGGCCGCCATCCGCAAACTATTAGGCTAATGGCCTATTAGATTGGTCAAAGGATAAAGGTATGTTGTTGCAAAGTTTGGTAGAGATCGGATGGTTATGTTAGTCGTAATTTGATTTAAGCTTTAAACATTTGTGTGGCCGCCATTACGTTTCTGTCAATATGGCGGCGATATAAATCATGACACTGAGATGCCCTTTGCTGGAGCTATCTCTGTACCAAATTTTGTTCCATTCGGATTCACCGTGTTTGAATTAATAGGGGGAATCCATTTTGACTCAAAGATGGCCGCCATCCGCAAACTATTAGGCGAATGACCAATTAGATTGGTCAAAGGATGCTCCCTCCATAAAGTTATGTAGTTGCAAAATTTGGTAGAGATCGGATGATTAGGTTAATCGTAATTTGATTTAAGCTTTGAATATTCGTGTGGCCGCCATTACGTTTCAGTCAAGATGGCGGAGATATAATACATGACACTGAGGTGCCCTTTGCTAGTGCTACCTCTGTACCAAATTTCGTTCCATTTGGTTCCACCGTGTTCGAATTAATAGGGGGAATCAATTTTGACATAAAGATGGCCGCCAACCGCAAACTATTAGGTTAATAACCTATTAGATTGGTCAGAGGATGCTCCCTCCATAAAGGAATGTTGTTGCAAAATTTGGTAGAGATCGGATGATTAGGTTAGTCGTAATTTGATTTAAGCTTTGAACATTTGTGTGGCCGCCATTACGTTTCCTTCAAGATGGCGGCGATATAAAACATGACACTGAGATGCCTATTGTTAGTACTACCTCTGTACCAAATTTCGTCCCATTCGGTTGCACCGTGTTCGAATTAATAGGGGGAATCGATTTTCACACAAAGATGGCCGCCATCCGCAAACTATTACGCTGATGGCCTATTGGTTTGGTCAAAGGATGCTCCCCGCATAAAGGTATGTTGTTGCAAAATTTGGTAGTGATCGGATGATTAGGTTAGTCGTAATTTGATTTAAGCTTTGAACATTTGTGTGGCCGCCATTACGTTTCCGGCAAGATGGCGGCGATATAAAACATGACACTGAGGTGTCCTTTGCTAGTGCTACCTTTGTACCAAATTTCGTTCAATTCGCATTCACCGTGTTCGAATTGATAGGGGGGGGGACAGACATTCAGCGTACACACACTCACACACACACACACAGACACACACACAGACTCACACACACATACACACACACAGACTCACACACACATACACACACACACATACACACACACACAGACAGACACACTTTTTTCGCCCTGTGTTGATCTCATAAGTCTACTTTCATTTTTTGCAAAAATCGAAAGTAGGCTAATAATGGTGCTGTGACGAATTGACCATCTGACAGGCGGAACCAAGTATTTCTCAACGTCTAGCTTCAACTGGATAATATGATTTCTTACAACTATTACATATGATGTCTTTTACAATCATGAATTACATACAGTATAAAGTTATTACATTTGGTCATGTTTTAGTGTATCACCATTTTTCTTAGCTTTAATTTGATTACTCACTTCACTGAATTTACTACGTGAGCTTGGAGACTGGTCATGAGGTCTAGCCCCTCGACAGGTTATCATCAGATCATGATCACTAGGTTTTAGGTTTAAATATATATAGCCGTATAGCCATGGCCAAGCAGGCATTCCGTGAAAAGCATTCTCTAATTTGTCAACGCTCGATGTCCCTCAGCCTTAGAAAACAACTGGTTAAGACCTACATATGGCCAGTTGCAATGTACTGCAATGAGACCTGGTCAATGAATAGAGGTGACATTAAACGACTTGAAGCGTTTGAGATGTGGTGTTGGCGCCGAATGGAAAAGATCAGCTGGGTAGAGAAAATGACCAACATAACGGTGCTGGATCGAATAAAGGAAAAACGGCAAATGATCCGCCAGATATATAGAAGGAGATCCATCTGGCTTGGCCACAGGTTACGACATGGTGGCCTGATGATCGACATACTAGAAGGCAAAATACCTGGAAAACGCCCTCGCGGGAGGCCACGGAACACTTTCATGAGATCTTTCCTACATAGCTCTGGCATACGAAATTATGAAATGATCAAAAGGACAGCACACGACCGAACAACGTGGAGAAGACTCATTGTAGGGGCAGACCAGTCGCTTGACTGAAAAACATGATGATGATGATGATGACAAAGACTAATATAACGTGCGTTCAAAAAGTAACGAGCCGGAGGCTGTAATGCGCACATCGGTGACGACATCGGCTATTCGTGGCGTGTGTAATGAGGTGTGGTTCCGATCAGAGCGTGGTAGGTCACAGCCCGTCGCTAGAGGGCACGCGTGCACGTCACGTGACGATACAAAGCGAGCAGCAGCATGCATCAATCGTCCAATGCTGCCAGTCGCATTGCAAACAGTGACATGGAGGCGTCAAACGTAGAGCAAAGAGGTGTTGTTCGGTTTCTGACAGCGAAAGGAGTAGGGGGAACGGACATTTATCACCGAATGTCACAAGTGTACGGCGAACACTGCATGTCCCTTGCAAGGGTCACGGCATGGCACAAGCGCTTCAGGGAAGGACGGGTGTCGTTAGCCGATGATGCCCGGACTGGGGCACACCCCTGCATTACCGATGACAACGTCCAACTGGTTGATGCACTCATTACCCAGGACCGCCGAGTGGTCGGAAGTGTGCACATCATCATGAAGGAACAACTGAACTTGCGGAAAGTGTGTGCCCAATGGGCGCCCCACTGTCTTCAATCACACTAGGAAGCATGTCGAATGGCCTACTGTCTTGGACTTTGTTGGACGATTGATGCTTGCAGCTGCTCGCTTTGTATCGTCACGTGACGTGCACCCGTGCCCTTTAGCGACGGGCTGTGACCTTCCACGATCTGGTCAGAACCATACCTTGTTACACACGCCACGATTAGCCGATGTCGTCACCGGTTTGCGCATCCCAGCCTCCGGCTCGTTACTTTTTAACGCACCTTCTAGATGTAGTCTTATGATACTTTGGAAAATCAGACTTGTTAATGTTAATGATACGATTCACAGTTTTAAATCTCGTTATATAAGATTAGTTTGATTTATATAGGTTTGTTAACTACGTATTAATATTATGCACGTGTAGGCAGTTAAAACAAACACAATATTGTAAAATTAAAGCAAGCACTTTAAATTCTACTATGTATATGGTGTCGTTTCTGTACCCATGTGAGTAATCTCGATGGAAAATATGCTTCCGCCTCCAGCTAGCGTCAGGACTCGGGCGTGTACCGTCCCCCCATTGAGCAGTTGCATATTTTGGATTTGAAGCTAAAAGGTATCAACTCTACAATGATAAGGCACAACTCTATTCTAAAACTTTAATTCAGTAATAAAATCATGGCTTCAAACAAACAAAACAATCCCCACAACCATAAAACAAAATCAAACAAAAATTACTTCCACAATCCACTAATATGAACATAATATTATCATAATAAAATCATATCATAACACAAACCTTTACCCTTATATCAACTTCACAAAATACTCTAGTGCGCTGATGCACATACAACTTCAGAAACAAACTGTACTTTGATACTACTGTTATCCAATGTGACTTCTTTAATTTCACAAAATTACTTATTCCTTAAACCGTCTTAATTTGACAATTATGTGTACCGTGTGTGTTTGATCTTTCTCTTCCCACCAAATGCTTTACATGCATTAGCCTATTATGGTGTTGCACAGCAGTCTACGTGCAACTCCATAATTATGTAAGCTACCCCTACACTTCCAGCCGGCCCCGTGGTGTTGGGGTAGCGCGCTTGCCTCTCACCCGGAGGCCCCGGGTTCGATCCCCGGCTCCGTCAGGGATTTTAAAACTGACGTGAGGGTTGGAACGGGGTGCACTCAGCCTCGTGAGGACAATTGAGTAGCTGTCTGACAGTGAGACAGCGCCCCGATCACGAATACCAAGATTAACGGCCGAGGGGACCCGACGCGCTGATCACGCGTCACCCCAATATCTGCAGGCCAAATGGCTGGGCAGCGGTCGCTTGGTCGGCCTTAGCCCGTCATGGGCTGGATAGTGCCAGGGGTTGACTTTGACCCCTACACTTCCTCTATTTATATAGTTCCACCGCATGCCGTTGTGATTTCATCTTAAAAACGTTAGTTATCGTTGTGTCGGATGGTACTATTAAAACTACCCTTGCGCGCGTAGCCTATGGCGTCGAGTAACCAACTTCTGAAAAAGTTGTCAGTGACAGTACAAATGCAACTTCTAACCATTCGTTAGATTGCTAAAATCATGAACCATCAGGGTGATCTATAATTATCAATGTGTTCTTAAACCACATGGCTTCATTACTCAATATAACAATGTTTCAATTCACACTACAACTAGGGTCTAAAATCTGCCCTTTTTAAACCTTCTTTCACGGTTCGCTTGACCGTCCCAGACCCTCTTCCGAGTGGCCTGTACACAATAGAAGTGGAGTGAGGTCCCACAGTACCTCGACCCTCGTTTCCTGTCTCAAGGCTTTCTCTCCAAGCAGTATAAGATTCTCCAAGACAAATACCGTGGTCCCAGTGACACACATATCCCAATGGATTTAAACTGAATATTATGCAAATAGGTACTGGATGAGCTTTAACATTTATTCCTACCCTGAGGATAATAATAACTGGCACCAAATAGGCCCATTTCAACATGAAGGCACGAGGTTCATAAATCATTGGTCTAGTAGGATAACCGGTATCTTAAATAAATGCTGCGGTCAGCCACACATGCTGCCGTCATAAGATTCGCTTCAACGAGCCGAATCACTCAATAACAAGTTCTCGGGGAATCAGATAGAGTGCAGAGATGTCCATCGTTTTCCTCTCACCTATCACGGGATTCGAACCCGGAACATTCCATATCCATCATCAGAGTTAGGGTCCAATCACTAATTACACTCTGGCATAAAGCACATCTCCCAGTATGCCCACGGCATACGAGATTTCATACGTCGAATAGACCACCTGGTTCCTGACCTAATGTTATGACCTTCGTCCTATAATTATTAAGAGAAATCTATCAATTACTCTATAAGCTTTTACTCAAGCTGCAAATTCAATTCACTAGAAAGCTCTTCCATTTCCTGGCATAATTACATTCCCATTAATACAATATATTCTGATATTAAATTCCTTTCTTAATCCCTTAACGTAATCTTACTGTATAATCTTACTGCTTAGATCGATAAGTCTTCCCATTAGCGTAGCTATTTCTTGCTTACAACATTTTACCTGATGCATTCATTCATACCTTTTATTTATTCATTATTATTATTATTATTATTATTCTCACTGACATAACTTACCAAAATCCGACACAACTTAATCATCTTAAAACCCGAACAACCGTGTTCGTTACGTTTACATAACTGATTTGCCATTTTTAATTAATAGTGGTAACGATTAATCCACTCACTGAGGCAAAATAACATCTCAACTCTATTAAAATCAACACAATAATGATTAAACCTGGAGGGTCTATCTCCTAATACTGATTCTTACTGGCATCTTTATAACTCTGAAATCACATTACATGCAGTGGCCTATACTTCTACATAAACATAATTTGTGGGGTACTCACATATATATATAGGCTCCTCATGGTGGCTCCAACCACTCATATCCTTCCGGGTCACCTGCCATATGCAGATTTAGTGCGACATTTGCATCTTGAATACACACATTTTATGATACATTTCTTCCGCTAACCATACGACACTTTGCATTTCTATAAAGAAGCTATTGCTTCCAAAACACATGACACTTTATAACACTTATTAAACCATTAATTTAAAAGATATTTCACATATGATTTATACATAACACACGTCACTTTTTACACTTTTCATTGGTTGAAATTCCCTATCAAAGATATCAAAATTGCAGGTGTCAACGGCATCTTCCTTGCTCCTACCAACTCCTGATGAAAGTCTGGTTCATCTGCCCCCGGAATTCACCAACAGACTATCGATAATCCTACGGTAAACGTCCTGCTTTGCATAAATCTGTTGACTTTCGTCCTGAGCGTTACTATTTGGTATTTTTAAGACATTACCAAATGCTTCGTAAAGTTTCTCCCAGCGCATTCCAGCGTAATAAGACATGTATGATCAGTCAATATATTCTACACTGCGTTTAACATTGTACATAACTTTACACAGATTATTATTTTCAATAGTTCTGCAACTTATATCACACGGTGCTTCCTAAGTGAACACAAACCATTGTTCGTACTGCTGACTACACCTGCAGCACGACTATCCTTAATAAAAGCTTTCTAAAAGTTTTACTGCACGGCTTCCCCAATCGAAGTCCGGGCCTCCTTCCTTGCCTTCGGTAATACACATTTCACACAATAAATTTCGTTGATTACCGTACTTCTTATTAATTTCTGACTATACATTATTATCTTCTCACTTGGTGCATTACGATGTGCGGTGTATATAATGGTTCACTCAAATGTACAAGTCTTTGTTTGAGCGTCCTTTCCCGAGCCGGACCGACATACGTTCCGCCTCAACAACTGCTTGACAACTGTGTTCTGACTGTGTGACAAAAACTGTGCTCTGCCAAGGGTCGACTCCCTTATATTGGTTTCACACAAAAATTAGAGCTAAAATTTCCCGCGCTATCTCGACTCTTCTCCCAGCATGATTCTGGTCTCGAAACCATGCTCATCGGGTTCCTTTTTCTTCACTGATCCCAGAACTATCTGCGTGCTGAAGGATCGCTCGGCCAATTAATTAATATTAATTGCTTTCTCCATAGCGTGGGGACGCTATTTCTGTGGGAATCCCTGGCGACATCGTCAAACCCAGCCGCGAACATCCATAGTTCTATGTCCTTCCGCACTCCATTAAATATGCGTCAATTTCGCAGATTAAAGGCTCTAAAATTAGCCTCCTGGCTAAAGATTCACCTGTGTGCAACTCTCATGTCATTGCGTTACTCCAATCACGAGTAATCAATGATTTTCCTTGGGATCTCTCCCCACTCTTCTTAGTCCTATTCTCAGTCGGGGAAGAACTGGGTCATTATTCAACCCCCCAACCTCTTCCAGACGACTTAACTAGGTCAGCAAGATTGACACGGCTCCAAGAGTCTCCTCCTACTATTCTGGGCCTATTAGTAAAACGTCAAACTCTGCACTACTGTGCTCCAAGTCCAGCATAGCCTACTCCAAGTAGTCCAATAATGCTGTATTCCGCTCAATTTCCCTGCATTATTTTAATAAATAATGTCCTTATCAACAGAAATCACACCAGTGATTAAATACATACTTTTCTCTAGGGGTTTTTAAAATGAAACTCCCTCAACAGACCTCGGGTTCGTTCCCTGGTGGAACCTTTATTATGAGATCACAGTCTCTGAGATCCCCGTTCGATATCAGTCAGCATGACCCCCTCGGGTTCAGTTTCACAGCACGGTCGTTTTACAGGTGCACGCTACAAGCTCGCCTACTCATGACAAATTCGGCAAATTTGTGTTGACCGACTTAAGAGTTTCAACCGATAGTTTGTACAGGCAACACATAAAAATGGCCTCAATACGTTACAAACGTCGGGAACGAACCAACTCTGGAGGCAGCAAAACAACACGACGCACTAAAGTTAACAGCAAATTCAATACTGTGTATATCACGGTCGTTAAAAGAAATGTATGCTAGGGTTTGTCTTCCGGTATCTAAGGGGATGCAAACCTACAACCAAGAGAGCAGCAAATCAAGCCCTTGTTCGACCCATAATCATATACGAAGTCCCTGCATGCACCCAACCTTAAGAGGAAACATGAATGAACTTCAAGGCATTGAAAACAGAGCCATTATATTCATTAATTCCTTCTAATCCTCAAAAGAGCCCACACTCCCAATCCCTGAAACGTTTATTTTTTAGATCCTATGTTCCTAAATAAATGCTTCATTGGTGCTTACTTCACCTACAACTAGGATATAGGTCCGTAACTTGTGGACGAGGAATGACCTTGTACCGTATCCGGGCCCGTACTGTCGCATTCCAAATCACGTACTATCAGCACGCAGCACAATCCGGGAACTCCCTCTCCGGTAAGATAATTCCTCCTTCGGACATAGCTCCCAGGTGGCTTTTGAGCTTTGATTTGTAGTTACTGGTTGTTTTTTTTTAAATCTATACGAATATAATGAAGCTGAAGAGTTTGTGTGTTTAAACGCGCTAATCTCAGGAACTACCAGTCGGATTCGAAAAATTATTTTTGTATATGATAGCCAGATTCAAGAGGAATAGTTTAGGCTATGTTAAATTTCGAACAGACCACTCCATTCCTTGCATTTAGGCCCTTTGGCACAAATCTACATCTTTTCACCGATCAGAACCAAAATTCGTATACTTAGCCTTTGGAACCCTGCGAGTAACACTGTTTATATGAAATTTTGGACAGACCACTCCATTCCCTGCATTTATGCCCTTTGGCATAAATCAACACCGTTTCACCGATCTCAACCAAAATTTGTATACTTACCCTTTGTAACCCTGCGAGTAACACTGTCTACATAAAATTTCGGACAGACCACTCCATTTCCTGCATTTAGGTCCTTTGGAACAAATCTACACCGTTTCACCGATCTGAACCAAAATTTGTACACATAACCTTTGGAACACTGCGGGTAACACTGTCCAATTTAAATTTCGGACAGGCCACTCCATTCCCTGCATTTAGGCCCTTTGACAAAAATCTACACCTTTACACCGATCTGAACCAAAATGTGTGTACTTACCCTTTGGAACCCTGCAAGTAACACTGTTTACATGGAATTTCGGACAGACCACTCCATTCCCTGCACTTATGCCCTTTGGCACAAATCTACACCGTTTCACCGATCTGAAACAAAATTTGTATACTTACCCTTTGGAACCCTGCGAGTAACACTGTCTGCATGAAATGTCGAAGAGACTGCTCCATTCCCTGCATTTAGGCCCTTTGGCACAAATCTACACCGTTTCACCGATCTGAACCAAAATGTGTATACTTACCCTTTGGAACCCTGCGAGTAACACTGTTTACATGAAATTTCGGACAGACCACTCCATTCCCTGCATTTAGGTTCTTTGGCACAAATCTACACCGTTTCACCGATCTGAACCACATTTTGCACACATTTCCTTTGGAACATTGTTCAATTTTAAATTTCGGACAGACCACTCTATTCCCAGAATTTAGGCCCTTTATCACAAATCTACACCGTTTCTCCTAATTGGACCAAATTTTACATACACTTTGAAACCCTGCTGGTAACACTGTTCACTTGATATTTTGGACAACGCTGCCCATTCCCTACATTTAGAATAACAAACAAACTGAACTTGAAAACCAGGTATTAAGGCCCTAGAACCATTCATGCCCGTAGTAGTGTAACGGTAATAGTATTTAATAAGTTTATTGTTGAATGGCAATTCGGGCTGCATCACGTCGCCCCTACCAGTGTTCTGGTGAAGAATTGAGAAAATAGTCAAATCCCTCGCTGCTTATAAATTCCAGTCACGGGGAGTAATTAGTGCAAAAAGATTTCTTGGCCCCTTAAAACAGTTATCATCATGAACATATTATGCCTCTGTATAAGTGCAATGGTGTTGGTGCAGTACATTGAGTTCATAAACTGCAATAAGCGTTGGTGCCTTCAAATTTACCTTAATTTATTCCGAAACTTATCGTAGAGCGCTAAGTGGCGATAAATAATACTATTGCTACCTCAGGAGCTCAGTTGAGCCGACGTTTTCCAAAGTCTTCTGATTATTTTCCTACGGCGCTATGCGACAAAAGATGACACTATATGTCTCTACATATCTAACAAACAATGAGATATAGGCCCAATCAGTGTATTTTATTTCACTTACTCCTCTTTCTAATCACTTTTAGAAATTTGTTTGTAAATTACACGTGTAGTTAGTAAATAGCCGTCTCTCTATTCATTATTATACCGACAGCAGTGGCTCAGCTGGCTAAAGCGCAGCGTTAGGTCATGGGACCAAGCTCTCTGCTGACTCGGTAGACGCGTGGGTTCGAGCCCCACCGTCGGCCGTCCTTGAAATGGTTTTCAGTGGTTTCCCATTTTCAACACCAGGCAAATGCTGGGACGGTACCTTCTGATAGGCCACGGCCGATTCCTTCCACATCCTTGTCCAGTTTCATTCATCTTCATCCATTCCATCTCTCATCCTGACGCGCAGGTCGCCCACGGGCGTCGAATAGGAAGACCTGCACTCGGCCTCTGAGGAGGTCACACGACAAAAAAAATCATTATTATCATTACGGGAAAATGACCTAAATGTTACGTCCATTATACTATACTACAACCACCACCACCACCACCACCACAAAAATGTATACTTAAAAATATTTATTTTCTGGTAGTTTAAGTATCATGTGCCAGTTCTGTAGTAGTATTCTTTATCATCCATAAAACAAACAAGTAGTTCCGTGAAGAACTATACAGCCTATTTTCATATATCCTACTCATATTAATTGCCTCTATCAACATACAAAATTTCAGTTTGATTGCTATGTTAGATTCGTAGATACTGAGAACCGGCTAAGTATTGCAGATGATAGCCAGGTTGGATTTTTATTTATGTACTATTACATGAAGATTATTGGGTACGTGTGGTTTTCAGACTTCAATCGCATGATTAGGGCACAAGAAGTAAAAACGAGATATAAAAATTTCGCACAGCTGCCATCTTGTGGTTATGAAAACAATTAAAATAAATTAGATACCAGTGGATTAACATTTGTATAAGCATTAACGTGCAAAGTTTCACTGCACTCAGATGGTTAAATCGCGAGAAACGTCCATTTAAATATTTATACTTCGCGTCGCCGCCATGTTGGATTTGTGCTCACCAGGTTACTGAAAGTCATACATTAAAAAAATCAGTTTGATTGCTGGAAACGATTCTTAGATATTGAGAACCGTCAAAATATTTTGGATGCTCGTCATTTTGGATTGTTATATGTATAGGCCATAGAGTTATGTACCATTAAAGGAAAATTATTGCGTAGCTTCATTATCAAACTTTCACTTCGATCGTATGATTACGACACAAGAATAAAAACTTAATTTTATCATTTCGCACAGCCGCCATCTTCAGTTTATGTAACCAATAGAACTCAATTAGATGCCAGTGAATGACAATATGTATAATCATTTACTGTGCCACATTTCAATGCGCTCATATGATTAAATCACGAGAAAAATGTATTAGAATGTTTCAACTTCGCTTGGCCGCCATGTTCGTTTCGTAGCTTACAGGTTTTTGAAAGTTATATAGATAAACTTGCAGCAGTGCTCTTCATCACCGTACAAAATTTCAGGTTGATATCATAAATAGTTTCGGAGATATTTAATGCCTGTGAAATATTTCGCACAGCCGCCATTTTGTGGTTATGTAAACAATTGAACGAAGTTAGATGTCGGTGCATTACAATGTATATAAACATATACTGTGCCAAGTTTCATTGCGTTTGCTTGGTTAAATCGCGAGAAACGTCTATTTAAAAGTCGCAAATTCGCTTGGCCGCCATGTTGGTTTTGTAGTTACCAGTTTTTCAAATGTCACATAGATGAATTTCTAGTAGTTCCCTTTATCACCATAAAAAATACAGGGTGATATTGGTAATAGTTCCGGAGATATTGAATGCTGGTGAAATATTTCGCACAGCCGCCATGTTGGATTGGTAAGTCGTAACAAAATTTGAAGGGCCCGGTCCGGGTCGCCTGGAATAGTGCTATGAAGTTACCGAGTTTCATTGAAATCGCTCCACCCGTTTAGAAGTTGTTAGGGGGGACACAAACACGCGCGCGCGCGCGCGCGCGCGCGCACACACACACACGGACAAAAGGTGATCTCATAAGCCTATTTTTTTCAAAATAGAAAATAGGCTAATAAATCCACCGGGCGAAGCCGGGCACTACTGCTAGTGTAATACTAAAGTGATTGGTTTTACGTCCCTTTTAACTACTGTGGATTTTAGGGAAATGTTTACATTGTAACTGTTTGTTTATGTGAATGTACATTTGTAAATAAGATTGTGACTGTGTTTTTATGGTTGTGTGAATGTATATTTTGTATGTACGTTTGTGACAGAGTGTTTATGTTTATGTAAATGTATATTTTGTATACAGTATAAGTTAAAGTGGTGTCAAGGACACTGCTAAGATAAGGGTACTTTATGTCAACTCTGCTTCCCCTCACAGTGTATGTACCTTGTTTAACATGCTGCGAATAAATAAATAAATTAAAAAATCAATAAATAAATACATAAATTTATATATATATATATATTTGTACGATGAAAGTGGAAAACTCTTCTATCAAGACGTTTGAAGAGGGTCCGCACTCTTTGTGTGGGATTCTTACCCACTCAAAAACCACACCCTATCGTCTTGACAAAACCCATCCCGAGACCACTTTCGTATTACTTCAGGATGGAGCCATTTTCTTTGCTTCACAAGCACCTTCTTACTTCTAAATTCATAGTCCGCGGATCGCAGACTTAATTAACTAAATCGAGTAAGTCCCCATCGAACTTCTTCTAACGAAGGACCGCCTCAACAAAAAAAAAAGCGACCGTATCCCAGCTGAGCTCGTTCCTCAACATAATTCCAACTATATTAACCGGCGTTATTGGACCAAACTCAGTCGTTGTTTTTCCGCTGCCCAACGAGCGCAGACGAAGAACGTATGATATATTTTATCTCGTTCGTTCTCGCAGTAAATACATACTGGACTCCTTACTTTGGCCATAAGATGAAGGTAACACCGAAAGTAGCCATGACCTGTTAACATCTGAGTCAGAAAGTAATTCGTTTCTCCGTGTTTTCTACTTGTCCACTCAACCAGACTCGGTATCAGCCAAGCTGTCCATCTTCCTCTGAGATCGTCATTCCACCTCTGCTGCCAAAGCTCCATCTTGCGTGCCACGGCTTCTTTCCGGGCTTGAGCCTTGCCCAGTTCTACTCGTCGGAAGTATACTTCTTTGCGTTCTTGCGCGAGTAAGTCAATTGGCGCAACTCCTGAGACGACCAGAACTGCAGGTTCCGAAACTGTACGGTAAGCACACGCCACCCTCGGAGCTCCTCTCCTCTGAATTGCAGCTGGGCGTTTCCTATACTTCTCTATCCTCAGCGAAACAGACCAAATCTCCGCTCCATACAGGAGAATAGACTGCGCTGAGGACGACAGTAGTCGACGCTTGCTTTGTCTAGGACCATGCACATTAGCCATGAGTCTACTAATGGCAGCTGTCACTACTTCCGCCTTGTCTGCTGACTTCCGTATATGAGACCAGTATGTCAGTTTCGTGTCAAGAGTAATTCCTAAGTACATTGCAGTGGCTCCAGCTCGAACGACTACCTCTCAATCTTTCATGGGAATTATAGTGTCCATTCTCCTCCTAGTTAACATTACTATTTCAGTTTTCGCCATAGCTAAATTCAGACCATGACCGTTCATCCAACCACTCACCCGTCGCATTACCTGATTGAGTTTCCACTGTGCCAGAACCGCATCTCGGGCTACAGTCACCGCTGCAATATCATCAGCGTACCCAACAAGGAATGTATCTTCGGGCATCTCCATGCGCAGTAAGCTGTCGTACAACATGTTCCACAAATCCGGGCCCGGGATAGATCCTTGCGCTGCTCCTGCCCTGACTTCTCTCATCCTCTGTCCGTCTGCAGTGCCATATAACAGGGTACGGTCCTTCAAATAATTTTTCATTATACGCAGGAGAGATACAGGCAACTGGAAGGTGAATTGAAGAGCTTCTACCATATCTATCCACCTAGCTTAGTTGAAGGTGCTCTTCACATCCAAGGTTAGCAGAAGTGTTATTTTTCGAGTATAGTGGTTACCTTCCTGTGCTTGATTCTCAGCTTCAACTACTACGCGTACTGCATCTATTGTACATCGCCCACGGCGGAAGCCGAATTGCCTGTCGGACAGATTTCCCGCGGCTTGAATAGACGGATAATAATAATAATAATAATAATAATAATAATAATAATAATAATAATAATAATAATAATAATAATAATAATAAACCAACATGGACAATGGAGACCAAGTATGGGGACATAAAGAGAGTCCACAAATTGAATTGTCTAGCGGAGATTCTGACTCCTATCAAAGAGAAGCCAGATATTGAAGAAAGAGCAAAGAATATAGGGATTGCAGACTAAGCCAAGAATCGAATAAGTTATGTCCATATCCCTCTCCTATCAAGCCAAACTCACGAACAATAATACAGTGGTGAAACCTGAATGCCTCTATGCAGCGGAGACAATTGCCAGAAAGGGGATCACCGAAATAGAAAAGGAAGAGCGTAAATTTCCCGGATAAATTCTGGGACCCAAAAATAGCAACCACAAATGAGTTTACCTTCCGTTTGATATCAATTCAAGAGCTGTATGAGAAATGTGAGAACATTTCAATCTCCGTGAGTAAAAGGCGACTGACTTTCAATGACTCCTGAGAAAAAGGAGACCATAACGGCTCGCAAATAAGTTCCTCATCTTCCAGGAAAATTAGAAAGACTCTAGTACCATGCCTGAAGGAAGTTCATCACGATTTTTTAGCCTATTTTCAATTTTGAAAAAAATAGGCTTATGAGATCACATTTTGTCCGTGTGTGAGTGTGTGTGTGTGTGAGAGAGAGGTGTGTGTGTGTGTCCCCCTAATAACATCTAAACGGCTGGAGCGATTTCAATGAAACTCGGTAAGTTCATAGCGCTATTCCCGGCGACCTCGACCGTGCCCTTCAAATTTTGTTACGTCTTACCAATCCAACATGGCGGCTGTGCGAAATATTTCACTAGCATTCAATATATCCGAAACTATTACCGATATCGCCCTGAAATTGTGTACTGTGATAAAGGGCACCACTAGAAGTTCACCTATGAGACTTTCAAAAACCTGGTGACTACAAAACCAACATGGCGGCCAAGCGAAGTTGAGACTTTTAAATAGACTTTTCTCGCGATTTAACTATCGAAACGTAATGAAACTTGGTACAGCAATTGTTTATACACATTGTAATGCATTGAAGTCTAATTTAGTTCAATTGTTTACATAACCTCAAAATGGCGGCTGTGCGAAATATTACACTGACATTCTATATCTCCGAAACTATTACAGATATCTCCCTGCAATTTTTTACGGTGATAAAGGGTACTGATGCATGTTTACCTATGTATATTTCATAAACCTGTAAACTACAAAACGAACATGGCGACCAAGCGTATTTGAAATATTTTAATAGACTTTTCTCGTGATTTAACTCTCTGAGCGCCGTGAAATGTGGTACAGTAAATGATTTTGCAGTTTGTAATGCACTGCCATCTAACTTAATTCAATTGTTTACATAACCTTAAGATGGCGGCTGTGCGAAATTTTAAAATTAAGTTTTTTATTTCTTGTGTCGTAATCATGCGATCGAAGTGAAAGTTTGAATAATGAACCTAGGCAATAATTGTCCTTGAATGGTACATAACTCTATGGCCTATACATATAATAATCCTAAATGACGAGCTTCCGAAATATTTAGACGGTTCTCAATATCTATGAATCCTTTACAGCAACCAAACTGATTTTTTTAATGTTCATAGAGACCATGAACATATGTTCACCTATAGGACTTTCAGTAACCTGGTGAGCACAAATCCAACATGGCGGCGACGCGAAGTATAAATATTTAAATGGACGTTTCTCGCGAATTAACCATCCGAGTGCCGTGAAACGTTGCACGTTAAATGCTTATACAAATGTTGATCCACTGGCATGTAATTTATTTCAATTGTTTGCATAATCACAAGATGTCTGCTGTGCGTAATTTTAAAATCTCGTTTTTACTTCTTGTGTTCTAATCATGCGATTGAAGTTTGAATACCACACGTACACAATAATCTTAATGTAATAGTACAAAAATAAAAATCCAACCTGGCGACCATCTGAAATGTTTAGATGGTTCTCAATATCTACGAATCTGTTACAGCAATTAAACTGAAATTCTGTATGTTGATAGAGACAATTAACATGAGCAGGATATATGAAAATAGGCTGTATAGTTCTTCACGGAACTACTTGTTAAAAATGTGGCCTTGAGGAGGGAGATATTGCAAACAGAACAGCGTTCAGAAGGAAAATTGTGGTGACGGATCTGTTCGTAGAGAAACCCAGGAGAACAAGAAGTGTGTCCTGGGATGACGAACGAGCAAGAACGAGCCAGAGAATTGAAGGAATATTGGCGTAAAATGAAAGAACTTCAATAATCAAAGAAGTTGTGTAATTTTAACCCATAATAATAATATCGTATGGCCTCGGATGCCGGGTGCAACCCATAGGAGGTTGAAACGATCCTAAATAAATAATTAAATAATAATAATAATAATAGAAACCCTGATCACTAGAGATAGATCACTAGCTAGTAGAGGTAATGTGCATGTTTCTTCAAAACTTGGTTCTGTGATATTATCAATACATAAATTCCATAATTTAACAAGTAGTTCCGTGAAGAACTATACAGCCTATTTTCATATATCCTGCTCATGTAAATTGTCTCTATCAACATAAAAAAAATCAGTTTAATTGCTGTTACAGATTCGTAGATATTGAGAACCGTCTAAATATGTCATATGGTCGCCAGGATGGATTTTTATTTTTGAACTATTACATTAAGATTATTGTGTACGTGTGGTATTCAAACTTCAATCGCATGATTAGAACACAAGAAGTAACAAGTAGATCCGTGAAGAACTATACAGCCTATTTTCATACATCCTACTTATATTAACTGCCACTATCAACATACAAAATTTCAGTTTGATTGCTATAATAGATTCGTAGATATTCAGAGTCGTCTGAATATTTCGGATGGTCGCCATGTTGGATTGTTAATTGTATAGGCCATAGAGTCATGTACCATTAAAGGAAAATCATTGCGTAGGTTCATTATTCAAACCTTCACTTCGATTGCTTGATTACGACACAAGAAATAAAAACTTAATTTTTAAATTCGCACAGCCGCCATCTTGAGGTTATGTAAACAATTGAACTAAATTAGATACCAGTGCGTTACAATGTGTATAAACATTTCCTGTACCAGATTTCATTGCGTTTGGAACATTAAATCGCGAGAAAGGTCTATTTAAAATTTTAAAATTCGTATGGCCGCCATGTTCGTTTTGTAGTTAAACGCTTTTTCAAAGTCTTATAGATAAACTTCCAGTAGTGCCCTTTATCTCCGTACAAAATTTCAGGGTGATACAGCTAATAGTTTCAGAGATATAGAATGCCGGTGAAATATTTCGCTCATCCGCCATCTTGTGGTTATGAAAACAATTGAACCAAGTTAGATGTCGGTGCATTACAATGTGTATAAACATATACTGTACCAAGTGTTATTGCGTTTGGTTGGTTAAATCGCGAGGAACGTCTATTTAAAAGTCGCAAATTCGCGTGGCCGCCATGTTGGTTTTGTACTTACCAGTTTTTCAAAAGTTACATAGGTGAACTTCTAGTAGTTCCCTTTATCAACGTAATAAATTCCAGGGTGATGTCGGTAATAGTTTCGGAGATTTTGAATGCTGGTGAAATATTTCGCACAGCCGCCATGTTGGATTGGTGAGACGTAACAAAATTTGAAGTGCACGGTCGAGGTCTCCCGGAATAGTGCTATGAGCTTACTGAGTTTCATTGGAATCGCTCCAGCCGTTTAGAAGTTATTAGGACACACACACACACACACACACACACACACACACACCTCACACACACACACACACACACACACACACACACACACACACGGACAAAAGGTGATCTCATAAGCCTATTTTTTCAAAATTGAAAATGGGCTAAAAATTCCGTTCGATGTGAATCTTCAATCATTCAGTTTGCTCTCCTGAAGCATTTGCTTTGTGTGACCCTGATTTTTCCACAATACCCTTCTATTCGTGCTTCAGTGTCGCATGAATTCAGCTTCGTGTTATTAAGCTCTGTTCCTGAGCCCAAACAATTCCATTTCATTAAAGTGTCTCCAGTTCACTCAATATCACTCCTCATTCTATAAAGCAATCTCTGAACTGCTCTCTCTCTCTCTCACTCCTTAAGAAAACATCCTTTTAGCTTCGATTCACTCTGGAAATGTCCCGCTTTTTATCTCCATAAATCAGGTCTGGCGTCCTCGGCGCTGCGCTGGTTGTTGGTGATGTAGAAGTCTTCACAAATCTTCTCGCAGATCGCAGTTTTATTTTCAGAGATTTCTGCTCAGTGTCATAAGAATATCGCTTCTTTAGCAAGTCACCCATCGTGGTGGGTCACATGGCTTGATTTACCAATGTATGTCCGTGGCTCTTGCTGCTGTTGTTTTATTTATTGATTTGAGCCCAACTGCAGAAGGCTCTATCTAAATCCACTGTACTCCGAGTCGTGTAATGTTGGCTCGTAAGATAGTTAGTAGTATTGTTCTTTAAGAGGCGGAACAGCAAGATCATCTGCCCCTGGCTCGTAAGACATCCCTTGTACCATATGTTCACTTCTTGGTGTAGCGGCCAGCATTCTTGGCTGTCGGCCTGGAGGTCCGTGTTTCCTAGTTGCGTACCTAATCCTAGAACAAATCCTCGTTGCGTTCCCTCGTTATTTACCAGATATGCGAGTTGCGTCACACACACTTCCCTTCCCACATAAATAGACTAAGGACTGGCTACCAACGTCAGTACGATTCGATAGGCGTGGTTAGATATATGTGTTACTTCACATTACACACACACAGAGACAGACACACTAACTTTTGGCTCGTGTACAAATCATATGATAAGTACTAAAGGACTTGGATTTGGCTGGAATTGCTGACTCTGATGTAGAAGATCGTTCTAAATTTTGAGCTATGGTCGAGTCTTGGACCCCACCACCTAGACTCCCTAAATGTCGGAAGCCCCTTTCGCAGGAGAGAAAGGAGAAATTATCAGCAAGGCTCAAGAGATATTGGGAACGGAAAAGAGCATCGAAGAAGAACTAGTCATAAGCGCTCCATAGAGGGCTTAAATCAATAATAATAATACTAATAATAATAATAATAATAATAATAATAATAATAATAATAAGTCTACTTTCATTTTTTGCAAAAATTATAAATAGGCTAAAAAGTGAAATAATAAGTACGCCTTGCCGAAAGCTTTTTCCGTTTTTCTGGAAAATGTATTCATATGGAGAAGTGTTGTCTCAGGAACAAGCTACAGTACAATAGATTTTTAGCCTACTTTTCACATTTTGCAAAAATGAGGAAAAAGTAGACTTATGAGATCGATCCGGGAAAATGTGTGTCTGTCTGTCTGTCTGGCTGTGTGTGTGTCCCCCCCCCCCCCCATCAACTCCTAAACGGCTGCAGCAATCAAAACCAAATTTAGTATGAGTAAAGATGTGCACCGGAATATCTCACGTCCATATTTGAAAATGATGTCAGTGCTACCAACTGCTGAAAAAACGCACTAGAAATTTGAGCTCCATGTTGGATATCTCGCAAGGTATGCATGGGAGCTATTCCAAAATTGGTCCACATGCAGATAATACTATTTCAGTTTAATTTTCAGGAGGCCAACAATGAGAGTGTTGCGAAAATAATGTTAAGCCTTCTGATAGGTCCAATGTTTAAATGCATATAACTTCTACACTATCAATTGTATTTCAACCAAATTTTGTATGTAATATCTGTACATAAACAGATATGATTGAGCGTATTCTTAAGAGCCACCAGGGCTGCCAACTGTTAATAATTGCTCTCTCTATTTTTTTATCCAAATACCAATATATCAGAAAGTATGCAAGCCAACAGCTTTAAACTATGCACACGTATATTCTGACATTTTAGATTAATTTTGAGTAACTTATATACGTCTGTTCTACCAACATGATTATAAGCCTGCTGATAGTACCCATTTTTAAATACATGTAACTTCTATACTATCAGTTGGATTACAACCAAATTTCGTATGTGCTATGTGTACCATAACAGAATATCTGTAATTATTGTTAAGAGCAATCAGGGCTGCCAAATGTTAATAAATGCTGTCTATATTTTTTACCCTAATATCAATATATCAGAAAGTATGCAAGCCAACAGCTCTATACTTTGCACACGTATAGCACCTGACATTGTAGATTAATTTGGAGTAATTAATACAAGGCAGTGCTGCCAACATGATTCTATGCCTGCTGATATGTCCAATTTTAAAATACATGTAACTCCTATACTAACAAATGGATTTCATCCAAAATTGGCACAACAAGATATCATAATATTTCAGATTATTTCTGACTAGCACACGCATGGTATTGTTGGCAACATGCTTTTACGCGTGCTGATAGATCCAGTGTCTAACTGCATGTAACGTCCATTGGACTTCAACCTAATTTTGTATTCTGTACCTTAAGAGATGGAACTAGGAATATATTCAGTCACCAGGACTGCCAACTGTAGTGCTCTATTAGGCTAAATTATATCAGGTATATTTTGAACTAATTTGATATTTCGATATTACCATCTTAATTTTGTCATTATTCTAGATAGGTTCATATAGTGTAGAATAATCATTGGCATGAAAAGTAGGCTGTATAGTTCTTCACGGAACTTCTTGTTCAATTTGCATTGTAGTGAAACAGAAGCGGTTATTGCAGCGTCTTGGCAGTAATTTGAACTAGAGTAACTTTGCTAGAGAGAGTGGTGAGGTCCCCAGTTTGGTAACTACGGTATTGTTCGGCCTAGCCTCTTATCTCCGAGTGGGTGCTGACGTCACAAAGGAGCGCTAATTACAGTGTGGCCAGTCAGTTAATTAATTACCTGCGTAGCGGCTTGTCTAGCAGCAAGAGGCAGCAGCAATACTTCACCAGATATTATAACAGGCTTGTATTGAGTACGTACTAACTAAGAGATGCCTTGCTTGTTTATTATCTTCATTGTGTGGTGGTATGAGAGTGAAGGTTCATTGAATTAATTTTGTATGTCAATAACATAGACACTGTTGCGTTTAGAATTTTGATTACCATCTCCGCCGAGGAGGATTTAAACTCCGTAATATAGCCATGCGCATTAAGTAGTACACTACATCTGTCATGAGGTCGAATTTTCGAAGAAAGTGGGTACGTGGTATATGGGGTTTTGCGGAATTTTCCATACTCCCTCTATAAATAGCAATAGCATGTACCATACTAGGAAATGTGAGGTATTCTTAGTATAGATTTATCTTCTTCTTTTCCTTCTTTCTCTTTTTACCGTTAGGTGTCTGGAGGTTTCAGCCATTTATTAAAGTTTCTTCTGTCGTGCGCCATTCTCTGAGCATCACCCAAGGTCTTCCCTCACTTCCTGATCAGTCCCAAGATGTACTCCTCCCATTCAATCCGTGGCCTTCCTCCTGTAGGTCTGGCTTGCCACACCTGCTTCGATTTCCTTTCATTTCCATTCTTTCTAGGTGACCAATCCAGTCCAATCCTCTCTTCTCAATTACATCCATTATTGGCTCCTGCTGAAGCTCTTCTCTCACTGTGGTATTTTTAATATGGTCTCTTCGAGTTTTCCCGGCAACGTTCCGCAAGTATCTCTTCTCAGCGGCGACCAAACGACTCTCCAGTTTTTTATGCACTATCCAACTCTCTGCACCATACAGGAGGGTTGACAGGTACACACCATGATATACCCACATTTTTGTGTTTCTGGTCATTTCTTTCTTCCCTATGACTGTGTTGTTTATACCATAGTAAACTTGATTAGCATTTCTAATTATGATGTTTATTTATAGACAACTCGTAAAGATACTACGCTTGTCAATAAAAATTATGAAGCATCTATTCAATTGTTGTACATGTTTCGATATGCATTGATACCTTCTTCCACGTTTAACATTACTAAAATAAAATTGATACCCTTACATTAATTTGATTAAATAAACGTTTCAAATAGTTAAATATATTATTTAAATATATTTTCTTATCAGCTAAAGGAAAGCCGTATGCTTGGCGATCAGCACAGAAAGCAAATCTATCAAGCTGTAATTGGGACAACATGACATCGAAATAGTTCAACATATTAAATACCTTGGTAGCGTTTTGTCGACAGATAACAGGTTAACCGAAGAAACCAGGAGTAGGGTTCAAGCAGCTACGATCTTTTACAACTCTGTTTCACAGCTTCTGTGGGACAAAAACTTGCCTCAGGAAGGTTAAATATCACTGTACAAATGCTACTTACTTCCCATATTGACCTATGGTCTAGAAGCTGCTACAATGACTTCCCAGGACAACAGCCGGATACAAGCTACAAGTATTCAGAAGACCAGGCGAGACAATATTTGAAATGTGTCAGTCTGCCTAAAACTGGGGCTGAAAGAAGTTTGATTGACATTCTTGAGGAGTCGAGATTGAAATGGTTCGGCCATCGGATGAGGATGCCCTCTAGTCGAATACCCAAAGCCTATTCCTAATGGGAGATACGTGGCAAGAGACTAAGGGGTAGACCCGGAGATGGGTGGTTGAAGCATGTCCACAGAGCCTGGACTAAGAGGACAGTGGAGAAAGAAGAATGGTGGCAGGACAGACAAGTATTGAAGGGGCTTGTTCATTCCCAAATCCGGCACGCTGCAGTGGAGAATCGATTATAATGATGTTGATGATTTTTTTTATGTTTAAAATTTCACCACCTACAGTCGAAACTCTGGTTGGTTCCTCAGTTTAGGGGTTGCGGCAATGTGGTCATGTAGCCCCTTGTACTTTGGGTGTGTGTAGAATCTGTCTGATAACCTGTATTAATTATTGTGATGGCTGTATTAGTGTGTGTTATCTGTTTTTAATTCAAGTAAGGACTGCAGACATTCAATTTTCAAATAGTTCCTACTTTTGCTACCAAACACTACCGTCTACAACAACTAGTTCTGAACATGGTTACTAGATACCACTGCCGTCAGCTCCTGACGACGAATGTTGGATCCTAAGAGCGTTAGTCAAATCTAACCTATAATTTATCTTAATACAAGTGTAATAAGTGGAAGGTTCTTTTACATGCCATAAATCTATGCCATGGGACTACCGGCTTTACTTCCCCTCCGAAGGAAGACATACTGAGGGATTTTAACGCTCTTAAAAATCTGACGACTTCGGCCGGGTTTTAACCCGTGACCTTGGGCATAGAAGATGAGCATGCTACCAACTACGCCACCGAAGCCGCTAATCACAACACTAAAGACAACGTTTAGAGACAACATCTTCTAAGTGTCTTTTGAATATATGTGTGTTTATTTTAAACTTTAATTTAATCAAATTATTGTAAGGATATCAATTTTATGTTAGTAATGTTAAACCCTGAAGATGATAGGCTATCAATGAATATCGAAACATGTACAATAATCGAATAGATGTTTCATAATTTCTATTGATAGGCGTAGTATTGTTAGGAGTTATACTCCCTCTAGGGAATGGCCGAGACATGAAAAGAATTGAGTCTGACGTTTCGATCGAAATAGCAAAACGAACTATATTTAGCTTATTTTCATCTTATGAAATATAGGCTCATGAGATCACCTTTAGTCCTAGTGTGTCTGTGTGTGTCCCACGTTCCACTAATACAATCCAAACGGCTGGAGCGATTTCATTGAAACTGGTAGCAACCTACTAATATCCCGTCCAACTCCGACTGTGCCTTTCAAATTATAATCAACCTGAATTTTCGTATGTTAATAGAGCCAACTATGTGAATTAAAAAACCCTGACAAGTGCAGACGATCACGCAAATTTAAATTGTTTGAATGGGATTTTCTCGCGACTTCTCGTGACTTCTCTTGAATTCAGTGAAACCGTCATACATTATTTCTTAATTCAGAAGCGAATATATTGGTATCTAAGTTAATGTAATTATTATGAGAAATTCAAGGTCTTGCATCTGAAACATTCCAACATGATGGCCTCGCGAAGTATAGTCAGGCTTACCTATCTCGTGCTGAGGGACTGAGAGGATATTACATAGGTTTTCCCCCTAATGACGAAACTTTCTAACTTCGTAACAGAGTAGTCAAGCTGCTTCCCTCTCAATATAGCGGACTGGGTCGATTTCCCGTTATCGCATGCCAGGTTTTAGAAGTGAAATATCGCACCTGTTGGCTTGGTTGGTTGGTTAGTTCGATGGTTGGTTGGTTCTTAAGTTTAGGGGCTGCGACAACGCGGTCATGTAGCCCCGTGTACTTTGGGTGTGTGTAGAATCTGCCTGATAACCGGTGTTAATTGTGATGACTGTATTAGTGTGTGTTACCTGTTTTAAGCCTATTTTCAATTTTGAAAAAAAAAATAGGCTTATGAGATCACCTTTTGTCCGTGTGTGTGTGCGAGTGTGTGTTTGTGGGGAGTGTGTGTGTGTGTGTCCCTAATACATTCTAAACGGCTGGAGCGATTTCAATGAAACTCGGTAAGTTCATAGCACTATTTCAGACGACCCCGACCGTGCCCTTCAAATTTTGTTACGCCTCACCAATCCAACATGGCGGCTGTGCGAAATATTTCACCAGCATTCAATATCCCCGAAACTATTCACGATATCACCCTGAAATTATTTACGGTGATAAAGGGACCTACTAGAAGTTCACCTATGTGACTTTGGAAATCTGGTATCTACAAAACCAACATGGCGGCCATGCGAATTTGCGACTTTTAAATAGACGTTCCTCGCGATTTAACCAAACAAACGCAATAAAACTTGGTACAGTATATGTTTATACACATTGTAATGCACCGAGATCTAACTTGGTTCACTTGTTTACATAACCACAAGATGGCGGATGTGCGAAATATTTCACCGGCTTTCTATATCTCTGAAACTATTACCGGTATCATCCTGAAATTTTGTACGGAGATAAAGGGCACTACTGGAAGTTCATCTATAAGACTTTCAAAAACCGGTTAACTACAAAACTAACATGGCGGCCAAGCGAATTTGAAAATTTTAAATAGATCTTTCTCGCGATTTAATGTTCCAACAGCAATGAAATCTGGTACAGGAAACGTATATACACATTGTAATACACTGGCGTCTAATTTAGTTCAATTGTTTACATAATCTCAAGATGGCGGCTTGAGGAATTTTAAAATTAGGTTTTTATTTCTTGTGTCGTAATCATGCGATCGATGTGAAAGTTTGAATAATGAACCTACGCAATAAATTTCTTTTAATGGTACATGACTCTATGGCCTATACATTTAACAATCCAACATGGCGACCATCCGAAATATTTAAACGGCTCTGAATATCTACGAATCTATTAGGGCATATAGCAATCAAACTGATTTTTTATGTTCATAGGGGCTATGAACTTAAGTTCACCTATAGGACTTTAAATAACCTGGTGATCACAAATCCAACATGGCGGCGACGCGAAGTATAAATATTCACATGGACGTTTCTCGCAATTTAACCATCCGAGTGCAGTGAAGCTTGGTACAGTAAATCCTTGTACGAATGTTAATCCACTTGCATCTAATTTATTTCAATTGTTTCCATAACCTCAAGATGGCAGCTGTGTGAAATTTTAAAATCTCCTTGTTACTTCTTGTGTTCTAATCATGCGATTGAAGTTTGAATGCTACACGTACACAATAATCTTCATGTAACAGTACATAACTCTAGGACCTACATATATAAAATCCTACATGGCGACCATCTGAAATACACACATCAAAAAAAGTTTTGCATCACCTCGGTTCCCAGATCTCCGGCATATAGACGTTGACTGTGTATATTGTATCCAAGATACAGTCCCTTTGACTGTTTATAGATGTCACTAAAACTGCTCAAAGATGTAAACAACCATGCATGAGCAGGGCCTATTAGACGGAGGGGGTACGACAGCCGATCAGTTCCAGTCATTCCACCAGGATGAAGGTACGCTGCTCATGTTGTCTGTAGTTCTACCATGCCTAGAAGGTCAATACCGCAGTTCGATCGCGTCCGCATTGTTACTTTGTGTCAAGAAGGGCTCTCAACAAGGGAAGTTTCCAGGCGTCTCAGAGTGAACCAAAGCGATGTTGTTCGGACATGGAGGAGGTACAGAGATACAGGAACTGTCGATGACAGGCCTCGCTCAGGCCGCCCAAGGGCTACTACTGTAGTGGATGACCGCTACTTACGGATTGCCGCTCGGAGGAACCCTGACAGCAATGCCACCATGTTGAATAATGCGTTTCGTTCAGCCACAGGACGTCGTGTTTCAACTCAAACTGTGCGCAATAGGCTGCATGATGCGCAACTTCACTCCCGACGTCCATGGCGAGGTCCAGCTTTGCAACCCCGACACCATGCAGCGCGGTACAGATGGGCCCAACAACATGCTGAATGGACCCCACGGAATTGGCATCACGTTCTCTTCACCGATGAGTGTCGCATATGCCTTCAACCAGACAATCGTCGGAGACGTGTTTGGAGGCACCCTGGTCAGGCTGAACGTCTTAGACACACTGTCCAGCGAGTGCAGCAAGGTGGTGGTTCCCTGATGTTTTGGGGTGGCATTATGTGGGGCCGACGTACGCCACTGGTGGTCATGGAAGGCTCCGAAACGGCTTTACGATACCTGAATGACATCCTCCGACCCATAGTGCAACCATATCGGCAGAATATTGGAGAGGCATTTGTCTTCATGGACGACAATTCTCGACCTCATCGTGCACATCTTGTGAATGCGTTCCTTCAAGATAACGACATCACTCGACTACAGTGGCCAGCATGTTCGCCAGACATGAACCCTATCGAACATGCCTGGGATATGTTGAAAAGGGCTGTTTATGGACGTCTTGACCCACCAACCACTCTGAGAGATTTACGCCGAATTGTCGTTGAGGAGTGGGACAATTTGGACCAACAGTGTCTTGATGAACTTGTGGATAGTATGCCACGGCGAATACAGGCATGCATCAATGCAAGAGGACGTGCTACTGGGTATTAGAGGTAGTGGTGTGTACTGCAATCTGGACCACAAATGCTGAAAGTCTAGCTGTATGATGGTACAACATGCAATGTGTGGGTCTCATGAGCAATAAAACGAGCTGAAATGTTGTTTGTGTTGATCTCTATTCCCTTTGTATTTAACGGTTCCGGAACTCTTGGAACCGAGGTGATGCAAAACTTTTTTTGATGTGTGTATTTAGTCGGTTCTCAATATCTACGAATCTATTTCTGCAATCAAACTGAAATTTTGTATGTAGATAGAGGCAATTAACATAAGTATAATATATGAAAATAGGCTGTATAGTTCTTCACGGAACTACTTGTTTTAAATTCAAGTAAGGACTGCAGACTTTTGAATTTTTCAAACAGTTCGTACTTTTGCCGCCAAATGCCACCGTCAACGACTACTAGTTCATAACTTAGCTACCAGACGCCACCGCAGTTGGCTCTTGGCAACGAACGTAGGAACCTAAGAGCGTTGTTTGCATTCTTAACCTATACAATTTAGCCTCACACAGGTGTAATTAGTAGAATGTTCTTTAACATGCCATAAATCTATGACATGGGACTGCCTGCTTTACTTCCCCTCCGAAGAAAGGCATACTGAGGGATCGATTCCACTTAAAAATGGAGGTCTCATGGCTCATGATCGCAAGAATAACGGTCACGTTAAATTATAATCTTCCTTTCTTTAAATTCGTAAGTTTTTGGGTGTTAAACAGGTTTTGATTTATATCCAACCAACACAATGTGTTGTTTCATTCATCTGGTAGAACTACAGATACGAAATGTGATGCAAATCCATTGTGTAGCAGCCAGCGTTATTGGCTGGTACCCCAAATATTTCCTTTTGGGTTCGTTAGCAGCCGTTGTTTAAATCAAATTTTTAACTAAGTTTTTCTCCCGATCCCCTGATCAATGTCCAAGCTTCGATTCCATGCATCAGCACCGCAAATACATAGCATTCCATTGCCAGTGTTCTCCTATATATCGAAAAAAAATTCATGTCGCAGTGAATAATGGATGTCCTCTGTAGGACTTGTGCATAGGACGCACGGTATTATTAAACACGAGTAATAGATTTACTCCAGGATTAGCATTAATTATATAGAATTAAAAGTTGTTGAAAAATTTGTAATTTTTTTTTTCGTTTAATTTTATAAAAATGTAATGCTGCGACACGGGAATTGCAAAGTGGGCGACCAAACATGGCGCGATCAAGTAAACAATAGACGAGTTCTATTCCATTACTTTATTTTCAATTCATTACCATATATTTATGAAAGCATTTCGTTTTGTACGTACACACACACATTTATATATTTATAAATGCATTAATAAGCAATTAAATTATCAGGGATTAGTTGTCAATAGATGTTCCCATTTATTTTACATGTCAATGGCTCTCATAATCATTGATTTGTGGTTTTATAATCGACATGGTACGAGGTTTGTTTTGAAAACTTTTGTAGTCGATATAAGTGCCTGCCACTCAGACGACAATTGATGCATATTAATGGTATTCTACTAATTATATTTTCCAATTAGGTGAAGTGAACCGACTCGTATGCTCAAATGGAAACGGGTCAATTGCCAAAATCTATCCAATGAGTGGCCTAGTTCCAAAATATTCAATTCGATTTTTATTTCCTCTGTTACTATGCACTGCAATAATGGAGTCCGGAATAAGTAAAATATCAACATTTTTTAAACTTGTTTTTGGTGCCACCTTTATCTACTGATTCATAGCTTTCTATGGTACAGTTTTTCTTTTCAGAGTTCTTTCCTAAACCTACTTTCCTGATTCATTCCACCAACGTACGTAATATTAGTAAACCCACCATCGTAGATATTATTTCTATTGGACAATAGACATTATAGAAACAATTTTGGAAAATGAGGCAGGGTTAGAAGCAAGAGGAAAGGAGCATGGAGAAACAGCAAAATGGATTTTTAGACAATACACAATACAATACACACGTACTTAAGCATTTATATTTACTGTAACTGGACACCAATATTGTCATAAATACTTTTTCATTCAAAGTGAAGGTGACAACCTAACTCAAAAATATAGAATAGGTAGCTGCATCGTTGCCTACGAGATCTGTAAGAGACTAGCAATGAACAGCTGCACTCGGTATTCAACAAAGAACTTAAGCAAACGTACCAAGCCAAGTGCAATATTCTGAACCACCAACTAATACCCCGAGAGGAAGCCGTGCTCGTTAAATCATGCACCATGGCTGCTTCTGCAAATCTGGATATCGGAGTTTTGAATCCCGGCTTTGACAGCTGCTATCCTGGGTATGGTTTTTTCTCAGGGGTTTTCTCAAACTCTCTCCAAAAAAATGCAGCGATAGTGCCTTTTTATGTCCCAGGACACTTTATCTCATCGTCACCCCTATTAGGGCTGCACTCACTACTACAGTCATCACAGAAACATAGTTATCAAACAAATTGAACACACATCGAAGTACACGGGACTGATGATCGAGATGTCCCCAGCCCCAAAAAACAATTATCACCAACAATAAGAACATCAACGGGCCACACTCTTCATAACGCGCCGTAAAACTAAATGAGCCAAAAAGTCTAATTGTTTGTTATCCAACACGATTCCATCAAGACAAAACCTTTAAGAACACTCAGGGACAAAAATAATTAAAAAATAAACGAGTATGTATCCTTGGGAAAAGAAATCAGGGAGACGTGGAGGGTATGCTCTATGAGAATTATTGCAGTGGTCAATAACGGGGATAATAAACGCCGTGGTAATTGGTCTGGAATAATTACAAATGTTTCGTTTAATCGCCGAAATGCAGAAAGTAGTGTTTCTAGATACGCGTAATATAATTCGATGATTTCCAGCACATTTATGACAAGGTATCGGTATTTGATTGTGAAGTCAGTGAGATTTACCATATTCATTACAATATTAATAAAATAATTATAATAATAATAATAATAATAATAATACATAATTGCTCTCTCAATGAAAGTAAATAACAATTGGTTTAGTGAAACAGAAAAGACCTTGAAGAAATTGGCATCACAGGGGTAATTATACAAGATCGACTACAGTTCGAAAGAGTAATCGACAAGCAAAATTTTGTTGAGAACATGAATACGAGGATCAATAAATCATGAACTGAATAATGGAGGAACATTTTATGTGCCCAGATGACGAGAGTATGGGAGAATAAAAAGAAGACCGCCATCGTCTAAATGCGTTTTATTGCACTCCACTGATGGGCAACTATGTAAAAGTAATAATAATAAAAGTAATTATGTTATTAGCCTAACGCCCTTCCTGACTAGCAAGGTTTTAGAAACACAAGGTAGCCAAAATTATGCCTTGACGTGGATCTTTAACGAGCTAGGAATCGATTGACAATTGAGTATCAAATTACGGCACCGTAATTCAATCCCACAAAACTTGGCTAGAGTCTTACCGACCTTCGAGGTCGTGCGCCCTGTGTATTAATACATATATATGGCATGGCTCCTCTCATTTCTCTAAGAACCCTTCCTCGAATGTAATTATGGGTGCGTCCGCAAACACCGGGCGTGGTTCGCACCTGTTCGCCTGCACTCTCAATCCGGAAGGAAGCTCGCGAGATGGTCATCAACTAACCCACTTGTGCAGGTTTGTTTAGTCGCTAAAAATAGTTAAGTGCTGCCTTTACCGAACACCCTCTCTTGAACCACACAAGATTTTTAAAGTGAGAAATTATGAAAATTTACAACGAAACACTAAAATTCAAAACTATTTGCCATATTAGCAAAGTATTTGGGACTGTGGGCCTGTGTTTTCTACACAAAATTAAAAATGGTTACACAAAATGTAACATGTTACTGACCTACTTCCCACTCCACGTTCCCTCCCGTTCAACGCGTCAGTCCAATTGATAAAGGGGTGTTCGAATGAAAAGGTACGATACGATACTGTGCGTACAATATATGCGTTATTCAAAAGTAATCACCACAGGCCTGTGCACAGGTGTCCCATTGCTTCACTAGCCGCAGGATTCCCTGTTCCCAGAAGTCTTGTGGTTGTGCCAGGAGCCAATCCTGTATGGTGCCCTTTAGTTTGTCGTCCGATTGGAAACTTTTTCCCTTGAGATGAACCATTAACAGTGACGTGTATTGTGCGACACTACGTAGCCTACGCAAGTCCATCAAGAACAAAGGGCCTGGACTGCTCCCGAAGGGAGTGATTCTACTCCATTATAACGCTCGCCCACACGTCTCTAACGTCACACAAGGTGTATTTGCCACGTTCAAGTGGGAGCAACTTGAGCATCCGCCGTACAACCCGGACTTGTTACCCTCTGACTTCCATCTGTTTGGTCCGTTAAAAAAACATCTCAAGGGAAAGCGTTTCCAATCGGATGACCAATTAAAGGACACCGTACAGGATTGGCTCCTGTCACATCCACAAGACTTCTGGGAACAGGGAATCCTGCTGCTAGTGGAGCAATGGGACACCAGTGCACAGGCCTGTGGCGATTACTTTTGAATAACAAATAAATTGTACCCACAGTATCGTTTCATACCTTTTTATTTGAACACCCCTCGTACACCACATACATCGCCCACGCCTTGAAGCACAGAAGCGCTCTATTTTCCGCCGTCTAGCCACCCTTAGCAACTCCTTTCCAAACATTGACAAATTGTCTCCCTATAAAACATTCAAACATAACATTAGAAGAACCCTTTCATTCTCAATTCCTCCCCCTCCCCCTCTTAATCACGCACTACCCCAAATCATTCCCTGCGGCTTTCCCGAGGTACGTCCACTGCCATTTGTTACTTGTTATAGTTGTTGTTGTGTTTGGTAATATCATTTGAAATTGTTAAATTGTTAGTGTACTATGCCCCTTTCATGCATGTGTCAAATAAATATAAAATAAATAACAAGTAGTTCCGTGACGAACTATACAGCCTATTTTCATATATCCTACTTATGTTAATTGCCACTATCAACATACACAATTTCGGTTTGATTCCTCTAATAGATTCGTAGATATTGAGAACCGACTAAATATTTCGGATGGTTGCCATGTTGGATTTTGAAAAGGTCTAGAGTTATGTACTGTTACATGCAGATTATTGTGTAGGTGTAGTATTCAAACTTCAATCGCATAATTAGGCACAAGAAATAACAAGGAGATTTTAAAATTTCGCACAGCTGACATCTTGTGGTTATGGAAACAATTGAAATAAATTACATGCCAGTGGATTACCATTCGTAGAAGGATTTTCTGTACCAAATTTCAATGCACTCGGATGTTTAAATTGCGAGAAACGTCCATGTAAATATTTATAATTCGCATCGCCGCCATGTTGGATTTGTGATCACCAGGTTATTTAAAGTCCTATAGGTGAACTTTAGTTCATAGCTCCTATGAAAATAAAATAAAATCAGTTTGATTGCTATAATAGACTCGTAGATATTCAGAGCCGTCTAAATATTTTGGATGGTCGCCATGTGGGATTATTAAATGTATAGGCCATAGAGTCATGTACAATTAAAGGAAAATTATTGCGTAGGTTCATTATTCAAACTTTCACTTCGATCGCATGATTACGACACAAGAAATAAAAACTTAATTTTAAAATTCGCACAGCCGCCATCTTGAGGTTATGTAAACAATTGAAATAAATTAGATACCAGTGCATTACAATGTGTATAAACATTTCCTCTACCAGATTTCATTGCGTTTGGAAATTTAAATCGCGAGAAAGGTCTATTTAAAATTTTCAAATTCGCTTAGCCGCCATGATCGTTTTGTAGTTAACCGGGTTTTGAAATACTTATAGATTAACTTCCAGTAGTGCCCTTTATTTCCGTACAAAATGTCAGGCTGATACCGCTAATAGTTTCAGTGATATACAATGCCGGTGAAATATTTCGCACATCCGCCATCTTGTGGTTATGTAAACAATTGAACGAAGTTAGGTGTCAGTGCATTACCATGTGTATAGACATATACTGTATCAAGTTTTATTGCGTTTGGTTGGTTAAATAGCGAGAATAGTCTATTTAAAAGTCGCAAAGTCACGTGGCCGCCATGTTGGTTTTGTAGTTACCAGTTTTTCAAATGTCATAGGTGAACTTCTAATAGTTCCCTTTATCATCGTAATAAATTCCAGGGTGATATCGGGAATAGTTTCGGAGATATCGAATGCTGGTGAAATATTTCGCACAGCCGCATTGTTGGATTGGTGAGACGTAACAAAATTTGATGGGCACGGTCGGGGTCGCCCGGAATAGTGCTATGAACTTACCGAGTTTCATTGAAATCGCACCAGCCGTTTAGAATTTATTAGGGACACACACACACACACCCCTCACACACACACACACACACACACACGGACAAAAGGTGATCTCATAAGCCTATTTTTTTCAAAATTGAAAATAGGCTAAAAAAATTACTAGCCTTACAGTAGTCGCATATGATGTGTGACATCTGACATAGAAGAAAATCACGTGAAATTGTTGATACACCGGTATTTTAGACTATTATTGGCACAGATATTAATCTATTGTAATAGGGAGTGTTTTACAGATATTGTATTTTATAATACGGAACTCATGTTATTATATGATTTGTAGCTTCCACCAGCACTAGCCTAAATAAAGAATACGATATGGATCAACTAGATTAATAGACGCGACACCGCTCATAACCTTAAATTCCTTATAAAAAGGTCCTCTTCATTCACAGACCAACACGTAATTTCTTATGGATTCTGTTAAAATGAGTCATATTGATATGATAAATATCGTTTAAAATGATAATCTCGTAGCAAAAATATCTACACCGTCCGGGATTCGAACCCAAGGTCTCAAGATTCACAGTCATAAGCACTAACCCCACGGTTATTTCGACTACGCAAATTTTGTGCACATGATGGTGACTTATTTCCACGTTCCAATTATACTGCATTACGGAATTAAGTTTCATTTATATTTTGCTTGTTTCGATAATGTTCCTGCGTGAAATTGAGTTTAAAATGCCTTATGAATAGGCCCTCTTGTGAGTAAAGAGAATGTATTCAGTAATAGTTCATGAAGGCTTGCTCAATTCTCGTATAACCACAACGATTATAATTATTATATTGATGACTGCATCACCGTTATGTCGGTTAATACATGAATAGCCATTGTGCAGAAACATAATGCCGGCAATGCCGACTACTTACAATGTTTGATATTAAGGCAGTTTACCATTTAAGTACTGATACGATGACTTCGAACATGTACCATGCCATTTGTTTCAATCACTTGACACCAGAGTTCGCATGAGCGTTTTCCGTTCAGTATGTCATATGCATACCACATGGCCGAGAGTACGTCAAGGTATCAATTTCCGACACCGCGCGCTCATTGTTTCTCGTACCACTGCCAGCTGGGTCTTACCATTGCTCGCTGGATCGATCGAGCGGGCAGTGCATACTTCCGTTTTCCACCACTGCCAGCTAGTACACTTCCGTTCGATCGATCGAGCGGGCAGTGCATACTTCCGTTTCCCACCACTGCCAGCTAGTACACTTCCGTTCGATCGATTGAGCGGGCAGTGCTTATTTCCGTTTCCCACCTCTGCCAGCTAGTACACTTCCGTTCGATCGATCGAGCGGACAATACATACTTCCGTTCGATCCTCCACTGCCAGCTCGATCGTTCCGATCCACTTCCGTCTCCAATTTTCAAAATCACTCCCACAAAACTATCCAGCAACCGAGCGGAAAGATGTTACACATCAAAAATATAAATATCCGTATTGATAGAGTTCTCAATAAATTATAAATATACGGCAATCAGTGTTTAACTATAACATATCTATGCATATATTGTGCCCATCTTGGATTGGCATAAGCACGAACTCCTGACCATTTATAGAAAGATATTCTAAAACTTTATAAAGATTGCCAGAATATACGAGAGTAAGCCCACTGGAGAGCGACCCCAGGGACATCACAAGCGGGTGCAGCTGGTCAGTTCAGGCACATAAACTCCTTTAGTTTGACAGGTTAAAAAGAAAAGGCCATTAAGGAAACTATTAAAACGTTAGGGAGAGTCGAAGTCAAGAGGCCATAAATACTACTCGAAATTCCGAAGTATAAGCAACTTCACCAAAATTATTTCAAGAGGACAGGTATAAGAGGAACTATTTCTCGAGAGGCTCTTAAAAACTTAGCCCAGGAATTTGTAGAATCAACAGTTTTCTCAAGCAAATAGAAGGGGGACGTACCATATTAAACTTGACAAAATAAACCCACCAGAATTATTAAACCTAGAGTGAGGAAGGAAATAGGGACGACAAAAATCAGAGAGTTGGCAAGCCCGAATAAGTTACTTGAAATACTGCAAGCTAAGAGGAACGTCATCAAAATTCCAGCGGAAGACTACCCGCGGACTAGAAGGGGATGAGAGGCTGGCCCCGCAAAGGGGATATTAACTAATTAAATTAATTAAAAATAAACTAGTGAAAGATTTTCATTCCGCCAGCCGGAAATCAAAATATAATTATAAAATACACTTTAAATGAAATTATGGAGAAGATTAGGCCATGGAATCAGAAATTCAGCTCCCAAATTTGAAAGGAACTAATTTCTGGACAGAAATGAATAAATAGGCTTAAAGCCAGAGGAGATGCAGGAAGTCTCATCAGTCTGCGAGAAGCCGTGAGGAAGTGCACGTCGCACCAGATTCAGTCTACCAGATATAAAGTACAGTCACGTTATAATGAAAGTTGATCAGTCGAGAGATAGACTTTGCTAGAGGCAGGTTATACAAGAATCTTCAAAGACCACAGTTCGAGTGCGATACGCAATTAACCAGTCTGTAAACAGCCTTTGTATAGGCATGTTACTTAAAAATTAATAAGTACGAACAAGTTAGGTATAGCCTCGGGAACGAAGTGCGCAAGTCAGCGAGAAAATCGTAAGAACTATATTCAGAGACACTATAGTTCGTGTCTCACAAGAGACAAACACACATCAAGTGCGATAGACAGTAACTAAATCGAACGAAGTTAGCAAAGTAGCATTGGTTCGAAACCAAGCCGAGCTCAGGCAAAGTAAAGGTAGAAGACGCGATAGCATCTTATGAACATTTAAGAACAAAGTGCGGAAAATGTAAGGACATTATAGGAGGTAGGAACTCCGAACATAGAATGTAGAGAGAGAAATTATAGCGCGCAGGAAAAGACAGCTAAATTGAAGAACATTTTTATACGATCTTCAGGGAAGATTACAGTAGGAAGAGAACTATAAATTGCGATAGGCAATGGTAAAGGAAAAGTAAAGCGCGATAGTAGAAGGACAGATAGAACATTAATGGGTAGAGAAAATGCTATCTAGAAGGAGGTTCAAGAAAGAGACAATTACGATCTCGGGAGTAATAGGAAGAGAGACATACCGAAGGGAGGAAGATAGGAGAATCACACGTTCAAAGCTGTACAGGGAGAAACCATCTATGCTGTTTTCCACCATTTGTACGCTGAGAATTGGTCCGTTTTCGATTGTAAATAGTGAATAAGTGATTTTTTTAAATGTTGAACAAGTGTTGAAAATCCACAGCCTGCTTCCAGTCTCCGACCGGGTCAGGAATGGAATAAATGAAGCCCCCATCTAGCGGCGAGGATATGGAATGTGCCGGCTGCCGAGGCCGGACGCACTCCTCTGGGGCAATGATTAAATGAATGACAGTTGAAATGAAATGATAGTGGAGAGTGTTGCTGGAATGAAATGTTGACAGGGAAAACCGGAGTACCCGGAGAAAAACCTGTCTGCCTCCGTTTTGACCAGCACAGATCTCACATGGAGTCACCAGGATTTGAACCACGGACCCAGCGGTGAGAGGCCGGCGTGCTGCCGCCTAAGCCACGGAGGCTTCATGTTGAACAAGTGTTAAAAAGTGAAATTAAGAAAATGTATCAATATATTGTCGTGTGTCGATATGATGACCAAGTGTTAGAAAGGGTCTATTGTAATCTGAAGATGATGTGTTGAAGAAATTATATGGGTGAAATCATCCAGAAATTACGTCATGAGCTCAAAAGTGGGTGAGTTAAGAAATGTTTATAATATTAAAGTGAATGTATCATATGCTATTTCAGTGAATTTATGGGTGAAATGTGTGCACAATGAGTAATCAAATGATATTAAGATGTTATAAGGTAACCGCCAAGACTGTTTGCAAAAATGTTAAAAATAATGATAAAAGTGCAAAAGTGATAATAATAATAATAATAATAATATTGAAAGCCCGTAAAAATGGTTAAATAACGATGAATTAATGATCTGAAACGAGGAATCGAATGTAATAACGTAAATGGCAAGTAAAATGTATGCCAAATAAAAAAGTAACATAAATGAAACAAGCACCGTTGAATATTAATAATAATAATAAATATTGAGTTTTACACTCCAAACTAAGAAATGTTGAGTTTTATACTCCGAGATGTTAAAGTAAACAAATTGTATTTCTAAAATTAATAATGAATTAATGAATGTCGATCAAAAATAATGTTAAAAATAAACTCGAGTTGAATGATTAAATAATCAAAAATAATTGAAGTACTGCCCCCGTAAAATTAATTATAAGGGATGAAAATGGAAATATTACATTTTTTTCGAAGCCCATGATAAAATTTAACCAAGGAATATGATGGCTGGAACTTGGCAGAAACCAGTCGTGAGAAACGTTGAGCAGGAGGGAAATTCCGTCACGTGATTGTATTGTATGGTATCTGTGAGGGATGCCAGTACAAATATTAAATCTAGGGGATGAAATTAATCTAAATTGGGGTTGTATCTTGGCGAAATTGTAAGAGGTAGGGAGTGTTTTATGAAAGGAGATATTGAGTGGCATTGGATGTTCGTGCGTATCTGGTGGTTTGGTTATGCTGCCAGTTTCGGTCGTCCCTATATTGGGGATGACGGTTTAGTGTGCGGTCTGGGGATGTGTTGCCGCGTGGGCGAGTATTTGTTGGATACTGTGTCCGCGGGAAGGGATGGGACTCGTTATGGCGTGGCACTTCCTCCTGGTGTTGCGAATAATAATTCGCCTCTCTTACCGGGGGTGTATTACGCCAATGGGGGTGGGTAGGTTTACTCTGACCCTGTTGCTTTCCCCTTGGCCCTCGCCATATATTTCTATGTTCATCCTCCTGATAGCGTGTTTTAGGGCTAGCGTGGATGGCCGTGATTTGCTTTTCTTGCATTTGTTTAGTCAGATCGCGGATCTGTTGATGCAAATCTCCGTTGTCTGTACGGATATGCTGATCCACGGCTTTTTGGGTCATTTTATTGCCCTCCTCAATAAACCTGATGTTCGCTTGCGATTCCGGCACTGTGTTACTTTGTAATGTACACAGCTTGTCAACTAATGTAGGGCGCATACCTTGCATGAGGAGCCGTACTTTCTGCTTATCTGGCATGTGCTTATTGTATCTCTCGCACATTAATAACTTGGCATTAATGTACGCTTGTGTGCCTTCCGTGGGACCTTGTGTATGAGCTCGGATTTTATCATATAAGTCATTCTCATCAGGGGTCAACTGAAATGTGTTCATGAGGGCAGTTGAAAATTGTTCCCATGTGGCATCTGCAAAGGTGGCCTGGTTGGTTGGTTGGTTCCTTAGTTTAGGGGCTGCGACAACGCGGTCATGTAGCCCCGTGTACTTTGGGTGTGTGTAGAATCTGTCTGATAACCGGTGTTAATTGTGATGACTGTATTAGTGTGTGTATCTGTTTTTTTAAATTCAAGTAGGGACTGCAACTTTGAATTTTCAAATAGTTCCTACTTTTGCCGCCAAGCACCACCGTCAACGACTACTAGGCCTAGTTCAGAACTAGCTACTAGACGCCACCGCAGTCGGCTCTTGGCAACGAACGTAGCAACCTAAGAGCGTTGTTTACATTCTTAACCTATCCAATTTAGTTTCACACAGGTGTAATTAGTGGAAAGATCTTTAACATGCCATAAATCTATGACATGGGACCGCCGGCTTTACTTCCCCTCCGAAGGAAGGCATACTGAGGGATCAAAGGTGGCCTCATGGAGTTCATACGATGTGAGGGCCGATTTAGTGAGGTAGGCTGGTAAGAGGCGTTTCTTGTCATCATCCATCCAACCATTAATCTTAGCCGTTCGATTGAAGGCTCTTAGATATTCCTCGGGGTCCTCTTTGTCACCAGGGTATCTAGTGGGTTGTATCATGGGATACTTCGTGGGCATGGCCATGTTCGCGCTGTAGGAGCTGTTGGGGGTGGATATGGGGTTACGCTCAACTGGGGGCTCTAAGTCGTCGTTCGGTAATGCAACGTTAGAGTGTACGTGGCTTAGGGGCTGGTGGTGGATCTGAATTGGTGTAGTATGTGTATTTCTGCTTTGGGACGTGCCTGGATGATTAGGGGTAGATTGTGGAGCGTTCTGCGGATTAAATTGCTCCGTACCCTGGATATTATCTAGCGACAAGTCGTGTATAATATTGACCTCCTGTAGTGCGGAAAGCGCCTTGTTAATTTGTCCGCCTAGGGTTGCTGCAATAGTGTTTATATCTGCAATTAGCTTCCCGTTTGATGAGTTGTGTGTTATTTCGTCTAGCTGTTGTAACAGGACCTGCAACCCGTTATAGGTCTGTTGTGTGTCACTAAGGTGTTGTAACAAAGCTTCTGGTAATGTGGGGGTTAAGTCGTCACAATCCTCGTTATCTGGGGGCAACTGTTGGGCGTTCTGTGTCTGTGCCCGTGTGTTGGGACGTTGTCTGATCGCTTTTGGGTATTTAAGTTTAACATGTATAACTGCGTCCTCAAGTTCCTCAAGTAATTGACCTACGTTATTTTCTGTTATAAGGTCAGGGTTCTTAACTAGGATTTTAGGGCGTAGGGGTTTGGTAGCAGCGGCTAGGGTGTGTGCTGTATCTCTAAACACACGGTGGACCTTACTAGTCTTTTTAAATTTTAGCATGGGTCTTTGCTGTATGTCCTTCTGTAAGGGCGTATTCATAAGGCTATAAATTATGTATTGTTAGGTAAGGGTGGCGTTTAAAATTTATTTCCTAGCGGGGCGGGCTTGGGTTGGGTATAAAGATTTTATCTAATCCTATGTCTCAAAAAATTTTCCCAATTTTGGGTGGCGTTTGCTTGGCTTAACACGAGGTTTAGGGATCTTTGCCGTGGAAATTCGTTGTCCGAACTTCCTTAGACGTTACTTTAAATCAACGTCGCGGTACCCTTGCCTCCACCATTTGTATGGTATCTGTGAGGGATGCCAGTGAAAATATTAAATCTAGGGGATGAAATTAATCTAAATGGGGTTGTAGCTTGGCGAAATTGTAAGAGGTAGGGAGTGTTTTATGAAAGGAGATCGATTAGGTGATCAGCCAGGAGAACTCCCCAATGTGCTGTTTGACGGGGTAGTTCTAGGTAAAGGGGTAGTTGGTAAGAGCTATTAAGTTGTAAGCCAAAGCGCGAGGCCTGCGCCACGCGGTCTGCAGAGAGCTATGAGCACGCGAGCAAGTAGCGAGTTCGCTGTGGTCGGCACGTATCAAGGACACTTGCTGATCAAGAGTAGTGATTAAGCAAATAAACACTAAGGCTATTTCTATGTCCTACCTAAGTGGAATCTATTAGGGTAGGAACCTACTGACTAAATAAATAAAAGAGTAAGACCAGTGGCTTCTGTTAATTAGAGTTTTAATGTGTATCTCTATTGAGAGATACACTAAAAGAGCTAGCAGTTCAAGCTAGTAGATAATAATGAATAAAATACAGTCCAAGCACAGGGGGAGGGGAGTGTGTAGTGTAGTGGTTAGAGTGTAGATCGCTAAGACACTTACCCGACCTGAAGACAGCAGCGGTACGTTACGTCGTTGCACTGAGAGAGGACTGAGTAATTAATGATCCCAGCACTTGACCTTTATGGTTTTTATAACTTTGGTGTGCACGCTCGGCGAATTCTTACATTCCTCGCGAGTCGTGTACCTCTTTCAGGTCGTTGCCTTTGGCATGGGCCTACCTGACTTCCTGAACGTGGTACTTGTGTTCTTCATGTAATTTTGTATGTGGTATTTTATTAGAATTTTATATCAGAAGTCTGTAATGTTGGGAATTTGTATATTTTCCTTAAGGGATGGTATAGCGTACCCTAGGGGTACAACAGTATTGCGCAATGGACGTTTCCAGAAGCTTAGAATCGACCTAGCAACAGCGAATATTCCCAGGAATTGTTTAAATATTGTTATAAATTATCCCATTGGATATGAGCTTGCAGCCAATAGGAAGACGTTTTAGAGAAGACGGGAGTTCCAGCAACTAAATTTGTATGGATATTTAATTCATTAAAGCCCCTAGAGAGTGATTTTATATATTGGTAAAGAGAAGAATATGATAATAAAATATTGGAAATATTTTATAAGTCAATAGCAGGTCACTATTGGAAGGAATAAGCGATTTGCTAGAGCCCGCGCGAATTTGAGAGGGAACTCAAGAAGGCGGCCAGAATCGGTAGACTTGGATGGGAGATGCCAAGCATCGAGGCTTTTTATCATCTGAATGTCCGAGAGATCAGACGTGTGCTGTTGGTAGAAGAGGAGTTCCGAGTGTTTCACCGAGCTTGTAGAAGGTGACTCGTGGAGACAAGGCATAAGCGAGAGTAGAGTTAGGAGATTACCGCGCCTTGAAACTAAGTGCGGTCTGATCGGCCTCAGAGACATTATTTCAACTACAAATTGTAGCTTGTTATCAGATATTGTGTATTACGAACTTTCAGAAGTTTGAGGAAAGTATTTCGGCATTTATAAGCAGTTTGGTGAAGCGCAAGAAAAGTGTTTCTTTCCAGCGTGATAAGACACTTTTTGTTCGAGCGACTACAGCGCATGCACCAGCCGCAAGTGAGTACGGGTGCATGTTAGCATTGCTTGTGTAGAACTGTATTACAACAAATAGGATGGAGATGTATTCCATAGTGAGGAACATTATTCAGTCTACTATTATGAAGATTATTATGGACTAAATTAATATGTGCGTCAGGAGTATAGGCAGATAGAAGCAGTATAGTCAACGATGGAGCTTCGTTAGAGGAGACTGTTCATGAACGTCTACTTAGTGAGCAATCATGAGGCTTCATGTACAACTCTATTCTAGTGCATTCTTGTCAAACATGAGCTCAACATTAACATCAGCGACTACAGAACGATGTTCATATTCCATCGACATGAATGTTCGTTATGCGAGTCAGGTCCATGACTTCCTTTTCGAATGCCTTTCGAAGTGGAAAGCCGAACTTTCGACGCTACTCGCTGTTATGAGGAGACTGTGCTGTGACGGAGAGAGAAGAAACATCAAGATTATCAAGAGGTCCAGGGTTATCCCGGTCACAAGGAAGATGATGATTGGAGGAAGATGATGATCCCGGTCGGAGATTGCTGTTTTCCAGTAGGGGAATTCGTTCCTTTCCTGAGGTCACGAGTTTTTGGAGACGAGCTAGGAGCCAGCCCAGATCTTTGGGAGATCTAACATCTGAGTATTTTGTAATACTCTATCTTGATCTTCTAGACTTCGAGACCAGGTAGCAGTGTTCACTAACCTTGTAGTTTGAGCTTTGTAGTGACATTTTCTGAGCAAATCCTTTATCCATATTCCGACACAATATTTATGTGCTCCATGTATAGCAATTTTATTCTTCGAAATGTATTGTAGTGATCGTCTTGCGACGCTTTTAGCTTCGTCTGTTAGGAATCCAGTTTCTGAACTGAGATTATTTTACTTGTTCGAGGAACAAGCTATTATCATTTCCTTTAAGGAACAGTAATTTATTTTCGACGTTTATGAATTCATTCTGAATTCAGGTGATGGACATTTTCGTCTATGTCATCCATTAAATTAATTTTTATTAGTTTAATTTGGGCATTTTATCCGTCGAGAAGAAACGTCAAGAGAAGAAGATCTTGGTAGTGATATATTGTGAAATATCATGACATCTTGTGGAAAAGAAATATTAAACGTGGAAACGATTATTATCGTCAGAACTCATAGACATTCGTTCTGAATGGAGAGAATACGAATATGACTAATTGTATGTTTTAATGAAGAAAGCTATGAACTTTCAGTCACTTAAAATTTATTTGAAGCTAGAATCTTCTTGGAAGATTTATTATCATCCGACGTTAGGGTAATTATCGTTTGATATCCCCGTCGTGATCGATTCTTGTTGGACACACTTATAATGTTGTGATTAAATATTTACGATGAGTATTATCTTGTCACGTTGTAGACAAAATATTTCTTCTTCGATTAAAGTCGAACCCAGATGTGTGAATTTGAGATGTAGTATTTTTATTAAATGTATGCACGACAGTTTATATTTATCAGAGTAACGTTTCAAGAGTAATAAGTGAGGAGGTTAGTATCGTAAAGTCCAAAGGTCGTTAAGATGTATAAATTAATGATTTAACAATTGTTGTTATTGTTCAATAGACCAGCGATTGTTGTGACAACGCTGAGGAATTATGCCCTTTTTAAGGAATGCCAGTTGAAAGAAGTGAAGGTGATAACCCTGGATAGTGGTTTTATGTGTATGTGTTTCCGTATGTAGTTGGCATACGAGGGTATTGCGAAGTTGTTTCCTTATTTTATAGTACAGTCATTGCGTGGGCATGACTAAGTTTTGCAAGGCATAAGGTGTGAGTAGAAAGTACTCCTTATTTTGTATACACGACTTTGGATTAGAGAGGACATGAAGGGTCACGGTTGAAATTGAAACGGAAATAGATAATGACATCTGTTATGTTATACTCTTAACGAAATTATTAAACCAAAATATGTAACGACATATGTTTCACCTTGAGTGGTCGAATGTATTAAAACTATTTTGACACCAGATCAGAGAGGAGAGACTGGTGGTGGTTATTTCTGAAGATGTAGAGGATTTTAAGGATCTCAGTTCACTGTATTTGACAGAACTGTTAGATCGGAGCTCAGGCTCAAGTGTATATAGACGTTACTTATTTTGAAAGGACTATAGCTGATGCTATAAGCGTCATTGTAAATTTATTCAGTGTTAACTTTCTTTATTTGCCAATCGAGTGTATAATATGTTAGGTGTAGGGAGTTTATGGATTGTTTTAACGTAGTGGTTAGAGTATGAATGAGTATGTGACTTCATGTGGTTTGTTTCTTGTTCAGTGTGAATGAAATGAACTCCATTGGGACGTCACAATGTATGAATGGAAGTGTGTATAGAAGTTTTATGTTAATAGCGTGTAGGATTTGCGTACAGTTCACGTATATGTCTGACGTGAATCTGTTTAATTTTAACACAGCTTTTATTGTTATGGAGAGTGCATTTGTGAGTCAGGCGGGAATAGCGAGGGGTTCTGTAAAACTCGTTTCCAGCCAAGGCCACGGCCAGGTAGCAAAAAAGGAGAGTGTTGTAGCGAACCGCACGGCTTGCAGCTTTTTAAACCAGCTAGGACTGGGAATGCAACGGAGAATGTTATGTCATCAGACGCGTTGCGAAGGTCGCGCGCTCTGAACGCCCAGATGTTCATTGGAACGCGCCAGAGGAATGTAAATACACAGGGGTGTGTAATTGTTGTACAGCCTGATGTATTGACACAAGCTACCCCAAATTTTATCATAGCGTTCATAGAACGCAGTTCTATCAGTGGCATGAGTGTAAAGATGAGAGAATGGGAGAGTGTTTTTATTTTTTGTATGAATGTTTAGTCATAGTTTACATCTTTTGTTATTAAGTCGTTTAGTTTTATTAGAGGCCGTGTCGTTATGATTTATTTTAAATATAAGGAAATGCAACTGTGAAACCCATTATAGGTTCAGAGGCTGACCACGAGATCCCCGAGAATAGAGGTAGGTGTTCTACTGCGAGCTAAGTGTATTTTTATGTAATTCACAGTTGTATCGTAATTTCCGCCACGTATATTCGCGAGGGTCCAGTTGGAGGTAGATCCTTGACTAGTATTTTGCGCCGTAGATGTCAGGTTCTACGAATCCAGCCTTGCTTCTGATATCCAACAGACCGCCTCTAGAATATAGGGGGACAGTGGATAGATGGCACCCTAGACTTTGGGGCAACGAAAATAGCTTCGTTAGGCCATTTAGAAGCTATCCAGATGACAGCATAATTTTTAAGTTTATGGGATTAATTAACCATATCATTTGCGATGAGCTAGAGTGTAATTATATAGGTAATATTTCCTTTGTTTTTAACAAAATTGCACTCAATCGAAACATCAGATATAATGGATAGCCTGAGAAAGGAGTAATAGGTGATACTTTTCGGAATGACCTATGATCTGAATCTATTTTCATGTTACCGGCTCATGGTTATTGACGGCCATGCTAATATAAAGCTAACTTGTTTAATGGTGATAAAAGTAAATATTCTTTATGGTAGTATATCTAAAATAAATCACACGCGAACGTTTTAGGAACTGGTATTTTAGGAATAAGATGTATGGTAATTTAGCATTAAGTTAGTGTTAAGGCGAGACGATAAGATGCCCAAATACATGGATTAAAGGAAGCTCTAAAGTGTTGCTATATTGCTCTATTTGTTTATATTCCTATAGCACTTTTATTATTGAGATTGTTGTAATGGCAAAGATGGTGGCAGAGGATGTCCGTAAGATGATGGGAGAGATGATGGAGAACATGAATAAGAAATTGCATAGTGTTGAGAATCAGATTAAAGAGAATCTGAAAGTAAATGTTATTGACTTACAGAGGAAATTGCACGAGGCAAAGAAGGACCGAGAGCAGCTAAAGAAAGATCGACAGGCAGATCTTGACACTGTGATTCGTAAGGTCAGTGGTATGGAGGAAAGTTTCAAAGGTGATATTCAGGGTATGCAAAATTATTTACAGGGATTGCAGACCAGCTCCGCTGAATTGAAAGGCAATGTTGCCAGTGTACAATCTAAAGTAGAGGGAGTGCATTCTGATGTTGCCCTGGTCAAATATGATGTCACGTTGGTTAAAGATGATGTTTCTCTTGTGAAATCCAATGTTGCCCAAGTTCAAACAAAGGTAGATAAGTTTCAGGAGAACGTGAATAACATGCAAATAGATGTTAATAATTTCCAGACAGAAATAACTAGTGTACAAAATGATATCGGTAAAGTACAGTCAGAGGTTAATTCTATGTTTGTTGATGTAAATAAGGTCCAAGGGGACATTAATTAGATCAGGAATGAAGTAGAAGAATCTAAAACACAATGTTCAGAAGGTATAGGTGCTTTGAGATCGCAATTTATTGACGATTCTCTGAAGACCATTGTTTCTTTAGCTGAGTTGAAAACTAACGTTGATACTCTGCGTAGTCAGGTGATAGACCACAATAAAATTTTAAAGGAGGACATTGAACTAGATATAGCCGAAATGTTGAAGGCTAACGTAGTCATTTGGAAAGACGAATGGGATAATTCGAGCGCAGAACATATTAAGCTAATACAAGGTAATGTTGAAAGTAAGCTTGCCAATATGCAATTACAAATCAATCGTGATGTAATGTCTCTTAGGTCAGATTTAGGCAAACGTATTGATCAACTATTACATAGACAGGTTGACGACAAGAATCAATCGGTCGAGGAAAATCAAGCGTTAAAAGAAACGTTAGAAAGTCGTAGTAAACGTTTAGATGAAAGGATAGATACAGTAGTCACAGTCGTAAATGAGATTAAGGAAGGAAAATCCACTAATATTGAGGAATACATTAGTAGGAAATTGAAAAATCTGAGCTTAGGAGACGTTGCAGATCTTGAAGTCTATAAGGAGGATATGAACAAAGAAATAGAGAAGGAAGTGAAAAAGTTGATTGCGGATATAGAAGAAAGGGAGAAGATAGAAATGGAGGACTATGGAGATTATCGTAGAAAACTCAGTATGGAAACAGGAAATAGAGAAGTGAGACCAGTAGAAAGGATGTTAAGACACCATGAGGGACTCGAAGATAGAAGTAGAGAACCCGAAAGAGAAAGAAGGGAATATCGTCCCTGTTTCCAAGATTCTCAACAGAGTAACGTGACGGTAATCCGTAATTTTGAGGACAAACCTCGTAAATTTACCAACCTCGATTCTTACACCCCAATTGAGTATATCAGGAATATCCGTGACTATTTTGCGGAGGCTCACATTCCTAGAGAACGGGAGATGAAGATAGTGGAACGCTTTATGGGAGAGGGTCCCCATGAATGGTTCGCGCCTTCAGGTACACATTTGTGGACTTCGATGAGTTTGCTGAAGCCCTAATGAAACGTTATTGGTCCATAGAAGCGCAGAACAGTTTACGCGCAGAAGTATACTCCAGGAAGTATTCGGGTACATTACCGACGCGTTACGCCGATTTCTTTACAACGCAAATTGCCCGGCTACGTTTTTTGCAACCCCCACTATCTACGGCACAACTGATAGATGCCATTGCCAGAATGTTGCCAGTTGAAGAGAGAAGACTGATAATTTCGTCAGGAATCAGCGATTTGGCCGGCATGGACGAACTTCTTCGGAAATTGGATTATACTAGTCCAACGCCCAATGTCGTAGCGAGAAACCAACGTCAGGACTACAAAGATATAAACACTGTGTATATTGATCAGACACAGCAAACAGAAAGCCCGAAAGAACAGGAGAAGGGAAACGTAGGTCCAGAAAGAAATACCTATTTCAGAGATAGGCGACCTGAACCAACGTATAGGAGATTCCGTGGTGGCCGTCCCTATCAACAACAGCAAGGACGTGGAAACTATCAGGAGAATCGAAGAAGCGGTTTCTTCCACAACAATAACAATTATTGGAATAACAATAATTATGATGGTCGAAACAATCGCAATTATCAGAACCAGAGTCACGATAGACCCCAAAGAAAATGAGGTTATGACCAATGAGAACTACGACAAACGCCATCAAAAAGCAAAACGATTATTGAAGGAATTAAGAGAAAAGGAAGGCGGAAACGGAAGTAATTCAAGCTTGAGCGTGGATCCTATACCCGGTACTAGCCAGCAAGGAATCCGTGAGAATGACGCTCAGGGACAAAAAAAAACTCCATTTTCGAAACAGAACTAGAGGGAGAGAGAAATACCACCACACTACACCAGATTTTGATAAATGAAGTATATGAAGTGACGGATGAGGACCTATTGTTAGAAGATGAGATCATAAGAGAGGAAAGGCCATATGAATTGCCAATTATATGTATAAATATCGATGATCAGACATGCAAGTCTTTGATGGACACGGGAGCTATTATGTCTATAATATCTCACGAGTGTTACCAGAGATTATTGGGTAGTGACAAGATGATGGCTTTGCCCGCATCTGCTGTGAAAGTGCGTGACATCTTTCAAGATAAAGCTGTGAAGTGTAAGATTCAAGTTTTGCTGAACTTTGAAATAAATGCACGTGCTTATGATCATATTTTCATCGTGGTGAACAAGATAAATTTCGACATAGTGTTTGGGATTGATTTTATTACAAAGGTCGGAGCCATTATTGATATGAAGAATAGGCTCATTAAATTTAGCGAGGGGATTATTAACACAGAAGAGTTAGAAAAACAGGAGATGAATAACAGTCCAGATACGGATTATAGGGAAGATATTCTAACTAATGTTATTGAGGAGGTAGAGAATGCTAGAGAAAAGCTTATCCTTAAAGCCGAAGGATTTGATGAGATTCAAGAGGAATTTGGAGAATTAATTACGGAATTTAAGGATGAATTTGGCGACAAACCTGGGTTAATCAAGGATTACAAGTACAAGATTAGATTGACTGAGAAATATTATGAAGAAGTAAGAGGGTTAATCAAAAAGATTGAAGCAGATGGCATTATTAGGAAACAGGCGTCTTCATATATCAACCCCATCACTGTAGTGAAAAAGAATAATGGACAGCTACGCCTATGTCTCGATGCACGTTCGATCAACTTGAAAATTCTTCCTGAGGCAGACAGGCCCCCGAAAATTCGTGATCTCTTCAGGAAATTCAAAGGAAAGGCCTGCTTTTCCGTTTTGGACTTAACAGCGTCGTTACACCAAATTGAGTTGGAGGAGGAGAGTAAACAGTACACCGGTTTTCTCTTCGACCAAACTTCATGGGTATTTCAAAGGCTACCTTTTGGTATAGTAAATAGCGGTCCAGCGCTAATTAGGGCCCTTGATGGTAAGCTCACTGATGAGGTCAAGAAGAACGTGATATGTTACATCGATGATTTGATCATATCATCGCCTGATGTTAAGGAACACATGGTGCATTTACGTAAACTTTTCGAGAACTTGAGGGATGCGAATATCAAAGTGAACTTTGGAAAATGCCGCTTTATGCACGAACGGATAAATTTCCTGGGTCACACCATCGATCGGGAAGGTTGTCACCCAAATCTTGAAAAGGTAGAGGCTATAACTAGATTCCCTAAGCCCACCAAGGTCAAGCAAGTACTCAAGTTTGTGGGAGCTTGCCAGTTTATTAGCAGTAACTGTCCGAAATACTCTGATATCATGGCACCTCTTTATGAGTTACTGAAGAAGAACAATCGTTGGAAGTGGACGAGTGCCGCTGACGAAGCTTTTGAAAACGCGAAAGAGATGTTGAGGCAGAATATCAAGTTGGAATACCCGGATTTTGACCGTATATTTTATATCGAATCCGATGCCTCCCGCGTAGGTATAAGTGCTGTTCTGTACCAGAAGGATGAGGATGGAAGAAGGCACTATATCGCTTTCACTGGTAGAAAGTTGAAACGACATGAGGAGAATTACTTTACAACAGAACTGGAGGCGTTAGCCTTTGTTACAGCTCTCCAGGCTTGGAAGCAGATACTGATTGGTCATCAGATCATTATCGTGACCGACCACAAGGCATTGCAGTTTATGCTTCAAACTGAAATATCGAGTGACAGGTTAATACGATGGGCCCTTTTCACTCAGCAGTTTAACGCTACTATTGTCCACCAGCCAGGGAAAGATAACTTACTGGCTGATGCATTATCAAGAAACCCTATTAAAAATGTGCAGATTAGCCATGTACAATTGGAGCAAGAAGATCTAGAAACCATTAGGAGATTAGCCCAAATCGGTGTATCACAGAAGAGATACGCTACAGGTTCTTAAAAAGGTTTCATGGACATAGCAGATGAGGATTATATCGCAACCCAGAGACGATCGCGCCACTTTGTTTTGAGCGGAGATCTAGTATGCAAGTATATTGACGCCGAGCATACAAAGCCACGCATAGTTGTGCCCCCTATTTTGGTTTCGAAGTTAGTATGGCTAGCACAGCACTCAATAGGACACGGTGGTCTAGACAAGACTCTAAGTACACTGAAAGAGAGATTCACATGGACCAACATGAGATCCACTATTAGGAAGATAATAAGATCTTGCGATGAATGTCAAAGAGGGAAATTTACATCCGAGTTGTTAAAAGGCAAACCAAGGCCTATGATACCTTCTAGAACATATGAGCTAATGGCGGCGGATATTTTTGGCCCCTGTCCCAAGGGTTACCAAGGGAACCAGTTCTTGTTAGTGACAGTGAATGTCTTCTCCAAATTTGTGACGATGGACCCCATGCAGAAAGCAAATACAAGAAATGTAGTGAGCAGATTGGAGAATTCTGTTTTTCGGAAAGCTGAAAGACCAGAATATTTGTTATCTGATCACGGAGCCCAGTTCACCTCAGCGGAATTCGAAGCAGATATGGAAAGATTAAGAATACGACACATATTTTCCAGCGTGCGTTATCCTGAATCAAATTCTAGTGAGAGATATTTGGCTGAATTTAGTAAATTCTGTCGAATTTTCTACCCTCATGATCACCCCAGTTGGGTTAAGTAAGTGCCTATCATTGAAGAATGTTTGAACTCCACAGATCAAGAGAGCATGGCAGAAGTTCCAATGGTCTTACATTTAGGAAGGAAACCAGAAAGACCTTGGGACAACACATCTAACATTATTCCTCAAGAACCAGATGTAGGAAGACAAGAGAGAATATACAGGGCGAAGGAAAAGCTCCAGAAGGCGGCCGATAAACGCATGAAAAGAGTAGAAGGGGAGAGATATAGTAAGCACTTAGAAGTAGGAGACATGGTGTTATTGCGCCGACCTGTCAAAGCGGACGTAAGCAAGAAAATATACCCGAAGTTCGGGGTTATATTTATTGGACCGTTCCGAATTGAGACTGTCCATGGAAATAATTGTTATGAGGTGTATGATGGAGAGAACAATGTCATTTTGGGAAAATACAAGGCAAAGAACCTGAAGAAATATTTTAAGAAAGTAGGTTAAAATATAATTCATTTTCGAGTTCAGTGACATGTCTAAGGTCCTAATTCGAAGTGGTTAAAAACAATTCTGCAACTGTTTTTAAAATGAGATGGGAGAGGAATGCCCCCGTAAAATGAATTGTAAGGGATGAAAATGGGAATATTACATTTTTTTCGAAGCCCATGATAAAATTTAACCAAGGAATATGATGGCTGGAACTTGGCAGAAACCAGTCGTGAGGCGACGTTGAGCAGGAGGGAAATTCCGTCACGTGATTGTATTGCTCAATGGAAGTTTCCAGAAGCTTAGAATCGACCTAGCAAAAGCGAATATTCCCAGGAATTGTTTAAATATTGTTATAAATTATCCCATTGGATATGAGTTTGCAGCCAATAGGAAGAAGTTTTAGAGAAGACGGGAGTTCCAACAACTAAATTTGTATGGATATTTAATTCATTTAAGCCCCTAGAGAGTGATTTTATATATTGGTAAAGAGAAGAATAAGATAATAAAATATTGGAAATATTTTATAAGTCAATAGCAGGTCGCTATTGGAAGGAATAAGCGATTTGCTAGAGCCCTCGCGAATTTGAGAGGGAAGTCAAGAAGGCGGCCAGAATCGGTAGACTTGGAGGGGAGATGCCAAGCATCGAGGCTTTTTATCATCTGAATGTCCGAAAGGTCAGACGTGTGCTGTTGGAAGAAGAGGAGTTCCGAGTGTTTCTCCGAGCTTGTAGAAGGTGACTCGTGGAGACAAGGCATAAGCGAGGGTAGAGTTAGGAGATTACCGCGCCTTGAAACTAAGTGAAGTTGCGATGAACTTATATGCCGCAATCACTTCGGTCTCTTCGACTTCAGAGACATCATTTCAACTACAAATTGTAGCTTGTCATCAGATATTGTGTATTACGAACTTTCAGACGTTTGAGGAAAGTATATCGGCAATTATAAGCAGTTTGGTGAAGTGCAAGAAAAGTGTTTCTTTCCAGCGCGATAAGACACTTTTTGTTCGAGCGACTACAGCGCATGCACCAGCCACAATTGAGTACGGGTGCATGATAGCATTGCTTGTGTAGAACTGTATTACAACAAATAGGATGGAGATGTATTCCATAGTGAGGAACATTATTCAGTCTACTATTATGAAGATTATTATTGACTAAATTAATATGTGCGCCAGGAGTATAGGCAGATAGAAGCAGTAGAGTCAACGATGGAGCTTCGTCAGAGGAGACTGTTCATGAACGTCTACTTAGTGAGCAATAATGAGGCTTGATGTACAACTCTATTCTAGTGCTTTCTTGTCAAACATGAGCTCAACATGAACATCAGCGACTACAGAACGATGTTCATATTCCATCCACATGAATGTTCGTTATGCGAGTGAGGACCATGACTTTCTTTCCGAATGCCTTTCGAAGTGGAAAGCCGAACTTTCGACGCTACTCGCTGTTATGAGGAGACTGTGCTGTGAAGGAGAAAGAAGAAACATCAAGATTATCAAGAGGTCCGGGGTTATCCCGGTCACAAGGAAGATGATGATTGAAGGCCCGCAGTTCGATCCCGGTCGGAGATTGCAGTTTTCCAGTAGGGGAATTCGTTCCTTTCCTGAGGTCACGAGTTCTTGGAGACGAGCTAGGATCCAGCCCAGATCTTTGGGAGATCTAACATCTGAGTATTTTGTAATACTCTATCTTGATCTTCTAGACTTCGAGACCAGGTAGCAGTGTTCACTAACCTTGTAGTTTGAGATTTGTAAAGACATTTTCTGAGCAAATCCTTTATCCATATTCCGACACAATATTTATGTGCACCATGTATAGCAATTTTATTCGTCGAAATGTATTGTAGTGATCGTCTTGCGACGCTTTTAGCTTCGTCTGTTAGGAATCCAGTTTCTGAACTGAGATTATTTCACTTGTTCGAGGAACAAGCTTTTGTCATTTCCTTTAAGGAAGAGTAATTTATTTTCGACGTTTATGAATTCATTCTGAATTCAGGTGATGGGCATTTTCGTCTATGTTACCCATTAAATTAATTTTTATTAGTTTTATTTGGGCATTTTATCCTTCGAGAAGAAACGTCAAGAGAAGAAGATCCTGGTAGTGATATATTGTGAAATATCATGACATCTTGAGGAAAAGAAACATTAAACGTGGAAACGATTATTATCGTCAGAACTCATAGACATTCGTTCTGAATGGAGAGAATACGAATATGACTAATTGTATGTTTTAATGAAGAAAGCTATGAACTTTCAGTCACTTAAAATTTATTTGAAGCTAGAATCTTCTTGGAAGATTTATTATCATCCGACGTTAGGGTAATTATCGTTTGATATCCTCGTCGTGATCGATTCTTGTTGGACACACTTATAATGTTGTGATTAAATATTTACGATGAGTATTATCTTGTCACGTTGTAGACAAAATATTTCTTCTTCGATTAAAGTCGAACCCAGATGTGTGAAGTTGAGATGTAGTATTTTTATTAAATGTTTGCACGACAGTTTATATTTATCAGAGTAACGTTTCAAGAGTAATAAGTGAGGAGGTTAGTATCGTAAAGTCCAAAGGTCGTTAAGATGTATAAATTAATGATTTAACAATTGTTGTTATTGTTCAATAGACCAGCGATTGTTGTGACAACGCTGAGGTATTATGCCCTTTTTTAGGAATGCCAGTAGAAAGATGTGAAGGTGATAACCCTTGGATAGTGGTTTTATGTGTATGTGTTTCCGTATGTAGTTGGCATACGAGGGTATTGCGAAGGTGTTTCCTCATTTTATAGTACAGTCATTGCGTGGGCAAGACTATGCGTGGAAAGGCATAAAGGTGTGAGTAGAGAGTACTCCTTATTTTGTATACACGACTTTGGATTAGAGAGGACATGAAGGGTCACGGTTGAAATTGAAACGGGAAATAGATAATGACATCTGTTATGTTATACTCTTATCGAGATTATTAAACCCAAATATGTAACGACATGTGTTTCACCTTGAGTGGTCGAATGTATTAAAACTATTTTGACACCAGATCAGAGAGGAGAGACTGGTGGTGGTTATTTCTGAAGATGTAGAGGATTTTAAGGAACTCAGTTCATTGTATTTGACAGAACTGTTAGATCAGAGCTCAGGCTCAAGTGTATATAGACGCTACTTATTTTGAAAGGACTATAGCTGATGGTATAAGCGTCATTGTAAATTTATTCAGTGTTAACTTTCTTTATTTTCCAATCGAGTGTGTAATAATGTTAGGTGTAGGGAGTTTATGGATTGTTTTAACGTAGTGGTTAGAGTATGAATGAGTATGTGACTGCATGTGGTTTGTTTCATGTTCAGTGTGATTGAAATGAACTCCATTGGGACGTCACAATGCGAGAGTATGAATGGAAGTGTGTATAGAAGTTTTATGTTAATAGCGTGTAGGATTTGCGTACAGTTCACGTATTTGTCTGACGTGAATCTGTTTAATTTTAACACAGCTTTTATTGTTATGGAGAGTGCATTTGTGAGTCAGGCGGGAATAGCGAGCGGTTCTGTTAAACTCGTTTCCAGCCAAGGCCACGGCTAGTTAGCACAAACGGAGAGTGTTGTTGCGAACCGCACGGCTTGCAGCTTTTTAAACCAGCTAGGACTGGGAATGCAACGGAGAATGTTATGTCATCAGACGCGTGGCGAGGGTCGCGCGCTCTGAGCGCCCAGATGTTCATTGGAACGCGCCAGAGGAATGTAAATACACAGGGGTGTGTAATTGTTGTACAGCCTGATGTATTGACACAAGCTACCCCAAATTTTATCATAGCGTTCATAGAACGCAGTTCTATCAGTGGCGTGAGTGTAAAGATGAGAGAATGGGAGAGTGTTTTTATTTTTTTGTATGAATATTTAGCCGTAGTTTACATCTTTTGTTATTAAATCGTTTAGTTTTATTAGAAGCCGTGTCGTTATGATTTATTTTAAATATGAGGAGATGCAACTGTAAGACCCATTATAGGTCCAGAGGCTGACCACGAGATCCCGAGAATAAAGGTAGGTGTTCTACTGCGAGCTAAGTGTATTTTTATGTAATTCACAGTTGTATTGTAATTTCCGCCACGTATATTCGCGAGGGTCCGGTTGGAGGTAGATCCTTGACTAGTATTTTGCGCCGGAGCTGTCAGGGTCTAGGAATCCAGCCTTTCTTCGGATATCCAACAGACCGCCTCTAGAATATACGGGGACAGTACGTGGAATAATAAAAATAATTAAAGGATCATTGGGATACCTTAATATGATGATAAAATAACGCTATTCAGCAAGTGATTAAAGTAATATGCTAGAAATAATAGGTGGTGATCGAACACCAAAGAAATGATGTATGACGTTATAAGCTATTGAGCTACAGTAAAGTAAATGCTAGTGCGAGCAAGGTTGGTAGAGATGTGATGACGATCCAAGGTATATAGAAGTTGCGTTGCCGAAATAGGCCTATAAGTAAATGCTAGCAAATGAAGTGAATATATCCTGTGACGTGCATAAGTTTGGAGATAAAATGTATAACTGTCGGAAAGTCGTCGATATTGTTGCGCGAGGGTTCGCCTCGCTTGGTCGAACACGGATTCGAGCCAAGGGGATTATAGTTGAGAATTGTTGGTATTGTTTGCGCGAGGGATCGACCAGTTTGATCGAACAGGGGTTCGAAGCAAGGGCATTGTGTTGCAATCTAAGTCCCGCCGGGCAATTGCTAAGTATGAATATGGAGAGTACTAGTGCTTCTACGATATGTGATTTAAACTGTAGGGCCACAGAGTGTCCCTGAGCCCAGAGTCACATTGCCTGTACTCTGCCAACGACGCTATGTTAACCGACCAAATAAATTATGTGAAATGAAAGGTAATGAGTTATGATCTCAAATTATGGCACGGGTCACAAGGAAAGTGAAATGAATATGAGTCAGTAAGGGATACTGTTAATGAAGTAATGTGATAGCTTGGATCCTCATACGCTTTGTTTTAAAGGGAATGAAACATTTGAAAGTTTAAAGTCAATGAATGGGGCGAGAAGAAGGTAATACATCACGTTAAACGAGGAAGGTCGAGCTGCCGGCCGACCGCTCCTAAACACGAAGGGTAGAATACAATGGAGCTTTGTATACAAAGGTTAAGGGTTGCTGAATGGATATTAAATGTGCGTAGCGCAACATGCAAATTTTTAAATAAGAGGTGCTACGAAATTGTGAAATAAATAATTGAATTAGTGGGTTTTTGAGAATCATCCCCACATTAAATTTGTAAAAATCGGATAATATTTGACCATAGTAGTCAAAAATAAGTTGGTCATTAAATATTCGATTCCTGCCTTAAAGAAATGTATGAAATAACAAACGGGTTAACTCAAATTTGAGTTTGTAAAGTGACTGAAATTGTAAAATAATAGCATGTGGTACATCACTTATAAGCCACCCTACTGCATGGAAATGATTTTTGATGGGACGTGAATTCGAGGATGGACATGTATTTGTTTCAAAAGTGTTGATTTGTTATGAAGACTAAGGCTTACTGATATAGGTAACAAAACTTAAATGAATGATTATAAAGAGATTTAAAGCAAATAAAGTATGAATGAAGCCCAGAAGGGATGTGAATAACACAGTTAAATGTCCGCAAAAGCCTTAGATAAAATAATATAAAATGATAGGCATGCTCTATGTCTAAGTAAATAAAATGTTGCGGAAGAAAATATAGATGAATATTCAATGATAAAGGATACCTAAGCAAGGTAACGCGATACTATAAGATTATATGAATTTATTATGTATTTGATGTGTTGACATTTGGATTTTTCCAAAATATAAGTGTTTGCAAATTGTTTGTAATATTTCCTGGGAGTTTTTTACAATAAACTCATGTCTTTTGAAACATGTTTGTTTTCAATTTAGTCTTGTAGATCCTATAAAAATTGCTATCATATAAAATGTGAAATCACGTTGTGGGTTGGACGTAACACGCCCCGAACCACAACAGCTAGCCAGCAAATGATTAAGCATTTCCATATGAAATGGGTACAATATCAAAGGTAGGCCTTCATGTTTCAACCTAGCAATGAGGTCTTCTTCAGCCAACATCAGGAATTCATAAATAACATTGTTGTTCTATCTAAATTTACTAACTCCTGTTCGATAAATAGGAAATTCTATATTATAATAATTAAATATAAAACAACGCAATTAAATTCACATTCTTACACAATGAGAAAAAATATTCAAATATTATCATTTTTTTTCTCAGAAAATTCCAAAATCAATATCGTAAAATGTAGACTAACACATATACAGGGTCTTTCATATAAAGTAAGAACGGCAAGCGGCAGTTTTGTTATTCGCTGGTGCGGTGGGCTTGGCCGAGCTTGTGGCGCGCTACGGCCCCCTGCTTTAAGCGTGTGTACAATCCTGTATGAAATATTACCCTATAAAAGATGCTGGAAGTGTCGTCCTTCCTGGGTTATACAGGTATTGTACCTGGTAACCACATTCTGGCTGACGCGAGTGAGTTCTGCCACTGTAATATTTCTGATTTTTAGCCTACTTTTCACATTTTGCAACACGTAGTTCCGTGAAGAAAAAAAGCCTATTTTCATAAATCCTACTTATGTTGATTGCCACTATCAACATACAAAATTTCAGTTTGATTGCTGTAATAGATTCGTAGATATTGAGAACCGACTAAATATTGCGGATGGTCGCCATGTTGGATTTTTATACTGTATATGTAGGTCTTAGAGTTGTTTACTGTTTCATGAAGATTATTGTGTAGGTGTAGTATTGAAACTTCAATCGCATGTTTAGGACACAAGAAGTTAAAACGAGATTTTATGTTTCGCACAGCTGCCATCTTGTGGTTGTGAAAACAATTGAAATAAATTAGACGCCTGTGATTTAACATTTATATCAGGATTTACTGTACCAAAATTCACTGCACTCGGATGGTTAAATTGCGAGAATATTATACTTCGCGTCGATGCCATGTGGATTTGTGATCACCGGGTTATTGAAAGTCCTGTAGGTGAACTTGTGTTCATAGCCCCCATGAACATAAAATATCAGTTTGATTGTTGTAATAGATTCGTAGATATTGAGAAACGTCTAAATATTTGGGATGGTGGCCATGTTGGATTGTTATATGTATAGGCCATAGAGTCATGTACCATTAAGGGAAAATTATTGCGTAGGTTCATTATTCAAACTTTCACTTCGATCACATGATTACGACACAAGAAATAAAAACTTAATTTTAAAATTCGCACGGCCGCCATCTTGAGGTTATGTAAATAATTGAACTAAATTAGATACCAGTGCATTACAATGTGTATAAACATTTGCTGTGCCAAGTTTCTTTGCGTCTGGATCATTAAATTGCGAGAAAAGTCTACTAAAACTTTCAAATTCGCTTAGCGGCCATGTTCGATTTGTAGTTAACCGGGTTTTGAAAGTCTCATAGATGAATTTCCAGTAGTGCTCTTTATCTCCGTACAAAATTTCAGGGTGATACCGGTAATAGTTTCAGAGATATAGAATGAATGTGACATATTTTGCACTGCAGCCATCTTGAAGTTATGAAAACAATTGAACGAAGTTAGATTTTGGTTCATTACAATGTGTATAAACATATACTGTACCAGGTTTCATTGCGTTTGGTTGTTTAAATCGCGAGAAACGTTTATTTAAAAGTCGCAAATTTGCTTGGCCGCCATGTTGGTTTCGTAGTTACCAGGTTTTCAAGAGTCACATAGGTGAACTTCTAGTAGTTCCCTTTATCACCGTACAAAATTTCAGGGTGATATCGGTAATAGTTTCGGAGATATTGAATGCTGGTGAAATATTTCGCACAGCCGCCTTGTTGGATTGGTGTGACGTAACAAAATTTGAAGGGCACGGTCGGGGTCGTCTGGAATAGTGCTATGAACTTACCGAGTTTCATTGAAATCGCTCCAGCTATTTAGATGCTATTAGGGGGAGGGGGACACAGACACACACGAATCACACACGCACACACAGACACACGGACAAAAGGTGATCTCATAAGCCTATTTTTTTCAAAACTGAAAATAGGCTAAATTTGATTAACTAATGTTATACTTATCCTTTGCATATTGTGCGTAATAAATTATTATTATTTAAAAAAATATTGAACTTCATCGTCCGGCGCATGAATGAATGAATGATGATAGGACATACGACCATGAAACGAGTCTATATATTTAAAACAGTAAGGTGATTTTTGTTATCACGAGATAGAGAGAACGACAGAACCAATTTACTTCGTAGAGCACTCTAACGAAAGCTCTTGGCCTGTAGATTTGCAGAGTGTCTCTAAAATAAACAAATATATTTCGGTATATTTTTAAATAAATATAGAAAATAGCAGAATTCCTTCCCCTCACGCATGCGCACAATCCGCCTGGGCTCATGACAAAATGGCGGTGAGAAGTCCATTAAAATGTAAGTTATTTAATAAGCTTCCATGTAATTGAAAACATACATTAACCAAGTTCTGAGAATACAATATAATAACAGTTTGAACATATACGAATGTATATTGATTTTATTGATAATGACTTGGATTATTTTCTTCAGATAGCGGCTTTTGAAGATAGTGAATGGTTGCGTCTGCATCTAAATGTGAGTGCGCGAGTGGCTATTTGGTTAAGGCGATTGACTGTGGATCCAAGGTTCGCAGGTTCGATCCCAACTCTCGCCAGTATTTTTTTTTTTTTTTTTTGCCACTGAAATATTGTTTTATCAAGGAGTATTAGTAAGGTTTTATGTCAGTTAAAGATACATATTTCTACACATTTTCTCAACACGTTTTATTTCCGTTTTACCATTGCATTACAGCATGTCCTCAATACGTCGTTTGAATATCTGCAATCAGTTCCAGTAACAGACAACAGATGGCAGTACCTCGCCAATATAGTTCCAGTAACTGAGAGCAGATTGCGTCGATATATTTAAAACACAAGGCATGGCCTTGATGGCGAGTTTTCACGTGATAGTTAAATATTGTTTTATCAAGGATTATTAGTAACGTTTTATGTCAGTTAAAGATTCCTACATTCCCTCTCAAAAAGTTTTATTTCCGTTTTACCATTGCATTACAGCATGTGGTCAAAAGAGCTAATATCTGCCATCAATTGCAGTAACTGACAACAGATGGCAGTACCTCGCCCATATAGTTTCAGTAACTAACAACAGATGGCAGCACCATTGCATCGATATATTTAAAACACAAAACATGGCGCGTTTTCAAGTGATGGAGAGTTATAGAGGGGAATTTTTAAGAAGGGAAACGTTGAAGAACATTAACTGACAGTTGAGTGTGTAGGCTATGTTGTTTATGTACTTTAATATTGACATTTCTTCCCAATGCTTCGGTGGTCAAGTTGGTAGCATCCTAGACTAAAAGTTATAAATTACTAGTTGAAACCCGTCAAAACATGACGGTCAATAGAAAAATATTTACTGAAGAATTTTCTTATATAGGCCTACTGTACATTCTTTGTACGATTATTTTTTGACTCTATTGAAACTATGAGGGCGTCAAAAGATTGCACTCTCAACATTGCAAAATACTGCTGGCCATGACTGAAAAATTGTTGGGGCAAATTGAGGCCTATACGTTCCAGAGTTTCCCCTTGAGCTTTATTGATTGTGATAAAGTATGCCAAATGAATTGGAAAATATTGCCTCTTAAAAGAAAATGATAGTGTTTTATCGGATGGTGTTAAATCAAGTCGAAGGATTAGACATCTCTGCCTAATTTTAACTGCACCTATTATTTCCAAATCCAAGCAATATGGTTGCATTTAGGAGTCCTTGGGAACCGTTCAGATTTCTAAGCAGCATAACGGGCCAAGCGTTTGGAGTATGTGGCGGCCAGTCGTTTAGTTCCAAGGGATTCAAGAACTCTGATGAGTCTAATACAAATGGCCGCAAACCATCGCTTATATTCCATACATTTTAAAACAATGTGGACCGTGTGCGTGTGGCACAGTAACATTGGCACCAAATGAAACGAAGGAAGGAAGGAAGCTTGCAGTTTAACGTGACCGTTAATCTCGCGATCATAAGCCACGGGACCTCCGTTTAACGTGGAATCCGAACCACAGGACATGGCCTTTCACATCAAAAATCTCACATACATTGACCGGGAATCGAACCCGATCCGCCTTGGTGAGAGGCATACAGCTTGACCGCTGCGCCATGAAACGAAGGACATAGCATTGTACTGCCGATTAGTCCCTCTGGAATTCCTTGAGATATCATCTCCAGTGAAAAATAATTGTTAAAGCCTGTCAAATATTTTATATTTATTCAGATTAATTTTACCATTACAACAGCAAAGGTCAAAGTAACCAAGTGTAGATTTCTCGCAAGAGAAATACAGTGCAGAACAATGTTTACATTTGTTCGTCAAGGACCCTAAACTGTAACGGCATAGTATCTGGAATTGTTTCTGAAATGCCATATTTATATTGGATTTTAAAAGTGGCTTCGTATTTTTCTCCGATTTCCCACTTTTTTGCGGCTAATGTTCTATTTCGTCAAATGGGTTTATTTATAGCAGCATTTCTGCCCAAATTAACGTCATTTTATATAAAACTATAGTGGCCTGCATCAACGTAGCCGCCAAATATTAAATGGCAAATAATAACTTACTTCCATTGCCAAAATCAACTGCGTGGTTAGACCCATTGTTATGCACTCTAAACAAATAATCAATAAACAATAATATTCACATATACAATGAATACTTCCATTCTCAAGTTGGTTGCTGATGAGAATGCGATGAGATTGATCGCCAATAATAAAATCCTTGCAATTTTTGCAATTTGCTTGCAAACGCAACTCAGGATGACGATCTTCATTTTGAAATAAACAGAATGAAATTGCTGTAAATAATGAATTTCCATCACCTGTTGAAGGTACAATACTTTGTATTTCCATGACAGTAAATTATGCAAGGGAGCATAGAATCACTTCGCCACTACTGGAATGAGCATAGACTCACTTCGCCAGCCACAGTAATGGAGGGAGTTTTAGAATTATATGTTCAGTGCTTGTCAAAGATCGTATTAACACAGGGAAGCCCATTCTTAAGGCTACATTCTGAGCTATTGCCCCGGATTCCAGGTTCGATCCCCGCTCTGCCAAGAAATTTAATTCTGGTCTGAGGACTGGAACGGGGCGCACTCGTGAGGCAAAACTAAGAAGAGCAAAGTTTGATCCCCATCTCAACAATCTTGGATTTGGTTTTCCGTGGTTTCCCACTTCCACTCCAGGAAAATACCGGGATAGTTCCTAACTTAAAGCCTCGGTCGTTAACTCCCCATTCCCCACATTAATTACAAATGCACACATCAACACAGCCATCACATTAACACAGGTTATCAGAGAAAAGTTTACACTCGCACACCTGTTCGCCAATATGTTAACGCTGATGTATGTGTTTGAACTACTGGATATAAGTTCAATGTTCCCCATCTCTTGATGAATACAGTACTTTTGCATTTGTCAGTTGGCACAGGCTAGAGTAAAAGGTGGCTTTTCACCGATGTCTCAGTCTCACTCATGGCTGTGATTATATGGAAGCTACTGAGGTATGGGTGGTGCTTAGTAATGGCATTCGGGGCACAGTCAGTGCCTGTGAATGCTGTGAAAGGTTCAACTCATAGGCTTAGGACTACTGTTCTGACTCAGTGAGGAAAGCAATGGCAAACTACCTCACTCCTCTTCTTGCCTAGAACGCCTCAAAATAGCGCTGCCTTGGGTTTTTGTGGGTATCTACTCACATAACGTAACGGCGGTACTTTTTGAGGATCCAACCAGCCTTCGGGCTGACTACCTAACAGACAGACAGACTGACTTTAAAATTAATATCATTGCATTGTTGCAGCTTGGCAAATATTTTATATTTCAGCAGATCAATTTTACCATCACAACAGTAAAGGCCAAAGTAACCGCGCGTAGATTTTACGCAAGAGAAATACAATGTAGAACAATGTTTACATTTGATCGTCAAAGACCTTTCACTGTACTGCATAACATCTGGAATTGTTTCTGAAATGGCCTATTTATATTGGATTTTAAATGTGGCTTCGTATTATTCGATAACACTATAGTGACCTGCAATATCGGAGCCGCTAAATATTAAATGGCAAAAAATACTTCCATTGCCGAAATCAACTGCGTAGTTAGATTCAGTACTCTAAACAAATAATCATTAAACAACTGTCTTATACAATGAAGTTCAACATGACCGTCCAGAGACTCTCATACTCAAGTTGGTTGGTGAGGAGAATGCGATGAGACTGATCGCTTACAATAAATTCCTTATAATTGTTCCTGCCAGCGAAATGTTTGGCAATAGCTTGAAAACGCAGCGCAGAATGACGTTCTTCATTTTGATATAAACAGTACAAAACTGCTCTAAATAAGCTATTTCCATCACCTGTTATAGTTTATGGCAGTACATTTTGCAGGGGAACATAGAATAACTTCGCCAACTACTGGAATGAGCTTAGGCATATACTCAATACTCACTTCGGCAGTCACCCTAATGGAGGCTGTTTTAGAATTCTATGTCCCGTGCATGTCAAAAATCGTATTAACACATGGAAGCCCACCCATTCTTGGCTATCGCCTCGGAGACCCGGGTTACATTTCCTGCTCTGCCAAGAAATTTAATTCTGGTCTGAGGACAAAAACGGGGCACATTCAGTCTCTAGAGGTATAACTAAGAAGAGGAAGGTTTGATTCCCACCTCGACAATCTTAGATGTGGTTTTCCGTGGTTTCCCACTTCCACTCAAGGCAAATACCGGGATGGTTCCTAACTTAAGGCCTCGGCCGTCACCTTGCCATTTCCCACCTTAATTACAAATACACAAAGTAATGCAGCTATCACAATAATACGGGTTATCAGAGAAAATTTTACACTTACACACCAAAGTACATGGGGCTGAGTGACAACGATGTCGGAGCCCTTCAAACGAATTATGTTTGCCAAGTGTCTCTCATGGCGAAAGCAATTGTGGACACGCGCCAGGGCCTGGAAAACTACCTTTTCATTAATAATTTAAGAGTATATCGACGATGCATAATTTATAACTTTTAGTCTAGGATGCTACCAACTTGACCACCGAAGCATTGGGAAAAAATTGCAATATTAAAGTACATAAACAACATAGCCTACACACTCAACTGTCAGTTAATGTTCTTCAACGTTTCCCTTCTTAAAAATTCCCCTCTATAACTCTCCATCACTTGAAAACGCGCCATGTTTTGTGTTTTAAATATATCAATGCAATGGTGCTGCCATCTGTTGTTAGTTACTGAAACTATATGGGCGAGGTACTGCCATCTGTTGTCAGTTACTGCAATTGATGGCAGATATTAGCTCTTTTGACCACATGCTGTAATGCAATGGTAAAACGGAAATAAAACTTATTGAGAGGGAATGTAGGAATCTTTAACTGACATAAAACGTTACTAATAATCCTTGATAAAACAATATTTAACTATCACGCGAAAACTCGCCATCAAGGCCATGCCTTGTGTTTTAAATATGTCGACGCAATCTGCTCTCAGTTACTGGAACTATATTGGCGAGGTACTGCCATCTGTTGTCAGTTACTGGAACTGATTGCAGATATTCAAACGACGTATTGAGGACATGCTGTAATGCAATGGTAAAACGGAAATAAAACGTGTTGAGAAAATGTGTAGAAATATGTATCTTTAACTGACATAAAACCTTACTAATACTCCTTGATAAAACAATATTTCAGTGGCAAAAAAAAAAAAAAACTGGCGAGAGTTGGGATCGAACCTGCGATCCTTGGATCCACAGTCAAACGCCTTAACCACATAGCTACTCGCGCACTCACATTTACATGCAGACGCAACCATTCACTATCTTCAAAAGCCGCTATCTGAAGAAAATAATCCAATTCATTATCAATAAAATCAATATACATTCGTATATGTTCATACTGTTATTATATTGTATTGTCAGAACTTGGTTAATGTATGTTTTCAATTACATGGAAGCTTATTAAATAACTTACATTTTAATGGACTTCTCACCGCCATTTTGTCATGAGCCCAGGCGGATTGTGCGCATGCGCGAGGGGCCAGAATTCTGCTATTTTCTATATTTATTTAAAAATATACCGTCTTATATTTGTTTATTTTAGGGACACTCTGCAAATCTACAGGCCAAGAGCTTTCGTTAGAGTGCTCTACGAAGTAAATTGGTTCTGTCGTTCTCTGTATCTCGTGATAACAAAAATCACCTTACTGTTTTAAATATATAGATGCATCGTCGATATACTCTTAAATTATTAGTGAAAAGGTAGTTTTCCAGGCCCTGGCGCGTGTCCACAGTTGCTTTCACCATGAGAGGCACTTGGCAAACATAATTCGTTTGAAGGGCTCCGACATCGTTGTCACTCAGCCCCATGTACTTTGGTGTGTAAGTGTAAAATTTCCTCTGATAACCCGTATTATTGTGATAGCTGCATTACTTTGTGTATTTGTAATTAAGTTGGGAAATGGCAAGGTGACGGCCGAGGCCTTAAGTTAGGAACCATCCCGGTATTAGCCTTGAGTGGAAGTGGGAAACCACGGAAAACCACATCTAAGATTGACGAGGTGGGAATCAAACCTTCCTCTTCTTAGTTATACCTCTAGAGACTGAATGTGCCCCGTTTTTGCCCTCAGACCAGAATTAAATTTCTTGGCAGAGCAGGAAATGTAACCCGGGTCTCCGAGGCGATAGCCAAGAATGGGTGGGCTTCCATGTGTTAATACGATTTTTGACATGCACGGGACATAGAATTCTAAAACAGCCTCCATTAGGGTGACTGCCGAAGTGAGTATTGAGTATATGCCTATGCTCATTCCAGTAGTTGGCGAAGTTATTCTATGTTCCCCTGCAAAATGTACTGCCATAAACTATAACAGGTGATGGAAATAGCTTATTTAGAGCAGTTTTGTACTGTTTATATCAAAATGAAGAACGTCATTCTGCGCTGCGTTTTCAAGCTATTGCCAAACATTTCGCTGGCAGGAACAATTATAAGGAATTTATTGTAAGCGACCAGTCTCATCGCATTCTCCTCACCAGCCAACTTGAGTATGAGAGTCTCTGGACGGTCATGTTGAACTTCATTGTATAAGACAGTTGTTTAATGATTATTTGTTTAGAGTACTGAATCTAACTACGCAGTTGATTTCGGCAATGGAAGTATTTTTTGGCATTTAATATTTAGCGGCTCCGATATTGCAGGTCACTATAGTGTTATCGAATAATACGAAGCCACATTTAAAATCCAATATAAATAGGCCATTTCAGAAACAATTCCAGATGTTATGCAGTACAGTGTAAGGTCTTTGACGATCAAATGTAAACATTGTTCTACATTGTATTTCTCTTGCGTAAAATCTACGCGCGGTTACTTTGGCCTTTACTGTTGTGATGGTAAAATTGATCTGCTGAAATATAAAATATTTGCCAAGCTGCAACAATGCAATGATATTAATTTTTAAGTCATTGAACTTATATCCAGTAGTTCAAACACATACATCAGCGTTAACATATTGGCGAACATAATTCATTTGATGGATTCAGACATCGTCGTCACTTAGCCCCGTCTATTTTGGTGTGCGAGTGTAAACTTTTCTCTGATAACCTGTGTTAATGTGATGGCTGTGTTGATGTGTGCATTTGAATTTAATGTGGGGAATGGGGAGTTAACGACCGAGGCTTTAAGTTAGGAACTATCCCGGTATTTGCCTGGAGTGGAAGTGGGAAACCACGGAAAACTAAATCCAATATTGTTGAGATGGGAATCAAACTTTGCTCTTCTTAGTTTTGCCTCACGAGTGCGCCCCGTTCCAGTCCTCAGACCAGAATTAAATTTCTTGGCAGAGCGGGGATCGAACCTGGAATCCGGGGCAATAGCTCAGAATGTAGCCTTAAGAATGGGCTTCCCTGTGTTAATACGATCTTTTGACAAGCACTGAACATATAATTCTAAAACTTCCTCCATTACGGTGGCTGGCGAAGTGAGTCTATGCTCATTCCAGTAGAGGCGAAGTGATTCTATGCTCCCTTGCATAATTTACTGTCATGGAAATACAAAGTATTGTACCTTCAACAGGTGATGGAAATTCATTATTTTCAGCAATTTCATTCTGTTTATTTCAAAATGAAGATCGTCATCCTGAGTTGCGTTTGCAAGCAAATTGCAAAAATTGCAAGGATTTTATTATTGGCGATCAATCTCATCGCATTCTCATCAGCAATCAACTTGAGAATGGAAGTATTCATTGTATATGTGAATATTATTGTTTATTGATTATTTGTTTAGAGTGCATAACAATGGGTCTAACCACGCAGTTGATTTTGGCAATGGGGGGCGTGGTGGCTCAGCGGTCCAGCTGTATGCCTCTCACCAAGGCGGTCCGGGTTCGATTCCTGGTCAATGCATGTGAGATTTTTCGAAGTGAAATGCCATGTCCTGTGGTTCGGATTCCACGTAAAAAGGAGGTCCCGTGGCTCATGATCTCGAGATTAACGGTCACGTTAAACTACAAGCTTGCTTTTTGATTTTGGCAATGGAAGTAAGTTATTATTTGCCATTTAATATTTGGCGGCTACGTTGATGCAGGCCACTATAGTGTTATATAAGATGACGTTAATTTGGGCAGAAATGCTGCTATAAATAAACCCATTTGACGAAATAGAACATTAGCCGCAAAAAAGTGGGAAATCGGAGAAAAATACGAAGCCACTTTTAAAATCCAATATAAATATGGCATTTCAGAAACAATTCCAGATACTATGCCGTTACAGTTTAGGGTCCTTGACGAACGAATGTAAACATTGTTCTGCACCGTATTTCTCTTGCGAGAAATCTACACTTGGTTACTTTGACCTTTGCTGTTGTAATGGTAAAATTCATCTGAATAAATATAACATATTTGACAGGCTTTAACAATTATTTTTCACTGGAGATGATATCTCAAGGAATTTCAGAGGGACTAATCGGCAGTACAATGCTATGTCCTTCGTTTCATGGCGCAGCGGTCAAGCTGTATGCCTCTCACCAAGGCGGATCGGGTTCGATTCCCGGTCAATGCATGTGAGATTTTTGATGTGAAATGCCATGTCCTGTGGTTCGGATTCCACGTTAAACGGAGGTCCCGTGGCTTATGATCGCGAGATTAACGGTCACGTTAAACTGCAAGCTTCCTTCCTTCCTTCCTTCCTTCGTTTCATTTGGTGCCAATGTTACTGTGCCACACGCACACGGTCCACATTGTTTTAAAATGTATGGAATTGCACATCATCGCATTTCTTCGTTATATTCCAAAAATACACACATCAAAAAAAGTTTTGCATCACCTCGGTTCCCAGATCTCCGGCATATAGACGTTGACTGTGTATATTGTATCAAAGATACAGTCCCTTTGACTGTTCATAGATGTCACTAAAACTGCTCAAAGATGTAAACAACCATGCATGAGCAGGGCCTATTAGACGGAGGGGGTACGACAGCCGATCAGTTCCAGTCATTCCACCAGGACGAAGGTACGCTGCTCATGTTGTCTGTAGTTCTACCATGCCTAGAAGGTCAATACCGCAGTTCGATCGCGTCCGCATTGTTACTTTGTGTCAAGAAGGGCTCTCAACAAGGGAAGTTTCCAGGCGTCTCAGAGTGAACCAAAGCGATGTTGTTCGGACATGGAGGAGGTACAGAGATACAGGAACTGTCGATGACAGGCCTCGCTCAGGCCGCCCAAGGGCTACTACTGTAGTGGATGACCGCTACTTACGGATTGCCGCTCGGAGGAACCCTGACAGCAATGCCACCATGTTGAATAATGCGTTTCGTTCAGCCACAGGACGTCGTGTTTCAACTCAAACTGAGCGCAATAGGCTGCATGATGCGCAACTTCACTCCCGACGTCCATGGCGAGGTCCAGCTTTGCAACCCCGACACCATGCAGCGCGGTACAGATGGGCCCAACAACATGCTGAATGGACCCCACAGAATTGGCATCACGTTCTCTTCACCGATGAGTGTCGCATATGCCTTCAACCAGACAATCGTCGGAGACGTGTTTGGAGGCACCCTGGTCAGGCTGAACGTCTTAGACACACTGTCCAGCGAGTGCAGCAAGGTGGTGGTTCCCTGATGTTTTGGGGTGGCATTATGTGGGGCCGACGTACGCCACTGGTGGTCATGGAAGGCTCCGAAACGGCTTTACGATACCTGAATGACATCCTCCGACCCATAGTGCACCCATATCGGCAGAATATTGGAGAGGCATTTGTCTTCATGGACTACAATTCTCGACCTCATCGTGCACATCATGTGAATGCGTTCCTTCAAGATAACGACATCGCTCGACTACAGTGGCCAGCATGTTCGCCAGACATGAACCCTATCGAACATGCCTGGGATATGTTGAAAAGGGCTGTTTATGGACGTCTTGACCCACCAACCACTCTGAGAGATTTACGCCGAATTGTCGTTGAGGAGTGGGACAATTTGGACCAACAGTGTCTTGATGAACTTGTGGATAGTATGCCACGACGAATACAGGCATGCATCAATGCAAGAGGACGTGCTACTGGGTATTAGAGGTAGTGGTGTGTACTGCAATCTGGACCACAAATGCTGAAAGTCTAGCTGTATGATGGTACAACATGCAATGTGTGGGTCTCATGAGCAATAAAACGAGCTGAAATGTTGTTTGTGTTGATCTCTATTCCCTTTGTATTTAAAGGTTCCGGAACTCTTGGAACCGAGGTGATGCAAAACTTTTTTTGATGTGTGTATAAGCGATGGTTTGCGGCCAGTTGCATTAGACTCATCAGAGTTCTTGAATTCCTTGGAACTAAACGACTGGCCGCCACATACTCCAAACGCTTGGCCCGTTATGCTGCTTAGAAATCTGAACGTTTCCCAAGGACTCCTAAATGCAACCATATTGCTTGGATTTGGAAATAATAGGTGCAGTTAAAATTAGGCAGAGATGTCTAATCCTTCGACTTGATTTAACACCATCCGATAAAACACTATCATTTTCTTTTAAGAGGCAATATTTTCCAATTCATTTGGCATACTTTATCACAATCAATAAAGCTCAAGGGGAAACTCTGGAACGTATAGGCCTCAATTTGCCCCAACAATTTTTCAGTCATGGCCAGCAGTATTTTGCAATGTTGAGAGTACAATCTTTTGACGCCCTCATAGTTTCAATAGAGTCAAAAAATAATCGTACAAAGAATGTACAGTAGGCCTATATAAGAAAATTCTTCAGTAAATATTTTTCTATTGACCGTCATGTTTTGACGGGTTACAACTAGTTAATAATTATTTTTCTAACAGAGTTGAAGCACCTATCAAGTGAGAAAGTAAGCGTGTATCACATTTCCCTGCATGTCTTCTTCACTTTATGCCTCCTCTGTTTATATTGCTCACAATTCCATTAAAGTACATGAACTGTTCGGTGTGAAGCAATGATTAAAATACCCTTTGTTCTTGCCGGGGCTTAGCTCCTAAGCAATTTAAATAACGAGTTAGAAGACAGAACAGAATTATTGGATGAGGTGTGTGTATGCAAAAGGAGCTCCTCTTTACTGAGTGCCTCCAAGGCTAAATGTAATTCCTTTCCTAATATGAGAATTACCATCTCGACTTTACTACAGAAGTTCATCCTGACTAATTTGAAATCCCTATAGTATCAAATGAAATTTCGAGATTCTTACCACAAGAGATGTGTCTGCATTACTAAAGAGGTTTAATTTCAATAAGATGGTTGGTTGGTGGGTTCCACAGTTTACGGGCTGCAACAACACAGTCACGTAGCTCCGTGTACTTTGGGTGTGTGTAGAATCTGTCTGGTAACCGGTGTTAATTGTGATGGCTGTATTAGTGTGTGTTATCTGTAATTCAGGTGAGGACTGCAGTTATTCAATTTTCAAGTAGTTCTTACTTTTGCTACTAAATGCTACCTTCTGCGACAACTAGTTGTGAACTTGGTTACTAGATGCCACAGCAATCGGCTCCTGGCGACAAACGTTGGAAGTTTAGAGTGTTAGTCAAATCTAACCTATAATTTAGCTTTACACAAGTGTAATTAGTGGAAGGTTCTTTTCTTCTTTTCTCTTTCAATGAGATGGTTGCCTATATTGGCTTTCACGGCCAAAGAAAATAAACTCTGCAATTGTTCTAGGTTAATGCCGTGTCTTGTGTGGGGTTTCACCTAGGAACACCAAGATAGGTTCATCAGCCGGCTCTTAGTGTCCTAGCCCGGTCCCCACAGGAGTAGCGAACTGTGCACTATCTCCCTTTTTACGAAGATCACCTGCGCTTCTTTACTGGGAGAGCTAAAAGCTCTAACAGCCTTTTACCTCCCTATAATGCGCAGGTGTGCTTCATAAGAAGGGAGGTAGTGCACAGTTTGCTACTCCTGTGAGGTCCGGCTACGAACACCAAGAAGCCGCTGATGAGACTATCTTGGTGTTCCTAGACGAAGCCCTACACAAGACACGGAATAAAAAATTGCTGAGTTTAAGTTTAATTTCATTTCAGTACTACGTTCAATTTAGGTTAATTGATTTTGATAGAGTTTGGTGTTGTTGTTGTTGTTGTTGTTGTTGTTATAAGGGGTGAAACAGCGAGGTCATCTGCCACTCTTAACAAAAATTACATTAACTTATACAAATTCAGAATAAATAAAATTCAGAGGAGGAAGCCTAAATGTGAAATTGACCTCAAAATAACAAAACCAAAAATTAAATTAATAATTATAATAATAAACAAAAAGTACGCTAAAACAAAATTCAGAATTTCAAAAAAGAACAAAATTATCATGTAAATTTAGATTGCTGGCCCTAACCCACTCTCGCTTATTAAGCAGATGACGAGATCAGCATCCACAACGTCACCGGCTAATATAAGATCAAGTGTCATCTGCAAACCATAATTTTTTCGTATATCAGCAAGATCCACACACTCAGTTAAAATGTGATCCACGGGGTTCAGATAGAACCTGGTATACTCTGGTATTATCATCCTGTCCATTTCCATGCTTTGCATTGGTCCAAAGGGGCTCGAGTTCGATTCCCGGCCAAACCATAGATTTATTTATTTATTTATCGTATAGCTTTTATTGCCGGGACACCCTTAGGGTGAGCTACAAGTTCCGTTCAATTTCAAGTAGTTACAACTTTCGCTACCAGATATCAATGATACCTAGTGGTGAACGTTGGAACATTGATAGCATTTTAACTTCCCATATATCTAGTCACCTCAAGATTTAAGCGGTCCCTGTGATGTTCTGGTCTGTGAAGATGTTAACGTGCCAGAAAATAGTTCCTAATTCTTCTGCTAGTTTTTGACGTAAATGGATTTCCAGTACATGTTGTAATGTTTCCATAATCTGGCTAGATACATTTTTTGATTTACCTTTGTAAAGATCTATGAATATAGCCTATATTTCATTTTCACGCTAGTTGGGAGCTTCACCAAGTTTGCTTTTCATGTGTGTGAATATACTTTTTTGTGGTATTTAGTACGATAAGAAGAGTATTTCAGTATGCATTTGATATTATCGAGATCGAATCCCGGCGCAGTTAGTAGGCATTTGAGGATTCGCAAATGTGAGGGAGCCGTGTTTGTAGATTTACTGGCACGTTAAAGATCCCCTTCAGGGAAAGATTCTCGCAAACCGGCGTGGCGTCTCTAAACCCACAGTAGTTAAAAGGGACGTAAAAACAATAACATTAATATTAGTATTGTAATCGATAGTATATTACATTTTGTTGTGTATAAACTTTGATTGAGCTGGAGCAAATAATCAGATTTTATGGCAAATCAGGCTCAAAAGTGGGCAACACTATTACGATTGCACAAGGTTCAAGATGGCTTCCTCAAGTAGACTACGTATTCAAACTACAGTTGTAAAGCTAGAATCACCAATACAACACTTCAATGGTGTTAAGTGGAGTGACGTTGAATACAAGGTGTAACAAATGCTTTTAAATGTACAGGGTCTTTCACATAAAGTAACAAGAAGTTCCGTGACGAACTAAAGAGCCTACTTTTCTTATAATTTAAGATTCATGCCAATGATTAATCTATATGGATCTATCTAGAATAATGACGAAATTAAGTTGGTAATATCGAAATTTCTAATTAGTTCGAAATACTGTATAGGCTACCTGGCATAATGTAGCCTAATAGAGAACTACTGTTGGCAGCCCTGGTGACTGAATATATTCTAAGTTCCATCTATTAAGGTACAGAATACAAAATTTGGTTGAAGTCCAATGAATAGCATGGACGTTACATGCAGTTAAACATTGGATCTAACAGCGCGCGTAAACTCATGTTGCCAACGATGACATACATGTATTGGTCAGAAATAATCTGAAATAATATGATCTATTGTTGTGTCAATTATGAATGAAATCCATTAGTTAGTATAGAAGTTACATGCATTTTAAAATTGGACATATCAACAGGCTTATATTCATGTTGGCAACACTGGCGTAGGCCTATATTAGTTACGCTAAATTAATCTAGAATGCCAGGTACTATACGTGTGCAAAGTTTAAAGCTATTGGCTTGCATACTTTTTGATATATTGATATTAGGGTAACAAAAATAGAGACAGTATTGATTAACAGTTGGCAGCCCTGGTTACTCTTAAGAATCGGCATAGTCATATCTGTTATGGTACACATAGCACACACGAAATTCGGTTGAAATCCAAATGATAAATAGAAGTTACACGTATTTTAAGTTCGACCTCTCAGCAGGCTTAGAATCATGTTGGTAGCACTGACGTATATAAGTTACTCCAAATTAATATAGAATATCAGGTACTATACGTGTTCATAGTTTAAAGCTGTCGGCTTGAATTCTTTCTGATATATGGGTATTTGGATAAAAAAAATTGAGAGCATTTATTAACAGTTGGCAGCCTTGGTGGCTCTTAAGAATACGCTCTGTCATATCTGTTTATGTACACAGAGCACATACGAAATTTGGTTGAATTCCAATTGAGAGTGCAGAAGTTATATACATTTAAAAATTGGACCCATCAGCAGGCTTATAATCATTTTGACAACACTGCCATGTATGGCCTCCTGGAACTTTAACTGCAATATTAGTTTCTATAAGTGTGCCAATTTTGAAATAGCTCTCATTCATACCTTCCAAGGTATCCAACATGGAGCTCAAATTTCAATTGAATTTTTCAGCAGTTGGTAGCACTGACATCATTTTCAAATGTGGCCGTGAGATATTCAGGTATAGATCTTTACTCCTACCAAATTTTGTTTCGATTGCTGCAGCCGTTTAGAAGTTGATAGGGGGACACACACACACACATTCAGACAGAAGGACAGACAGACAGACAGACACACACACACACACACTTGCCTGATCTCATAAGTCTACTTTTTCCTCATTTTTGCAAAATGTGAATAGTAGGCTAAAAACGGTGAGCGGCGGTTTTGTTATCAGCTGCTGCTGTGGCCTTGGCCGAGCTTGTGGCGCGCCACGGCCTCTTGCTGTAGTGTTGAAAACGCACTCTTAGTATATACTGTACTTGACCTTGCAATAAGCGTGCATGTTTCCAGTCGCCGGTCCAATAAACCTCACATACTAACATGGGGAGACAGTTATCATTACAACATCCTTCATTAGCACAGATTCGCGTAATTGAAAATAAGTCTGACACTACTGGCTCAATAAAAAACAAAAAACAAAATGTTCAGTAAAGAACATATAGCCTACTTTCTCCTAAATGCATGGGTATTGTTATAACTCTTTGTCCTTTTCAAGGAGTATGATTGAATGTTGGTTGTAGTAGCTTGTTGAAATACAACGTGCTATAGGGATATTAAACATGAATATGAGGTGCCCTTTGCTAGTGCTACCTCTGTACCAAATTTCGTTCAATTCGGTTTCACCGTGTTTGAATTGATAGGGGGAATCGATTTGCACACATACTTGGCCACCATCTGCAAACTATTGGGCTGATGTTCTTGCAGTTTGGTCAGAATATGTTTCCCACATAAAGATATGGTTTTGCAAAATTTGGTAGAGACTAGATTATTAGGTTGGTCGTAATTACATTTTAGCTTTTAACATTTGGATGGCCGCGATTACGTTTCCGTCAAGATAGCGGTGATATAAAACATGACACTGAGATGCCCTTTGCTAGTGCTATCTCTGTACCAAATTTCGTTCATTCGGTTCCACCGTGTTCGAATTAATAGGGGGAATCAATTTTGACATAAAGATGGCCGCCATCCGCAAACTATTAGGCTAATGACCTATTAGATTGGTCAAAGGATGCTCCCTCCATAAAGGTATGTTGTTGCAAAGTTTGGTAGAGATCGGATGGTTATGTTAGTCGTAATTTGATTTAAGCTTTAAACATCTGTGTGGCCGCCATTATGTTTCTGTCAATATGGCGGCAATATTAATCATGACACTGAGATGCCCTTTGCTAGTGCTATCTCCGTACCAAATTTCGTTCCATTCGGTTTCACCGTGTTTGAATTAATAGGGGGAATCGATTCTGCCATAAAGATGGCCGCCATCCGCAAACTATTAGGCGAATGACCTATTAGATTGGTCAAAGGATGTTCCCTCCATAAAGGTATGTAGTTGCAAAATTTGGTAGAGATCGGATGATTAGGTTAATCGTAATTTGATTTAAGCTTTAAACATCTGTGTGGCCGCCATTACGTTTCTGTCAATATGGCGGCGATATAAAACATGACCCTGAGGTGCCCTTTGCTAGTGCTAGCTCTGTACCAAATTTCGCTCCTTTCGGTTCCACCGTGTTCGAATTAATAGGGGAAATCAATTTTGACATAAAGATGGCCGCCATCCGCAAACTATTAGGCTAATAACCTATTAGATTGGTCTGAGGATGCTCCCTCCATAAAGGTATGTTGTTGCAAAGTTTGGCAGAGATCGGATGGTTATGTTAGTCGTAATTTAACTGAAGCTTTAAACATTTGTGTGGCCGCCATTACGTTTCTGTCAATATGGCGGCGATATAAAACATAACACTGAGATGCCCTTTTTTAGTGCTACCTCTGTACCAAATTTCGTTCCATTCGGTTTCACCGTGTTTGAATTAATAGGGGGAATTTATTTTCACACAAAGATGGCCGACATCCGCAAACTATTAGGCTAATGACCTATTTATTTGGTCAAAGGATGCTTCCTCTATAAGGGTTTGTTGTTGCAAAATTTGGTAGAGATCGGATGATTAGGTTGGTCGTAATTTGATTTGAACTTTGAACATTTGTGTGGCCGCCATTACGTTTCCGTCAAGATGGCGGCGATATAAAACATGACACTGAGGTGCCTTTTGTTAGTACTACCTCTGTACCAATTTCGTTCCATTCGGTTGCACCGTGTTCGAATTAATAGGGGGAATCGATTTTCACACAAAGATGGCCGCCATCCGCAAACTATTACGCTGATGACCTATTAGATTGGTCAAAGGATGCTCCCTCCATAAAGGTATGTAGTTGCAAAATTTGGTAGAGATCGGATGATTAGGTTAATCGTAATTTGATTTAAGCTTTGAACATTCGTGTGGCCGCCATTACGTTTCAGTCAGGATGGCGGCGATATAAAACATGACACTGAGGTGCCCTTCACTAGTGCTACCTCTGTACCAAATGTCGTTCCATTCGGTTCCACCGTGTTCGAATTAATAGGGGGAATCAATTTTGACATAAAGATGGCCGCCATCCGCAAACTATTAGGCTAATAACTTATTAGATTGGTCAAAGGATGCTCCCTCCATAAAGGTATGTTGTTGCAAAGTTTGGTAGAGATCGGATGGTTATGTTAGTCGTAATTTAACTTAAGCTTTGAACATTTGTGTGGCCGCCATTACGTTTCCATCAAGATGGCGGCGATATAAAACATGACACTGAAGTGTCCTTTGCTAGTGCTACCTTTGTACCAAATTTCGTTCAATTCGCATTCACCGTGTTCGAATTGATAGAGGGGGACAGACATTCAGAGTACACACACTCACACACACACAGACACACACACACACACACATAGAGAGACTGACACACACACATACACACACACACACATACTCACACACACACATACACACACACAGACAGACACACTTTTTTCGCCCTGTGTTGATATCATAAATCTACTTTCATTTTTTGCAAAAATCGAAAGTAGGCTAATAAAAGATCAGAAACATTACAGTGGCAGAACTCACTCGCGTTAGCTAGAATGTGGTGACCAGATACAATGCTTTTATAACCCAGGAAGGACGAAACTTCCTGCATATTTTAAAAGGTAATACTTTATTTCATATAGGATTGTACACACGCTTACAGCAGGGGGCCATGGCACGTCACAAGCTCGGCCTAGGTCACCGCAGGAGTGGGTAACAAACCAGCCGCTTGGCGTTCTTACTTTATATGAAAGACCCTGTACTGTATGTAGTGTAGTAGGTTGATGGATGACAATCTAGAGTTCCCATGCTGGAAACACAAGAAGTGACAGGGAGAGGAAATGTACGGTATAAAGTTCAGTCCCCCGGCCCTGCTCGGTATTCGTGACTTCATTATCGTTCCATCCTCATCGCCGTTTGCAGGGTACCCACGGGAGTCAAATTGAAAGACCTGTACAGGTCTACCCGGAGGCCACACGATTATAAATTCGTCTATAAATTGTACATTTCTTTAAAATTCAGTAATTCTAATAATTTTAGAAACATTTCAGTCTGACATAAAGAAAACGCCGATCAAAGCATGTTCCGCATTTTATTTCACAAATATAAGTGGCGAAACGTTTATTATGGGCACTGATAGAAGAATTAAAAGCAATAATAATGCTTGTATTATATTTATTCTGAATGAACAATGGAAACTCAAAACACAGTTAAGAGATCAAAGCACAATTTGAGCATGAAAGAAGAACCTTAATTAAAATGAAGAAGCCCCTCGGTATCCGCAGTCTAAGTTTATATCTTAGGCTGCGAACGGTCAGGGGATACGTATTTCCCATAATATTGTATTGAATGGAAAGGTGGTCTCTAATCCAGGCCCTGTGCAAGAAGCTGGAAGCCTTCGTAATGTGGGTGTATCGGTGGATGTTACGTATCTCGTGGACCAGGGGCGTATATAGTTTTATTTCGGGGGGTGCCCAACCGGGGGCTAGGGGGCATGGTATAGGGCCAAAGAATAGGGGGTTCTCCCCGGGAATCTTTTGTATAATTTGGTGCAAAATGATGAGTTTTAAGGCTCTCTGGCATCACTTTTCAACCAATTTGTTGTGATGTTTTATGGTTGGTTAATGTCAAACACAACTAAGAACATTTTATGATACTTTTTATTAATACAATCATCATGCTCACTTGATAGCATTTACATGGAAAGATTTAATGTTACTGTTTTGATTTACAACTCACACTATAATATAATGTCAAGGTTTCTTGAAGCATTGCCAAATCGGATCATAACTTCGTCAGTGAGATGTATGTCTCTGTGAATAGATGGCAATAATAGACCGTTGAGTCAGTTTTCAGAAGTAGCATTTTTAAATATGTTTTCAACCAAATCAATCTCCGTTCGGCAGTACCAGTAGCAACAGAGAGAGGCAAATTTGCCAAAAGTGTGATAAGGGTATAAAAGTTAGTGAAAAAACTTTTGTCTCACGCTTCAAGGGCACTTGATGCTGTTCTCGGTTCGTTCATAAGAGCGAAGGCACTGGAGAATAATGCAAGGTTATGTTGTTACACATAAGATCAGACACAGCAAACTGATTGTCACACTACATCGCTCTATCCTCGACTTGCTTTGCAACGTTGCCATACGTCACTAGTAACAATAGTACATTATTATATTGTTTCTTAATGGTTTAATTCATAAACAAATAGTATATGTGACAAAAATTTGAGGGGGGCCCTGCCCCCCCCCCCCCCTTATATACGCCCCTGTCGTGAACCGAAAGAATGATGAATACTGAGGTGATGGGAAGATTAAATAATTCAAGACTGAGGTGCTTCTTCCCATCAAGAAGCGGAAACTCGAATATTTCGGACACTTGATGGAGATGAAAAATACAGGATCCTCCAGTTGGTGTTTTAAGGGAAGATATCAGGGCAACGGAGACCTGGCCGAAGTAGAATCTCAAGACTGAAGAACCTCAGTTTAAGATGAACACAACGACCCTTTCCCGCGTGGTTGACTCGAAGAATAGAACATCCATGATGACCGTCAACCTTCGGTAGAAGACGGCATGGCGAGTAGCAGGAGCAGAAGAAAAAGAATATTTATGTAGTTGTTGTTGATTACTTCGGGGATTGTTGACATCGTAGTCGTGTAGCCCCGTGTACTTGGGTGTGTGTATGATTTTTCTGATAACTTGTGTTACTGTGATGTCCGTACCGTACCGAATAGGCTTGCCACGGTGGGTGAGTGGTTATCGTGTCGGACTACCAATCCCAAGCTTGCAGGTTCGCTCCTGGCCATGGTAAGTTTTTTTGAAAGGCGACAAAAATCACGACAGGAATATCATACGATGCTGGCATGTTAAAGAACCCATTTGAATTCAGTATGCTGTGTTCATAATGGCAAAATTAATCTCGGGATTTTTCGCCTACACAAACGTTCCTCCTTTCTCTATAGATAGCGCTATAGTTACTTTCATATCGACATGCAAGCTGTCCTCTGGGTGTCAAATAAGAAAGCTTGCACCCTGCACCCGAGGCCATACGATATTGTTATACCGTACTGAATGAATATTTAAAGGTCAAAAGCAGATATTTTACCTCTGCCAGTTTGTATGATGAAATGTGTGTGCTGTTTTATGTTAGTAATACACCAATACTTGCTTTATATTCCTAAAATGCACAGGTATTTTCCTATTTTAGACCATGTTGGCTTGCTTATTTTGTAATTATTTGGGTCTTAAGATTCTGAATCCTAGTCATATGATGTTTACTATAATCACAGAATGAATTCATTTAAATCGACATTGTAATTTGCACGAGTTCGCTTTCATTGCGTGCGTGTGATGGAGGGTGAATGAATACACTGTAGCTTGGTTGATGATCGACAATAGTGACAAAAGGAAGACGGCTTATTTCCTGCCATTGTATCGGCCGGAGAAGAGTTATGTGAAAACACACATCATTACTGCTCGCCAGGCTATATAATACGCTAGGGACAGGATTTAATGTGTGGCTATACATTTCATTGCGGATGTTAAAAAATTACCCTTCCCACACTTCTTTATATGTTTTTATACGTACATTTTTGTCGCACTGAAAGTAAATTAGAGAATAACGAAGTGCATGATGGTATGGAATGATATGATGATGATGTTGATGATGATGATGATGATGATGATGATGATGATAATTGTTGTTTAAAGGGGCCTAACATCTAGGTAATGGGCCCCTAATGGTTTGGGTGATCAAGAAGAAGATAATGAAATGTAAACAAACACTATAACTAACTACTAACTTATATACTAGAAGAAGAAATGGAAAACAAAAGGGGAATAAGGCAAATAAAGGACGGGAGGAAAAGAAATGCCTTCAACCCTCGAAGAACGCGGATTGAGAGACTTGGAAGGAAGGAGGGCCATGAAAGGCAGATAGGAAAGTGAAGGAGGAGAGGTAATGGAAAAAGAGAGAAAACCAGACCCAGCTCAGGAATTCTCCGGGGTCGCCAACTCCCGAACTCACCAGCGGTGAGCCCCTGAGGGTGTAGCAATATCCAGGGTGCAGCAGAAGTGGTGGGGCTACATACACCCTGCGTCCTTGAGGGCTTTGAGCAGAAGACAGGAGATAACAGGAAAAGAAAAAGAAGGCTCACCCCTCGCAGAAGGAGGGTAGCAGAAAATATGAGACAAGGGCCAATTAAGGCGGGAAAGGAAGAGACTCCCTAGGCCTCGGATACCCTAATACCGTCGGGGTCGGAAGAGAACAAGAGTTGACCAAGCTAGGACGACAGGAAAGAAGAGGAGAGGAGCCCGGCACAAGTAAGTGGAAGCAATGCCGGACTCAGCTGGGGCCCCGTGGTTGCCAACCCACGTCCCACTAGATGTGAGCCCGTGGGGGGTGGGGTATGATATGAAAGTGAATTAGATACAAAGATGAATGGATGTTATGAGCAAGACCTATCAAGTTCAACTGCCCTCGGTAAGTATTGCCATCATGTGACTTAGGTGTCCGCGTTAAATCGCTCACAACGTCCGCAATGGGGAGCTGCAGAAAGTCTGGTGACTAGAGGTTCGAATCTCGGCACTGGCAGTGGCTATCCTGAGTGTGGTGTTTTTCTCACTCCTTTCTGACAAATCCCGTCATAGTTCCTAAGTCCCGGGGTACCTACCACATACTCGAGCCTGTAGTTCTCTCACTTTCCACGTTAACGAGCGGCGACTAATACGAAAGGCAGTAGCACGAGCCGACAATAACCATTGGTCGCTGCTGACCAATAGCGGACTGTCCACGGGGACTTCAGAGTTCGGAACTGGTGGCCAGCTCGCGTGTCAGGTGTCCAGTGTTGCACAGCTGCACGAATTTCTGTCCAGTCTCACTGCTTGCTCTCAGGGTCTAGCACCGTGGATAATTGGTTAACGGGCAGGGGCTTTGGCCCAAAGGGTCCCGGGTTTGATTCCCGGCAGGTTCACGGGGAATTTAATCTTCTGAGTTTAATCACCGCACTCTGGAACTGGGTGTTTGTGACGTCTTCGTGAAAAAAAATTGAAAATGGAATAGACAGAAACGTAAAAAAGGGAAAACGTAAAATACAAATACTATAAAAAGAGAAACATTTTTTAAATAGTCACGTTGGAGAGCTGACAACACTGTAGGCCTATATCAGCCCTGGGAAAGCCTTGGCTTCCCACAGACATGGAATGTACACATATCCGCCCAGCTAAATTTCAAAGGCGAGCCACTCGTTAACGACGAAAGTGAGAGAACTATAATTATTACAATACTATAGTCACCACAGTAAGACAGGTTGTAAGACATTTCAAATTCACACACTAGTACACATCACGGATGGCAATTGATGCACTAACTTCAAAAACCGATTTAAGAACAATAACAGCAATTTTCAGATATTCATAGCATGTAGCCTAGTTCTTTTAAAGTAAACTTCACTCACTTCGCAAACATCAATATTGGACTCATTTGATTTGAGGCTAGAGATTTGTGGCCATTCAACACCGTGTAATTGGGTGCGTGTGGAATTTTATCAATAAACTGTGTTATTGTGATGACTGTATTAGTATTCAGGTGAAAATTTAGAAGGAGGCAGACATGGCCTTAAATTAGGAACCGACCCAGCATTCGCCTGGAGTAGAGATGGGGAAACCACGGAAAACCAGGGAATCGAACCCAGCTCTTCTCAGTTTTACCCCACAAGGCTGAGTGAATTTCATTCCAGTCCTCCGGTCAGAATTAAGTTTCTTGGCAGGGTGGGAATCAAACCCGGACCTCTGGACATGTGATCAGCATGGACATGGAGAGAATGACCAATCAGAAAGGTATGGGAGATGACAGGTAGGACAAGAGAAAGAACGGGAACCAAATGGGTTGTTGAGTTCAGGAAGAACTGGAATGAGATGGGGTCAGGATAGAGGGGAGGGAGAACTGGAGATGGATGCATTTTGTAAGTATTTTGAATCTCAATTGCATTTTGTGAGTATTTTGAATCTAACTTGCATTTTGTAAGGATTGACCATCCAAATTGCATTTCGTAAGTGTTTTGAATCTACATTGCGGCGGCTTGGGTGGCGTAGTCAGTAGCATGCTGAGCTTCTATGCCCAAGATCGCGGGTTCAAATCGGACGGAAGTCGTCGGATATTTTAAGAGATATAAAAATCCCTCAGTATGCCTTCCTTTGGAGCGGAAGTAAAGCCGGCGGTCCCATGTCATAGATTTATGGCATGTTAAAGAACCTTCCACTAATTACAGCTGTGTGAAGCTAAATTTTATAGGTTAAGAATGTAAACAACGCTCTTAGGTTCCTAAGTTCGTTGCCAAGAGCCGACTGCGGTGGCGTCTGGTAGCTAATTTCTGAACTAGTAGTTGTTGACGGTGGCGTTTGGCGGCAATAGTATGAACTATTTGAAAAATTCAAAAGTCTGCAGTCTTTACTTGAATTAAAAACACATAACTCACACAAATACAGTCATCACAATATTAACACCAGTTATCAGAGAGATTCTACACACACCCAAAGTACACGGGACTACATGACCGCGTTGTCACAGCCCCTAAACTTAAGATCCAACCAACCAATCTACATTGCATTGTTTGAGTGTCTTGAATCTAAATTGCACTTTGTAAATTCCATTTTGACTCTAACCTGCATCTTGTGAGTATTTCCAATTCAAATTAATTTTGTACGTATGTTCCATCTAAATACCATTTTGTTAGTGTTTTTCAATCTTTTGTCAGTATTTTCAATCTCCGTCAGTTTTCGTTACAGTTTCCGTTTCATTGTCATTTTCGCTATCAACCAGACGATTAGGGGCCAATAACCCAGATGTTAGTCCCCTTAAACAACAATTATCATTATCTTCATTTTTTCTATGTATAGACAAGCTGTACCCGGCATGCGTTGCAATGCCAATCAAAGAAAGTGTTGGCGTTGAAATTCTGTTTCTTGAAGTGCTTTTGGATACACAACATGTTTTTCAATTTCCGTTAACTGCCTCTAAGCTATCGTAAAATGGATTTTCTAATTTAGAACCATTCGTGGGAGCGTGCACAATAACTTTCAAAAGTTTCATCGCAATCGGATGAATGGCATATGAACGTATACGGGATTTTGTTTGAACGATTCGTGCGCTGTCACTCATTTGTTGAATCTACTCGTACGCTACCTATTGAGAAATGGATTTACTAAGTCGAAACCCTACCCTGGCGTGTACACAATAACTCATCAAGGTTTCATCACAATCGAAGAAGGTTATTTGAACGCATAGGGGATTTTGTTAAAACGCTTCGCGCGTCGTCACCCATTTGTTGCACCTACTCTTGCGCTACTTATTGTGAAATGGTTTTACCAAGTCCCCTTCCCTGGCGGGTACACAATAACTGGTCAATGTTTCATCGCAATCGGATGAATAGTATATGAACGCATACCTGATTTTGTTTAAACGATTCGTGCTCCGTCACCCATTTGTTGCATATACAGTACTCGTGCGCTACCTATTGTGAAATGGATTTACTAAGTCGAAACTCTTCCCTGGCGTGTACACAATAACTCATCAATGATTCATCGCAATCGGAAGAATGGTATGTGCACGTATACGGGGTTTTGTTTAAACGATTCTTGCGCTGTCACTCATTTGTTGAATCTACTCGTGCGCTACCTATTGAGAAATGTATTACTAAGTCGAAGCCCTTCCCTGGCGTGTATACAATAACTCATCAAGGTTTCATCGCAATCGAAGAATGTTATATGAACGCAATAGGGGATTTTGTTGAAACGCTTCGCGCGTCGTCACCCATTTGTTGCATCTACCCTTGCGCTAGTTATTGTGAAATGGATTTACTAAGTCCCCTTCCCTGGCGGGTACACAATAACTGATCAATGTTTCATCGCAATCGGATGAATAGTATATGAACGCATACCTGATTTTGTTTAAACGATTCGCGCTCCGTCACTCATTTGTTGAATCTACTCGTGCGCTACCTACTGTAAAATGTATTTACTAAGTTAGAAACGGTCACGTAAGTGTCCACAATATCTCACCCAAGTTTCATCGCTATCGGACTAATGGGATATGAAGACATAGGGGACTGTATTGAAACGCTCCTCGTGTCGTCGTTCATTTGTCGAATCTACTCGTGTGCTACCTACTGTGAAATGTATTTACTAAGCCAGAAACCTTCCTTGGAGTGTCCACCATATTTCACCCAAGTTTCACCGCTAACGGCAGAATGGTATGACCTTATACGGGACTTTGTTGAAACGCTTCGCGCGTCGTCCCTCATTTGTTGAATCAACTTGTGCGCTGCATATTGTATAGTGGATTTACTAAGCCAGAAATTTTCCATGACGTGTACACAGCATCTCACCCAAGTTTCATAGCTACGGACGAATGGCACATGAATGCATATGGGACTTGGTTGAAACGCTTCGCGTGTCGTCGCTCATTTGTTGATTCTACTCTTGCGCTACATATTGTAATATGGATGTACTCAGCCAGAAACCTTCCCTGGAGTGTACACAACATCTCACCCAAGTTTCATCGCAATCGGATGAATGGTATGTGAACGTATACGGGACGTAGTCGAAACGCTTCGCGCGAAGTCACTCATTTGTTTAATATAAACGTGCGCTTCCTATTGTAAAATGGATTTACTTAGCCAGAAACCTTTCCTGGAGTGTACACAACTATTCACCAAACATCTATCACTATCAGACGACTGGTATATGATTTTATACGGGACTTTGTTGAAACGCTTCGCGTGTCATCGCTCATTTGTTGAATCTACTGGTGCGATACCTATTGTAAAACGTATGTACTAAGCCAGAAACCTTCCTTGGAGTGTACACAACATCTCACCCAAGTTTCATCGCTATCGGATGAATGGTATATGAAATTATATGGGACTTTGTTGAAACGCTTCTCGCGCCGTTGCTCATTTGTTGATTCTACTCGTGCTCTACCTATTTTTAAAGGGATTTACTAAGCTAGAAACCTTCCCTGGAGTGCACACAAAATCTCAGCCTAGTTTCATCGCTATCGGACGAATGGTATATGAACGCAAACGTGACTTTGTTGAAATGCTTCGCGCGTCGTAGCTCATTTGTTGAATCTACTCGTGCGCTGCCTATTGTAAAGTGGATGTACTAAGCCAGAAAATTTCCCTGCAGTGTACACAACATTTTACGCAAGTTTCATAGATATCGGACGAATGGTATATGAATGCATACGGGACTTTGTTGAAACGCATTGCGTGTCGTCGCTCATTTGTTGAATCTACTTGTGCGCTATCTACTGTGAAATGTATTCACTAATTTTGAAACCTTCGCGTAAGTGTACACAACATCTCAACCAAGTTTCATCGCTATCGGACGAATGGTATATGAACACATACGGGACTTTGTTGAAATGCTTCGCGCATCGTCGCTCATTTGTTGAATCTACGCGTGCGCTACCTATTGTGAAATGGATTTACTAAGTCAGAAACCTTCCTTGGAGTGTACTCAACATCTCACCCAAGTTTCATCGCAATCGGACGAATGGTATATGAACGCATAGAAGACATACCCACAGACAAACTATCACGTTACATTGATTTTTAGCCTACTTTTCACATTTTGCAAAAATGAGGAAAAAGTAGTCTTATGAGATCGATCCGGGAAAATGTGTGTCTGTCTGTCTGTCTGTCAGTCTGTCTGTCCTTCTGTCTGTCTGGCTGTGTGTGTGTCCCCCCCCCTATCAACTCCTAAACGGCTGCAGCAATCAAAACCAAATTTAGTACGAGTAAAGATGTGTACCGGAATAGCTCACGTCCATATTTGAAAATGATGTCAGTGCTACCAACTGCCGAAAAAACGCACTTGGAATTTGAGCTCCATTTTGGATATCTTGCAAGGTATGCATGGGAGCTATTCCAAAATTGGCACACATGTAGATAATTCTATTTCAGTTTAATTTCCTGGAGGCCAACCATGACAGTGTTGCCAAAATAATTTTAAGCCTTCTGATAGGTCCAATGTTTAAATGCATATAACTTCTACACTATCAACTGGATTTCAACCAAATTTTGTTTGTAATATCTGTACATAAACAGATATGATTGAGCGTATTCTTAAGAGCCACCAGGGCTGCCAACTGTTAATAATTGCTCTTTTTTTAAATCCAAATACCAATATAACAGAAAGTATGCAAGCCAACAGCTTTAAACTATACACACGTATATTCTGACATTTTAGATTAATTTTGAGTAACTTATATACGTCAGTTCTACCAACATGATTATAAGCCTGCTGATAGTACCAATTTTTAAATACATGTAACTTCTATACTATCAGTTGGATTACAACCAAATTTCGTATGTGCTATGTGTACCATAACAGAATATCTGTAAGTATTGTTAAGAGCAATCAAGGCTGCCAACTGTTAATAAATGCTGTCTATATTTGTTGTACCTTAATATCAATATATCAGAAAGTGTGCAAGCCAGCAGCTCTATACTTTGCACACGTATAGCACCTGACATTGTAGATTAATTTGGAGTAATTAATACAAGGCAGTGCTGCCAACATGATTCTACGCCTGCTGATATGTCCAATTTTAAAATACATGTAACTCCTATACTAACAAATGGATTTCATCCAAAATTGGCACAACAAGATATCATAATATTTCAGATTATTTCTGACCAGCACACGCATGGTATTGTTGGCAACATGCTTTTACGCGTGCTGATAGATCCAGTGTCTAACTGCATGTAACGTCCATTGGACTTCAACCTAATTTTGTATTCTGTACCTTAAGAGATGGAAGTAGGAATATATTCAGTCACCAGGGCTGCCAACTGTAGTGCTCTACTAGGCTAAATTATACCAGGTATATTTTGAACTAATTTGATATTTCGATATTACCAACTTAATTTTGTCATTATTCTAGGTAGGTTCATATACTGTAGAATAATCATTGGCATGGAAAGTAGGCTGTATAGTTCTTCACGGAACTTCTTGTTATATATATAGATTAATACAATACACATGCACTGTACAAGACAAAACAAGTAGTTACGTGATGAACTAAAGACCCTACTTTAAAATTTAAGATTCATGCCGATCTATATATAGTCCTGTCTATAATAATGACAAAATCAAATTGGTAATACTAACATTGCTAAGTACAGCAGTTTGAAATATACCTAAAATAGTGTAGCGTGATAGAGTAATATACTACAGTTGGCAGCCCTGGTGACTCTGAATGTATTCTTAGTTCCATTTCTTAGTGTATAGAATGCACTTACGACATTTGGTTGAAGTCTAATGGATAGGTAGTATGGACGTCAGATGCTGTTTAATACTGGATTTATCACAGCGCGTAAAATCATGTTGGGAACAATGTCATGTATGTGATGCTCAGAATTAATCTGAAATATTACGATCTATTATAGAGTCAATTTTGGATAAAATCCATTTGTTAGTATAGAAGTTACGTGTAATTAAAAGCCGAAACTAGGAGAAAGTTTAGAATCCAGTTGGCAGCACTGAGGTATGTTAGTTACCCTTAATTAATCTAGAATGTCAGGTACTGTACGTACGCAAAGTTTTGAATCGATGGATTGCATACTTTCTGATATATGTTATATTGATATTAGGATTAAACGAATAGAGAGAGCAATTGTGAACAGTTGGCAGCCGTGCTGGTTCTTACGTATACGCATAGTCATAACTGGTATGGTACAAAAAGCATATACCAAATTTGGTTGAAATCTATTTGTTAGTATAGAAGTTATATGCATTTAAAAATTGGACCTATCAGCAGGCTTAGAATCGCGTTGACAGCACTGATGTATATAAGTTACACCAAACTAAGGTAGAATGTCAGGTACAATACGTGTGAAAAGTTTAGAGCTGTTAGTTTGCATACTTTCTGATATATTATTATTAGGGTTAAAACATAGAGAGAGTATTTATTAACAGTTGGCAGCCTTGGTGGCTCTTTAGTATACGCACAGACATATCTGTTGTAGTGCACATAGTATATAAGAAATTTGGTTGAAATCCAATCGATAGTATAGAGATTACATGTATTTAAAAATTGGAACTATTGGCAGGCTTATAATCGTCTTGGCAACACTGGCATGTATGGCTTTCTGAAAATTAATCATGAATGTTATTGTCTATATTTGTGCCAATTTTGGAATAGTTTGCATGCATAACTCCTGAGATATCCAACATAGAGCTCAAATTTCAATTGAGATTTTTCATCAGTTGGTAGCACTGACGTCTTAAATATGACCGTGAGATATTCAGGTATAGATCTTTACTCTTACCAAATTTGGTTTTGGTAGCTGCAGCCGTTTAGGAGTTGATAGGGGACACACACACACAGACAGACAGACAGACAGACAGACAGACAGAAGGACAGACAGACACACTTTTTCCCGGATCAATCTCATAAGTCTACTTTTTCCTCATTTTTTTTTCAAATGAGAAAAGTAGGCTAAAAATAAGTTACATGTGGTCAGCAATAGAACGACTAAATTTGGAGTCAATGCACTGCAGCACTCTTTAATCTCTCTATACAAACATGAACCACTTGATCTAGCAAGAATCTCAAAAATTGGTCCATTTCATGAAAAGTTGAATAGGTGCTATTTACTGACTCCGAATGTATAATAATTTACTCTTGTGATACCACATTCTTCCCAACATTTTTACTCTTACCATTATTAATTGTATTATATCTTCAAACCAACTTAAAGTATTCTAGTTTTCTTATGCTCTCATTTTCTCTAATTGTATTCTTAACACTTTTTCCTAATTCATGTACTGTATTGCATTATATTGTAAGTGAAACCATAATGTGTCAGAAGCTTCGCTTGGAATACACTTCAATTGCATATTTGTATACTCAAAATATATTTTAACTTAGCCTTTGTATAGTTAGTCCGTCATGTGTTTAATGAACTATTTCCCCACGACGGAGCTCTGCTCTCCGGAATCTCTTTCTATACAAATTAATAAAAAACAACATAAATAATAATAAAAATAATAATGGTCCCAGGAATTAACCTGGGAGGAGTCCTTGTGGCTCTGGGCAAATGGGAGTGAAATGCGTCGTTGCCTGTCATCTGCAACCATAACATATTGGATTCAGCAAGAGAATCCAACTAGCCTCTCCAACTCCAGCACGTAACCTACAAGAGGTGCCCCTGTTAAGCCGAGCAACCCAGTGGAAGGTTGGGTAACCAATCCCAGCGGGAAGCTGGGTCGGTGAGCCGATCAGTGCTGGGGGCTCTAAGAAAAACGGTCAACGGTCTCAAAGGCGGAAGAAGAATTTCATTTCTCAACGGCTGAGAGGGCGGAAGAACCTAGTGGAGTCAACCACGAAAACAAATCATTTCAGACTAACAATCTGATCTTACTTTGGAATATTATTCCTACCCTTGAAACACATAATTTCAATTGCAGAATGGAAAAGCCGCTGAAAGAAAGCACTACCCCAGGTGGCAGCTCGGAGGAGAAATCCACCATTGCGTTATGCAATGCATCGGGACCGGGGAGTCCCAACATCTGCAATAGGGATGAGTCGGAGCATCCTTGGAATCCTTCCAGACTTAAGTTTAAACATAAGTTTTTGCAGGTACTTTGAATGTAAATTCTTTACTGAAGGTGGGTAAACAGAAGGAATGAGAACTGCTTTTAGATAGAAACGAAATTCAAATTTTAGCAGTACAAGAGACGAGATATTTGGATGAGAATGTGACAGAAACGAAAGATTATAGAATCTTTAAAGGTAAACCTGCGATTAAAATTATGAAAGGAATGACACTCTTGGGAACAGCCTTTTATATCCATAAACGTATATTAGCCAATGTAACTGAATTCAAATCACGCTCAGAAAGGATGTGTCTTTTGACAATGACTTGCAAAAATAAAATATATACGTTTGTTAATTGTCATGCGCCAATAAACGAAGACAACAGGAAGAACCCAAATAAAGTAGAGGAATTCTGGGACCTCCTAGATGATGAAATATCTAAAATTCCAAAATCAAATGTGGAGATTTAAATGCCCAAATAGGAAGAGAGAGGATTCATAGACCAATAGTGGGAGAATATGCTGCACACCACAGAACAAACAGAAATGGGATGAGATTAATTACGATTTGTAAAAACTTTCAACTTAAGTTAATGTCAACTTTCTTCAAGAAATTGCCAAGAAAAGCTAAAACATGGATTTCTCCAAATCCAATACTAGGTGAATTTCAACTGGATCATGTAGCTACACACATCAAAAAAAGTTTTGCATCACCTCGGTTCCAAGAGTTCCGGAACCGTTAAATACAAAGGGAATAGAGATCAACACAAACAACATTTCAGCTCGTTTTATTGCTCATGAGACCCACACATTGCATGTTGTACCATCATACAGCTAGACTTTCAGCATTTGTGGTCCAGATTGCAGTACACACCACTACCTCTAATACCCAGTAGCACGTCCTCTTGCATTGATGCATGCCTGTATTCGCCGTGGCATACTATCCACAAGTTCATCAAGACACTGTTGGTCCAAATTGTCCCACTCCTCAACGACAATTCGGCGTAAATCTCTCAGAGTGGTTGGTGGGTCAAGACGTCCATAAACAGCCCTTTTCAACATATCCCAGGCATGTTCGATAGTGTTCATGTCTGGCGAACATGCTGGCCACTGTAGTCGAGCGATGTCGTTATCTTGAAGGAACGCATTCACAAGATGTGCACGATGAGGTCGAGAATTGTCGTCCATGAAGACAAATGCCTCTCCAATATTCTGCCGATATGGTTGCACTATGGGTCGGAGGATGTCATTCAGGTATCGTAAAGCCGTTTCGGAGCCTTCCATGACCACCAGTGGCGTACGTCGGCCCCACATAATGCCACCCCAAAACATCAGGGAACCACCACCTTGCTGCACTCGCTGGACAGTGTGTCTAAGACGTTCAGCCTGACCAGGGTGCCTCCAAACACGTCTCCGACGATTGTCTGGTTGAAGGCATATGCGACACTCATCGGTGAAGAGAACGTGATGCCAATTCCGTGGGGTCCATTCAGCATGTTGTTGGGCCCATCTGTACCGCGCTGCATGGTGTCGGGGTTGCAAAGCTGGACCTCGCCATGGACGTCGGGAGTGAAGTTGCGCATCATGCAGCCTATTGCGCACAGTTTGAGTTGAAACACGACGTCCTGTGGCTGAACGAAACGCATTATTCAACATGGTGGCATTGCTGTCAGGGTTCCTCCGAGCGGCAATCCGTAAGTAGCGGTCATCCACTACAGTAGTAGCCCTTGGGCGGCCTGAGCGAGGCCTGTCATCGACAGTTCCAGTATCTCTGTACCTCCTCCATGTCCGAACAACATCGCTTTGGTTCACTCTGAGACGCCTGGAAACTTCCCTTGTTGAGAGCCCTTCTTGACACAAAGTAACAATGCGGACGCGATCGAACTGCGGTATTGACCTTCTAGGCATGGTAGAACTACAGACAACATGAGCAGCGTACCTTCGTCCTGGTGGAATGACTGGAACTGATCGGCTGTCGTACCCCCTCCGTCTAATAGGCCCTGCTCATGCATGGTTGTTTACATCTTTGAGCAGTTTTAGTGACATCTATGAACAGTCAAAGGGACTGTATCTTGGATACAATATACACAGTCAACGTCTATATGCCGGAGATCTGGGAACCGAGGTGATGCAAAACTTTTTTTGATGTGTGTATATCCAAAAGAAACATGAAAGAAATTATGAATGTCAAGGTTATAAGAAGCAGAGAATTTGACTCTGATCACTATTTGTCTAAAATTAAACTCAAATTCTTACCCAACAGAAACCACAGAAGAGGGGAGAGAGTAAATAAATATAACACAAATAGACTTCAAATTACACAAGAAACATTGGAAAAATTTCAGGAAGAAATAAAAGTAACTCATCACGGGAAGTGGCAAGATTTTTCTAAAGAAATAACCTAAGCAGCTCAGAAGACGTTTGGGCTAGCCAAACCTAAGAAGAAACCTTGGTGGAATCAAATATGTGAGGATACGTTACAAGAGAGAACAAAACAATGGAAAAAGTGGAAATGCTCTGGAAAGACGGAACATTATGACCAATACAAACAGCAAAGGAAAGACACTGCTAGAATAATAAGGGGAGTTAAAAAGATCATTCGAAAAATCACAACTTACTGACCTGCAAGACAGCTTAGTTAAAAATAACTCTCGAAACTTCTATCAGACTTTTAAGAGTCAATTAAAGGGGTATCAAGCGCCTAGCATATGCTTTAAAGATGAAAATGGTAGACTTGGCCTAAGCAATGTTGAGAACTGTGAAATACTTGCGAAGCACTTTGATCAACTTTTAAACTGCCCTGAACCAGATCATAAGCTGGAATTCTCACAAGCAACAGAAAATCTGGAAGAAGATATACCACCCAATGCTGAAGAAATTAAAGAAGCAATTAACAATCTAAAAATAATAAAGCTAGCGGAGAGGACTCTATAACAGCTGAACTTTTGAAATGGTCTCAATCAAAAATCATTGAAGAGTTGCAGTTAATCTTTGAAGATATTTGGAGAACAGAGAGGATTCCAGAGGAATGGAAAGTGGCTCTAATACACCCATTGCATAAAAAAGGGGACAAACAAAACGTTGATAACTATAGAGGCATCTCTCTTCTTCAAATTGCATACAAGGTATTTTCAAAAATATTGCTGAATAGAGTAGAAACATCACTTGACAAGCAACTGGGCGAGTATCAAGCTGGATTTCGAAAAGGTAGATCTTGTTCAGAACAAATATTTAACTTAAAATCCATAATGCGCCATAGGATACTGAATTCAAAGGCATAGTTGTGACTTTTGTAGATTTTAAAAAGGCCTTTGACTCGGTTGATAGAGAAACCATAGATAAAACAATTCGTGAATTTGGAGTGAAAACTAAATTGGCAAACCTAATACGTGAAACCCTTACTGACACGATTTCAAAAGTAAAATTTATGGGTGAGATATCAAAATCTATTAAGATAAATACAGGTGTACGGCAGGGTGATGGTTTATCACCCCTTCTGTTCAACTGTGTTTTAGAGAAAATTGTAAGAATTTGGAATTTAAAGCTAAAAGAACATAACATTTCGCCAGTAACTTTGGGGAGAAGAAACAAAGGCATTGAAATAAGTTGCCTAGCATTTGCTGACGATTTAGCTATATTGTCAGAAAACCTAACAAGTGCAAGAAAACAAATCAATCTCTTGGAAGAAATAGCCTACAAAACAGGTTTGAGAATCTCCGTAGAAAAAACTAAATTTATTACAAACATCAAGAACGCTTCAAAATATTTGGCAACAGATATTGGCCCAGTGAAAAAGTAAAGAAATTCAAATATCTGGGAGAAATAATTCAAAAAAATGGTTTAGAAAAATCTTCGGTAGAAGAAAGGGTACACAAGATGGAAAGAGCATATGGTATCCCTAAGAATTTTTATAACAAAAAGTGCTTATCTAAAAATCTTAAAATAAGGCACTACACTACAGTGGTGAAACCGGAATGCCTATACGCAAGTGAATGTCTGGTACTAAACTATAGATTAGATAAACTTGACGTACTAGAAAGGAGAATCATGAGGAAAATTTTAGGCCCAGTGAAAACAGCAGAAGTATGGAAATTAAGATCTAATGATGAAATATACAGGAACATAGAAAATATAACAGAAACGATAAGAAAAAGGAGATTGCAATTTTTTGGACATATTTACAGAATGGATGATTCCAGATTAACAAAAAGGATATTCAAGTACCTTTGGGAGAAAAGGGCAACAACTAGCTGGATTCAAGAAGTAAAGAAAGATTTGGAAAGAAATAATATAAGTGAAGAAGAAACGGTGAACAGAGAGATCTTTAGAAAAAGGGTATTAAGTATGAAAGGATTCCGAGGAAGATTGCCAAAGAAACCTGGTGCGAAGTGGTCCGAGGACAGAAAGAAGCAGCATAGTGAACGGATGAAGGAGTACTGGAGGGAACGGAAGAGAAAACAACAAAGTGTGAAGAATTGAAATTGGCACGTGGTCCCTAGCAGACCTCATCGGAAAGAAGAAGAAAAAAAATAATAATAATAGTAATAATAATAATAATATTGATAATAATAATAATAGGATTGGGAACAGAAAGGTTAGCTAATACAATTCATAAGAGGAAGATACAACCTCTATGGCTTCAAGAGGTATATCAAGATATGGGCAAATATTGGACTGGTTGAAGTATGCGACAGAACATGATTCAGAACTAAAGTTGCAAGGGTGAAGGATCACACTCACACTTTCAGTGCAGTGGAAGGCTGATTGAGATGGAGTTAATGATTGAAGAATCTCTGGCAGGGAGCTAAAGATGAAGACCTGAAAAATTGTTGTGCATATATAGTCCATAGAAGGCTGTATCGAATTAACAATTGAAATTTTACGGGCATGTCCTGAGGATGGGCAATCAGAGGCTGACTAAAATGATTCTTAACCTTGTCAATGAAAGTTAAAACACCTGGCTGCTTGAAGTTGGAAAAGATCTTCAGGAAATATGCATCACAGATGACATTGTACTAGACAGAGCTAAGTTCAGAGAATTAGTCGATAATCACCGCTTTGCAGACCATCCTAGCACTATCACCAACAAAACCTGGTCAAAAGATCGCAAGGGAAGCCACAGCGAGAAGATGAAGAGATTTTGGAGAAGAGAAATAAGTTCAATGGCGCTCCTTATTCAGACATGACGAAGAAAGAAAGAAAGAAAGAAAGAAAGAAAGAAAGAAAGAGAGAAAGAATAGTAATATGTATTAATTCAGAAGGCAGTCATATTGGCTACAACTAGGCTAGTTCGGAAATTCATTGGTTGTGATTTAAATTAGGGTAATTCGTATGTTTTGATTCAATGTAATTTGCATAATTGCTTTGTATTTTACCTGACAATGATCTGAGAATAACGTTAATAATAATATTATCGAAGCTCAACTTTTAGGTTTAGGAAATCGTGTATAGTAGAAAACAGTCCAGGATAAAATCATCTCTCCCGGAAATACAGAAAATATTTCTAACATCTTCAGCAAAATGCTGGAAACTTTTTATAGGCTGGAACTTCGTTTCCTCCACGTGGCATTGTCTTTTTAACGTGTTTTGTGGAGCAAGCCTTCCTTCGATTCTTTGCGAATGAAATATTTGATAATAATCCTGCTTCTGAGATGAGAGTCTGGTCACGTGACTCATAAAGTAGCAATGATTGTCGTCGAGAAACGGGCGGTGAAATTGATGTTTCTCACAAGTACAAGAATTTAAACGGCGCATTACGTGTGTAACAAATTGGTATATAATCCAGAACAGAGACGTGTTTTGTCAAAGAAGTGGACTTAATGCTATCACGTGCAAAGTGTCTGGGTAATGAAGGTCTATTGGACGAATATATTAATAACTTATCCAGTGAGGGCTGGTGTGAACTTGTGAAAAAGAGATGGATATCTTCTTTTTCCAACCAATTTAGCGTGAATTCTGAAATCTTATTAACTATTAACTCCACTCTCCATATTCCTTTGTAGTGGCTAGGACTCTTGGCTTTCACCGTGGAGACTCAGGTTTGATCTTCGGCTCTGCCAAGAAATTAAAATCTGGTGTGAGGGCTGGTGGGTGGTACACTCAACCCAGTGAGGCAAAACTGAGAAAAGGTGGGTTCGATTCCTACCTGAAGTAGTTTTCCGTGGTTTACCATTTTTACTCCAGGCAAATGCCGGCATGGTTCCCAACGTAAGGCCACGACTGCCTCCTTACCAATCCTTAAGTGAATTACAAATACACACACTAATATAGCCATCCCAATAACATATGTTATTAGGCAATTACCACACACATACCCACTGCAGAACAGGGGGCTTCATGACCACAGCCCCTTAATCAATCAACAACTACAACAACAATATCCATATTCCTTACTTGATAATATTTTATTATTGTATCATGAAGCACATTTAACAATCCGTACAAAATTACCGGCAGCCTCGCTCACTAAATGGCATGGGACCAAGCTATCTGTCGACTCGATACACCTGGGTTAGAACCCCTCTGTCGTCTTCCATTGAGATAGTTTTCTGTGGTTTCACATTTTAAAGTCCAGGCAAATGCCGCGACGGTATCTTCTGGTACACCACGGCCACTTCCTACTAACTATTTCACCTGTTTCATTCATTTCGTCTTTCATTAACTCCTCCAGTGAGGTTGACATTACGAAGGGCATCCAGTCGTTAAAACTACCTGCCGTATATAAATGTATCGCAACTCTTCCTCGACCCTGTTAACACGGGAATAATATCCGGTACTCAGACACAATCCGCTTAGAACTGGTTAATGCAAACGATTGTAGCCAAACTAAAAAAAATACGCACCGGCATTTAATAAATTGTATTCAATTCAGTAAAATGTATAAATTAATATGTATTAATTTAATGCCAGTTTCGGCCACGTTATGGCCTTCTTCAGGTTTTCAAGAAGGAAAATAAAATAAAAGACTAATGATAAATTATGAGCAAAGCTTTTGAAAACAACATTTATACTAGGTCTTTCCTATTCATTTTTTTTTTGTAAAAATATATTTAAGAAACAGATGGATAGAGACAGTTCGATCATAGGTGGAGAAGAATGGTTTTAACAGGGACGATGTCCAAGAACAAATGGTGTACCAAGATCGGGCAAGATGGAGAGCGCTTGTTTGCCACACCTGGGAAATTAGAGATGGAAAATGATGATGATGATGATCTCTCACAAATTTGGGCTTTAATTTTATAATATAAAATAACTTTGTGAAAAATTTCTAATTTCTGAATGAAGCCGCTGACTGCGAGCGGAGCGAGCAGGTCAACGGCGCTAGGGTACCAGGTACATGGTGCGACTATGCGCTCCTTAGCCTGGGGTATTAAATAATAAGGGGAATGATTAAATTAGTTATTGATTTTTGTTACTTCGTAAGTAGTTAATTAATTATTTAATTAGTCCGACGAGGGCTATTGTCGGCCGCGGAGAGAGATAATCAAGCATGGAGGCATGTGTGCATTGCCTTTGATAAGCGGGAACCTGGAGCTCTCAGTGAGCTCCTTACGTCCCTAATTTTAATGATTTTTTTGTTTAAAAATTATTCTTTAACAAATCTCTCTATGAGATGAAAAAACTCCTTGCTAAGTGTAGCATATGGAAAATGTTGATGAATAAAATCTTTGTTGAGAAGGACTATATCAAGATTTTTCTAAAAACAATTTCTAGTTTATGAGGTCAACTACTAGATCATAACTCCGTCACCAAAGAAAAGAAGGAAAAGACAGTAGAATGGAGAACAGTCTTGCCCTCTATATCAATTCATTCAAAGCTTTTGGTGGGTCATGCGCAGTACGTCGCGCGTAACAAATACGCTGGTAGTTGAGGGAGAACGCGCGGTCGTTGAGTTAATAATAAATATCCTGGCGAAAATAAAGAGTTATTGTTGTTGTTATTGTTTCGTTTGAGGGGCTTGGACATCAAGGTCATTATCCCCGTGTACTCGGCCTTGTGTAGAATATGATAACCTATGAAAATAAAGACTAACACAGTATGATAGGCATTTATTCGTCAACGAATATATAGTATACAATACAATGTTATTTGGAAGTATTGTGTCGTCTCAGATGGCTGAACAGTCCAATTCTGGAAGCACACACTTTACTGCAGTGACAGCACACACTAGTTGTATCAGCAGATGATTGTGCAGGCACACCAAATAGCTTATAAAGATAATAGCGGAAACTCCTCACCAAAACAGGAGACAGCGCTACCCAGCACCGCCTAGCGGTCCGAGTTGGCAACGTAAGACCAGCTGATTTACAACCGTGAGATCCAACCAAACAATTATAAGAAATTATTGACCTGTGGATGATCTAATTATCCAATTGTAATGGTTGGTACGGGGAGTATTTGTGCCATATATGCCTGTAATAAGTATAAACAACAAAGTGACCCAAAATCTTTCTTCAGGTTCCCAAGAAATTATTGTTAACAAGTAGCCTACCATTACACTGATAGTTCGGTTTTCTTTTAATACAGAATGCTTTTACAATATAATTAAGCATATTTTAGCCTGGTCTTTATGTATTTATAGATGCACGCTGTGGGTTATTCGAAGCCGAAGAGCTGACTTAGATGACGTATTGAAAAGGAATGGCCCAGAATATTTAAACAGAACTCATGTTGTATGCTCAGACCACTTTGTGGAGAAAGATTTCAGGAACAAAAACTTGTTAAGTCAAGGGTAAGATTTTTGTAGGTTGTTGATAGTAGGCCTAATGTTAATATTTAAATAACAGCCTTTATAAAACGTGGTGACTCTACGGTACAGTAGGCCTAACATTTAACAACATGCTTCAATATTTCCGATTGAAAGTGTACGTAGTTATTTATTGTTGTTATAAGGGGCGGAACAGTGAGGTCATCTGCCTCTAAAGTGTACGTATTGCACTATTAAAGCTAAGGAGGTTGGTGTAATCTACCAAGTTCAGAAACACAAATTTTAATTTTACTGACTTTATTAGGAAATATATAAGAAAGTAACTGTTTTTTAATGTAATTAAGCGTGTTCAACTCGTTTTTAAATACCAGTATGTCAAAAAGGATGGATTAAAACCAATATGCTAATATTTCCTTGTAATTTTCAGTAATTGGCCTGGTGCAGTGCCTTCAGTTCTACTGCCTATGGCAAAGCAAACCATATGCAGAAGCAGTACAGTATTTTTTAGAATTCTATATAAATATTGTACAGAACCAAGTATCTTTTGTTTCTTTTAACACTAATCTTTAAAGTATTTGCTGCCTAAATATCAAGCCGAGACATATGTTAACTTTACAATGCAATTTCGGTCGGTGCGCACTCAAAAATGCTAGCTGTGGTTGGCAAGAAGAGTAATGCTGTCAACTCGCACCAAGAGATGGCACTGTGATCGCTGTCCCCAAACGAGCGCATGCTTTTACGGCCGAGTTTCCGCTATTATCTTTATAAGCTATTTGGGCACACCATCCCTTGCATTCGCACGTTCTTTCCTGCGGTTCCTCCATTCAGCTTCTAGTCTTCTCCTATCTTGTTCTAATTGTTCAACTCCATTGTATACAATTTTACGCCATTTAGCTCTATATTCGGCTGCAGTATAAACATGCTATTGAGGAATTCTTTTCAAAAGTTATCAATTGCTGCAAGAATCATTATAGGCTAATTGGTCAGCTAGAACGGAGCGTGAAAATATTGGTATTTTATGGAGTGGCTGTGCGTAGTTGGTCACTTATACTTCAGATTGAAAGGCTACGTAAACACCTCGTGTTGTAACGACTGGCATTCTTGCCTGTCGCCTAGGAGGTCCAGGTTCGATCTACAGCTCTGACAAGAAAAATTGAGAGTTGGAATGCGGTACACTAAGTCTAAGAAAGGAAAAAATAGGTGTGTTGAATTCCCACCTCAGCCATCATTGAAGTTGTTTTCCATGGTATCTCACTTCTTGGGTAAGTGGAGAATCTCTCTGATAACCGGTGTTAATATTGTGATGGCTGTGTTAGTGTGTGTTATCTGTAATTCAGGTAAGGACTACAGACGATCAATTTCAAGTAGTTCCTACTTTTTCCTCCAAATGCTACCGTCAACGATATCTAGCTGCAAACTTGGCTACTAGTTGCCACTGCAACCTGCACCTGGCGGCGAACGTTGGAACTTAATATAGCGTTAAACAAATCTAACCTATAAATTTAGCTTCACACAATTGTACTTAGTGGAAGGATCGTTTACATGCCATACAGTAAATCTATGAAATATGCCGGGTGGCTTTACTTCCCCTCTGAATACTGAGGGTTTTTAACGCTCTTAAAAATCCGACGACTTCGGCTAGGTTTGACCCCGCGATATGGGCATTGAAGCTCAACATGCTACCAACTACGCCACCGAAGCCGCCTATCCCATTTCTACTCCAGGGGAACTTATTTATTTAACAAGTAGTTCCGTGAAGAACTATGCAGCCTATTTTCATATATCCTGCTCATGTTAATTGTCTCTATCAAAATACAAAATTCCAGTTTACTTGCTGTAACAGATTCGTAGATATTGAGAACCGTCTAAATATTTCATATGGTCGCCAGGATGGATTTTTATTTTTGTACTATTACATTAAGATTATTGTGTACGTGTGGTATTCAAACTTCAATCGCTTTATTAGAACACAAGAAGTAAAAACGGGATTTTAAAAGTACGCACACCAGCCATCTTGTGATTATGCAAACAATTGAAATAAATTACATGCCAGTGGATCAACATTTGTATAAGCATTTAACGTGCAACGTTTCACGGCACTCGGATAGTTAATTCGCGAGAAACGTCCATTTAAATATTTACACTTTGCGTCGCCGCCATGTTGGATTTGTGCTCCCCAGGTTACTGAAAGTCCTATAGGTGAACAAATTTTCATAGTCTCTATGAACATTAAAAAAAACAGTTTGGTTGCTGTAAAAGATTCATAGATATCGAGAACCGTCTAAATATTTCGGAAGCTCGCCATTTAGGATTGTTATAGGAATAGGCCATAGAGTTATGTACCATTCAAGGACAATTATTGCCTAGCTTCATTATTCAAACTTTCATTCCGATCGCATGATTACGACACAAGAATAAAAACTTAATTTTAAAATTTCGCACTGCCGCCATCTTGAGGTTATGTAAACAATTGAATTAAATTAGATGACAGTGCATTACAATCTGCAAAATCATTTACTGTACCACATTTCAATGCGCTCAAAGAGTTAAATCACGAGAAAAGACTATTAAAATATTTCAAATTCGCTTGGTCGCCATGTTCGTTTTGTACTTTACAGGTTTATGAAATATACATAGGTAAACTTGCATCAGTACCCTTTATCACCGTACAAACGTGCATGATGATATCTGTAATAGTTTTGGAGATATAGAATGTCAGTGAAATATTTCGCACAGCCGCCATTTTAAGGTTATGTAAACAATTGAACTAAATTAGACTCCAGTCCATTACAATGTGTATAAACATGTGCTGTACCAAGTTTCATTACGTTTGGATAGTTAAATCGCTAGAAATGTCTATTTAAAAGGCTCAATTTCGCTTGACCGCCATGTTGGTTTTGTAGTCACCAGGTTTTTGAAAGTCTCATAGGTGAACTTCTAGTAGTGCCCTTTATCACCGTACACAATTTCAGGGCGATATCGGTAATAGTTTCGGAGATATTGAATGCTAGTGAAATATTTCGCACAGCCGCCATGTTGGATTGGTGAGACGTAACAAAATTTGAAGGGCACGGACGTGGTCGCCGGGAATAGTGCTACAAACATACCGAGTTTCATTGAAATCGCTCCAGCCGTTTAGATTTTATTAGGGACACACACACACCTCACACACACTCACACACACACACACACGGACAAAAGGTGATCTCATAAGCTTATTTTTTCAAAATTGAAAATAGGCTAAAAATAACAATTTTGTTATCGGTCTTACGTTTCTTTGAACAACTTTGGCTTCTAGAGACGCCAGGATGTTGAAGTTTTGCCCCGAAGGGGATCTTTAGCATGCCAATTACTGACGCGATTCTCTCGCATTTGAACACCCTCAAATGCCATCTGACTGCGCCAGGATTCGATCCTGCAAAATTAGCAGGCGAGTACGTTCTCGCTGTACCACGCAGTCTGTTATGATAAGTAGAAAGGGTATTTATAGAAAAATGGACCTGTAAAATCAATGGCTATAAGCTATTTTTCCTTTATTTTCAGGTTCCTCACGTTCTGCTACCTGGCAGCGTTCAACTTCTGGCTGCTGCTGTGTCCAGCTACTCTCAGCCATGACTGGCAGATGGGGTCTGTACCACTCGTGACGTCAGTGGCGGACATACGCAACCTCGCCACATGCTTCTTCTTCGTGTGTTGTCTGCTGGTGTTGTATAAAGGACTCCTCGACTTCGAGGTAAGCAGAATTTTCTTTTTATCATTATAGCGTCTTATAAACGACAGGGGACAACATTATCATACGCCCCATGGAGTTCCTTGCTAACATGTTGTCGTTTTATTGTATAAATTAGGGGCTAGCGAGGCCGTTTATTGTGCGTTGAATACATCTGATAAAGTTGGTGTAATTGTAATGTGTTAACAGTGTGGGAATTGACGTATGGCCTTCTGAGAGGCCTGGTGCTGGTCTTTTTAGTTCACACCTGTGGGCGAATTGGGCGTCGTGATGAGTATGAAATTGTGTTAAAGACGTCACAAACACTTAGTTCCCGAGGCATGGGAATCAAACGTACGAAATTAGTATCCCTATAACCTGGCTGAGAATCTGGTTAAATCCAGCTTGCTATCATCTTAGCTACGGACCCGGAAATCTAGCTTTGTGGCAAGAGGTGTCATTGGCCTCAAATTGTATTCACCACCGTCTTAGAATTCACCTGATGTTGGAGTGGAAAATCATGTAATACCACTTCTGTTGTTGATTCTTTAGGTGCTTTGCGACATCGTGGTCATGTAACCCCGTGTAGTTGGGTATGTGTAGAAGCTGGCTGATAGCCTGTGTCACTGTGATGTCTGTGCTAGTGTGTGTATTTGCATTTGAGGTGGAATTAGGGAAGGAAGTTTCCGTGGAACCATCCCGGCATTTGCCTGGAGTAGAAGTTGTAAACCACAGAAAACCCTTTGCAGGATAGCTGAGGTAGGAATCGATCCCGCCTCTTCTCAGTTTTACCTCACGAGTCTGAGTGTACCCCGTTCCAACCCTCAGACCAAAACTAAATTTCTTGGCAAAGCCGGGAATCAAACCCGGACCTTCGTGGTTACAGCCAAGAATACTAGATAATTCGTAACGATGCGGACAATACCACTGTTTGTGACGTGGTGGCACATCGGTGAAGCTGTTGGCCTCTCACCACTTCGGACCGGGTTCGATTCCAGGTCAATGCATGTGAGATTTTCAAAGTGAAATTCAATGTCATGTGGTTCGGATTCCACGTAAGAAGGAGGTCTCTTGGCTTATGATCTCAAGATTAACGGTGACGTAAAACTAAAATCTTCATTTCTAATACCACTTCTAAATAGTTGAGGTGGGAAGAAAGATGCGTTTTCTTTTTCAATTGTAATCCCAAGGCATAAGTGTCCACCGTCACAGCTCACAATTCAGAATTAATTTTCCTGGTAGACCTAGAAAATAAATTATTCAGACCCTTTGGGACAGCCGTCTCAAATACTCCAACCGAAATAAACATGATAGATACTACTCAATGCTACCTTAGGATGTGTGTGCCCGTACCTATTCTGGGTCTTGGAAACAGAATTCTAATTGAATTATACAGGGTTTACCCGTGATGATGTTGCAAACTTTCAGGGATGATGGAGGAAGGCAAATCGATCCATTTGAGATAAGAACCCATTACCCGGAAACGATCGACTCATCAGTTATTAATAATCGCAATTGTTTAACGTCCATCCTCTATTCTATTTCCTAACAGACGCCAAGGTGGCGGAATTTCGTCCCGCGGACGAAGCCAACGACATGGGGATGGCACGTGTAAACACCAGTAAACGCCACCGACGTGTGCAGGTAAACGGTATTAAATGAGTAGCATTTTGCTTTCAACTTGTGACTCGATCGTTTCCGTACTCCGGTTCCTTATCTCACATTGATCCATTTGCCCTCCTCCATCATCCCTGAAAGTTTGTAACATCCTCACGGATACACCCTGTATTGAAGGAAATGAGCGTAGCAGCGTCGTTTTTAAGCAAATGTAAAACTAAAACGTATAAATCAACACTAAATAGCTCAAATGAGATTCACTAAGGATCATAATAATTAGAAAAGTACTGACAGCGGTGGCTACGCTCGCTAAAGCGCAGCGATTTCTCTGCTGACTCGGTAGACGCGTGGTTTCGAACCCCACCATTGGCCGTCCTTGAAATGGTTTCCCTTGGTTTCCGCATTTTCTACACAAGGCAAATGCTGGGACGGTACGTTCTGACAGGCCACAGCCACTTCCTTCCTCATCCTTGCCCAGTTTCATTCATCTTCATCCATTCCATCTCTCATCCCGGCACGCAGGTCGCCCACGGGCGTCGACTAGAAAGATCTGCAGTCGACATCTCAGGAGGCCACACGAAAAAAAAAAACTGGAAGAGTTACGATTAAAAAGAAATATATTATCTAATATTAAACATTCAAACCTATTCAACTGGATCAGAGAATGGCTGCATGATGGTTGAAACTTGTGATCCTAAATTGCCTATCCCCGCTTTATCAGTGAATAATACTATTACTTGTAATTGTTTGAGGAAGTGAATTATATTATACTAGCGGACCTATGCGAGAACTTTCGCATGCGTATATACCCCCGCCCGACTTAATTGCTATGCGGGCTTGACGCGACACAGTTCTGGCAGGGACTATTGTCTTGTTTATTTGTTTGAGCGCATTCTTCAAACAAATCTAATATATAAAAGTGAAAGTCTGTATGTGTGTATGTATGTGGATCTGTTCCGTATACAAATCTACACCGTTCCACCAATCTCAACCAAATTGTGCATACACATAGTTTAGGACCCAGAAGGAACCGCTGGCTACATGAATTTACGATAGTCTTTCTCATTCTTCTGATTTCGACCCTTTTGCACTCCAGCACATGCTAATCAAATCATAAAATATACTCAAGAAGGAATGGCAAGGCGGATAGTTTCCATGGCAACATAGCTCAAGTCGAGACACGGCCGACTGGATGCCATTTGCGCTCTGCACTACCGGTATAGAAAATGAGGATCTTTACTTGAAATCACGTTAGTTACTCAACTTCTCACACAGCACTGTCAACCGAGTTTAGCATAACAAAGACTTGACACTATCTTCTACTATATATTTGTCAAATACCACTCACTCACTCATTCATTCATCACGAAATCTCAGAAACCATCAAACGGATTGGAATGAAATTTGGTATGCAGCTTCCCCAAGGGCAGCAAATGCCCACTAAGAGAGGATTTTTGGATATTCTGGTTCTAAAGGGGTGTTAAGGGGGTAGACCTGCATTTCATTGAACAGCAATATCTCCCGATTGGTTTCATTGGGGGATGTGATACTCGGCACATAAACTCATCATTAAAAATAAGAAGACACGAGTCGGAGGGTTTTTCGATGTGGTGTATATTATGAGATGAAAGGGGTGAAAAGTGGGGATTGAAAGATTCCTAACGGAGCGTGTATCTCTTAAACGACATAGGCGAGGAGTTTGAAACTCAGCGGGAAAAAATCAGCATAAAAATAAGTAAATATGTGTTTGACCGGTTTTTTTTTTCATAAATCCAATTTAAGGAGCCCATGGGGAGGGGTGAAATTCTGTGGGGGGGGGGGGGGACAGGAAAGAAAATGTCCTAACTGATTGACTGACTGACTCACTCATCAAACTCAGGGGGAAAAACTGCTTTAAAGTAAGTAAATAGCTGTTCGACAGTTTTTTTTATCAATCAAATTGAAGGGGTTCATCGGGAGGGGTGAAATTCTGAAGGAAAAAAGATGAAAGAAAATGTCCTGACTCATTTGGGTAGTTTATTGGCTGAGGAATAACCCACCCACCAAGGGAAGATGATTAAGAGAAGGAAGTAGAGTTTGGATTGGAAAAGAAGGATAGAAAAATAGGAGGAGAGTCCCACAAAATCAAGAAGTTTAGTGTTAAACACACTTAAAGGTGGTTGCCACCGAAAATCCTCTTTCGGATACCTAAAATGAGTAAGGACTTGGTCTAAGCTGACGAGAAACACAGATAGAACTTGGGCTGTTTGCAGGAGAGTGGCTTTCGTATAATCCCTCTCAAGCATATATAAAACTACTATGGGGAAGAGTGCTGGTCTGGCAAGACTGAGAGGAACAAATTTACTGTATGTCTTCTCAAAGAAATTAGGTTTTTCAAAGTAATTCAAAGAATGCCAATGATTTAACTCAGGTTTGGTATTTTCAATTTCCAAAATTATGGAGTTCCTGTAAGGGCGACCAAGTGTCTCTAAGAAGAAATATGATAAAAGATTATGCCTTATTGGGTAATCTTGGTAAATGAACCAATGGTTGCATTGGACAATGGCTAAGCTTTTACTCAGCGAGGAGCCGGCTAAAAGTTTAGACAAAAGGAAACACTTATCTTTTAGAAAACTGACCATAAGTTTTCGGAGAGGGTCTCCACAAGCAGGTAGTTGGCTTAGCGAACTTTACTTGCCTTACTGGCCAATTAGAATTAGCTATTAACGCTAAGAAGAACTTTAGTAAGGTGAAAATTAAGAGTTCTTGCTCAAATGCAACAAATGGTGAAAGCTCTATTAATGATTTTAATATCATTGAGTGAGGAGAGTCAAGGAAGACAGGATTTTGCCTAAACTTTATATTCGTAAATGAAAAAGCGAAGGGAAAAGATTTGTTTATTTTACAATTAGAAAAAGTTTGAGGAAATTAACAATTATGCAATATAATTTTAATAAACATAGTTCATTTGAACTTTTTAACAAATAGGGTCGCAGACCTCTCAACATTAAACGGTTGCTCCAGGCAATTGACAATTTACAAGGTTTCAAACCTTACATGTTTCTAAAATCTTTATAAGATTTAAACAAATGAGCAATGAAATAATTAAAGCTTGAACGTGAATTGGAGTACAAAAAGTGCACCTTAAGAAATTCTAGAGAGAATGTTCTAGAGAAAGTGACAACTTTGAAAATAACAATAATAACAACATGAAAAATAAGATAGAAGTTCCTACAACTTCTTATATTTATACAGAATTAATATATGAGAATTATACAAAGAGGGCAGGTCACTTACTGTGAAACCTGAAGAAAGTGAAAGGGAAAGTTCTGGACTTCCCAAGTTTGAGCAGGAATCACTCGCCAAATGGGACAGTTTCCATTTCGTGAAACCTGAACATGACTCGCTCAAGAGTTTAAAGAATTGTTTTCCCTGATTATGGGAAAGGAACAAAGTAAATTTAAAACTTGTGTCACACAAGCAATTATGCAGAATTTAATTAATGTTAAACTAACAAAGAGGGAAGGGCACCTTGTGAGTGACACCTTATAGAAAGTTACAATTTTATTAATAATGATGGTTAGTAGAAGGTTGAGGAAAGATCATTGGGATATAGGATCAATGTTCATGGCCGTATTTAATATAACCGGACGATCGCGACGCGGTAGAAACGTGGAGCAAGCACTGTTTATCACTATAGTCTATGAAGATGGATGCAAAGTTCACTATAGAAACACTAAAGTTCATGAAAAAGAAAGTTATTGCAATTATGGAAATAACCGATTGCACTATATAGGTGAGAGTCTATTTTTTGAAAAAGTTGTGATTTACAATTAAATGCGCCATAGAATGTTCCAGAGGTTCCAGCGGTGGAGGAAAGTTAGCTATTGCAAAAATTTGTAAGGAAGATTCCTCATTTTAACTAGCATTTTCACCAGAGCGTGAACAATACTTGACGGCAAGACTCGCAGATAGAGAACAAGATCTCGAAGGTTCCAGAACGACCTTAGCAGAAAATGGGGTTGAGAAAATCCAACGGAGGAACTAGCTTTATAATTATAGACAGCGGGTATTAGATAATATCCCACGTAGCGAGAGGGTTTCTCGTTTAAATAGCTTAAGAAAAGCTCTTTTTTAGTAATGTTGGCTTGTACAAGAAAAAGCTCAACATGGCAAATCCCACGAAGAATAATTATTGCCCCAAGGTAAATGATTTCACACTGTCTATAAATTATAATTAAAAGCACGTGGAAGTTAAAACCATGAAGATGAGGTTAAAACCTTTAAAATGGTACTTATCTTGATTTCATGTTGAAGTCGAAGTTTCTGTTGAAGATTACTTAGCCAACATGGCGTAGAAGAGGGTGAGCCTCTTGGGTTGAGGAGGCAAGCTCGAGCGGAGCTTTGACTGAACGAGTCAACTGCAGACTAAGAAGTGAGAGCAGCTCAACGGAGCACGGATCGTCCAAGAAGGGGGGAAAGAGAGGGGGGTAGGAGACAAAAGGAGAACATATAAACATTGCCAACTTGAAAATAAAAAAATTATCTTCTCTTGCTGAGCCGGTCTTCTAAGAGTTGATAACAGTTGATACTAGCGCAGCATGGTGAGTAAAGAAGTGGACGTAGTCCTCTTGCTCCAAGAGAAAATAGCTGACGATGGTAACAGGATCTGGTGACCAAATGGAGAAGTAAGTCCTCTAGCACCAGGAAAAATTGAGGAGCTTCAGAGATTCGCTGCGAGGTGACGCTAGGTGGGTCACAGAAGTTATATATCTGAAACATACTTATGAAGACATAAGAGATATGCCCAACAAGGAGAAAACAGATGATCACTGTTGGTGTTTGACAAAGAAGAAGGAAGAAATGAACATGCAAAGAGCAATAAAAATTATATCTCAGGTACCGTGTATTCAAAGAATACACCATACTGGGGGGAAACACCAACAGAGAGCAAATAAACAGTTACATATTTATTGGAAGAGGAGCGATCAAAGACAAGGGTCTTGTAATCGAACCGTTAATGGTCAAGACTCTGACCACCCTGACTCTCCCATCTCTTCCAGGGTAACACTTAGTCACTCTACCGGAAGTCCAGACTAGAGGGGGAGAAACATCCCTAACCAGGACCAAGTCCCCCACTTTAATGTCGGGACTGGAAAGAAACCACTTCTGCCTCCGTTGCAAGGAAGTTAAATATTCCAAGTTCCATCTCTTCCAAAAAGAATTATGGAGGGCTTCAAGTTTCCGCCAAGCGATAGGTAGATTAGAATCCCTGTAAGAATTGGGAAAAGGAGGAGGGGCAGAAAGAGAAGTGCCGATAAGGAAGTGACCAGGGGTGAGTGGAAGTAGGTCATCAGGGTCATTGGAAAGCGGAGTTAAGGGGCGAGAGTTAACAACACCTTCAATCAGAACAGACAGAGAATTGAATTCTTCGTAAGTCAGAATTCGATTACCTAAGACTTTTCTTAAATGACGTTTAGTGAGCTTTACGCAAGATTCCCACCTACCACCATGATGCGGAGCGTAAGGAGGTATGAAGCGCCATTTGAAACCTTTTGAATAAGAAAAATTGGAGATTTGTTCCATGGCAGGAGAGGAAGTGAGAGCTTTCTTCCACAGGGAAGCTGCGCCCTGAAAGGTGGAAGCGTTATCAGAGAACATCTCAGAAGGAACACCACGCCTAGCGGTGAAACGAGAGACAGCTAATAAAAAATAAGAAGTAGAAGCATTCGTTACTAGTTCCAAGTGGATTGCGCCGGTAACCATGCAAACAAAGAGAGAAACATAAAGCTTACCAAACAATTTGCGTTTAGCTTCAGGAGAGTTTCGTTGATATTGGAACGGACCCATATAGTCCACGCCAGTTAAAGCAAATGGGCGTATAGGAGAAGAACGAAAAGAGGGCAGATCGCTCATTAATTGAGTATTGATTTTAGGTTTCGCTTTGAAACAAGGAATGCACTTATGAATTACAGAAGAAACTTCATGAATTCCATTTATAATCCAGTACTTTTCCCTTAAGAGGCAAAGCAGAGTACGTGTACCAACATGAAGATTACGGTAATGAAAGTCACGTATAATTAAGGAAGTTACGTGATGTTTGGAAGGCAAAATAACGGGATGCTTTTTGTCTTCAGAGAGTAAAGATTGCGAGAGCCTTCCACCTACCCTGAGTAACCCATGGTCATCAAGAAACGGGGCTAAAGCACGAAGACGGCTGGATTTGGGAAGATCTCTTTTAGAAGAAAGTAATGACAATTCAGAAGAAAAGGTTTCTTGCTGTGTCAGTTGTAAAATCTTAATGGTAGCGAGATTCAATTCATGATTGGTAAGGTGTGGTTTAGGGAGAAGAGGTTGGTCGACCACAAGATATTTCCATCTAAGGAGATAGGCGACAATCCGTAGTAATTTATGAAAAGAAGAATAGCGGGACAACAAAGGATGAGATGCGTTGGAAACAAGACACGAAGCAATGGGTAGAGGTACTTTAGCGTCAGGCAAGTTGGAGTTTGTAGCTGGGGGTTTAGAAGGCCATGAGGAAGATTCTTCGATTAGCCACGAGGGCCCATGCCAGTACAATTGGGAAGCTGCCAATTGAGAGGGTAAACAACCACGAGAGATAATATCAGCTGGATTATCCGCACTGGGAACATGCCTCCATTGACATCCAGAAGAAAGAGTTTGAATTTTGGAAACCCTGTTTGCAACGAAAGTTTGCCAGTGAGAGGGGTTCTTGGCGATCCAAGAAAGGGCGATCATGGAATCGCTCCAGAGATAGATTTGCGAGAATTCGACCTTTAATACTTCCCGTAATTTCTTGACAAGTTCTGCAGCCATGAGTGCAGCGCACAGTTCGAGCCTAGGCAAAGTGATAGTTTTAAGAGGAGCGACCTTCGATTTGGCACAAACAAGGTTGGAAACTAGAGATCCATAGAGTGAATCGTGATAAACTAAATATGCACAGCAACCATAAGCTTTTTCGGAACTGTCCGCGAACACATGAAGGAAAAAAGATGCATTAGAATGAGAGCTGATTAAATTCCTGGGAATTTCAATAAGGGAAAGATCCAGCAAATTGCTGCGAAACGAGAGCCAACGATTAAGAAAAGAAAGAGGGACAGTGTCATCCCATTCACATTTAAGCGACCACAGCTCTTGCATGAAGAGTTTGGCTATAACGATAACTGGGGCAAGGAATTGAAGTGGATCAAAAATTTTTGCAATTTCAGAAAGAATTTGTCTTTTTGTATTAGGAAGCTCTTCTGCGAGCGAAACTTTATAGATAAGAGTGTCAGTGCTAGTGCACCAGTGAACTCCTAGAGTTTTTATAGATTCGGAGTTACCACAAATTTCGACAGAAGAAGGATCTACGTCTTCGATGGGAAACTGAGCGAGAAACTCAGGGGAGTTGGAGTTCCACTTATGGAGTGGGAAACCTCCATTCCTTAGTAATGCCTGAAGTTCTAAAGATACAAAAGAAGCTTCCTCCAAAGAGGGGAAGGATTGCAAATAATCGTCAACATAGAATGACGTAGTTAGTGCTTCAGAGGCTTTGGGGTTAAATAAATAACCATCTTGAGAGGCTAGCAAGTGTAGGGATCGGATAGCAAGGAAAGCAGAGGGTTTTAAGCCATAAGTAACCGTTTTCAAGCGAAACACCTTAATGGGCTTACTGGTTTCATCACGCCACAAGATTCTTTGAAGATCTCGTTGTTCTGGTTGAATTAACACTTGACGGTACATCTGTTTTATGTCGGCTATGACAGCTATGGGAAATAATCGAAAGTTTAAGAGTATAGCAGATAAATCTGATTGAATAGCAGGACCAGAATAAAGAGTGTCGTTAAGGCTGTTGCCATTAACGTCGGGTGATGAACCATTGAAAACAACTCGAATTTTATCTTTTACAAGAGGGTTTTTCCACACGGGATGATGATTTAAATGAACCGTTTCAATTGGGGGTTGCAATTCATCATTGGATTTGTTAACAACTTCCATATGATCTAAGCTTTCATACTCATCCATGAAATCAGTGTACTCTTGTTTAACAAGAGGTTCCTTTTTGAATTTGCTCTCGATGGCGAAAAGAGCTTTTCGAGCTTTAGGCTGAGAGTTGATAAGTTTAGGAGGATTATGTAATCTTGGCATTTGAACGACGAACCGGCCATCAGAAGAACGAGTGGTGGTGTTCAAAAATGTTGCTCACAGAATTCATTTTCTGAAGAGGTTACACTAGGAGAATCGACATTTTCAAGCCTCCAGAACTGTTCCAGGTCAGTATTGGGGAAGTAACATTGTGATGCGGGTTGAGGAGAATAATGGGGAAGTTGCCCTGTGACGATCCATCCAAAATTAGTGTCTCTGGCGACCACGTTTGAGGATAATTTACGAACCTGTTTACGTAGGCAATTCCAGAAAACATTGGCACTAAAGAGTATGTCAATAGGGTTCTGCATATTAAAACAAGGATCGGCTAGCCTTAAATGCGAGGGAATGTTTAACTCTGAAATATCCACAGAGTGACTTGGAGTGTCTTCTCCAATGCTATTAAGAATTAGACAATTAAGTTTAAGAAAGTTGTTTCTATGACAAGTATCTCTTATAGTTAGCTTTGAGAATTGTAAAGCTTGCGATTTTGAGCTGTTGATGCCCGACACGTTGATAGAAGTGGGGTTTACAGGTAGGCCTAGTTTTCTAATCATGGAATTGGACACAAAATCATGAGTTGCCGCTGAGTCTAGAAGACCGCGTGCACGGACCCAGTTGCCAAAGTTATCCTGAACGTCAATTTGGACAGTAGACAACAATACTTGCGCACTGCGAATGGACTTAGCATTTTGAATATAAGATGAAGCATTAGAATTGTTAGCACTATCATTTTTCGGCGAAGTAGATGCTGTCGATGACCTTGCCTGATCATGACGATGTAGCAGAGTATGATGAGCCTTTTCACAATGGTAGCAAAGTCTTGTGGACTTACAGTTAGAAGCAGAATGCGTGGGCGCTAGGCAGTTGAAACAATGTTTGTTTTGAGCGACTAATTTTCGTCTGTCATCGACTGACATTTCTTTAAAAGATTTGCAAAGGTATAGGGCATGGGGATCTTTACAAAGTATGCACTTTACAGGTTCGTTTAAACTTTTGCGAGGTTCACTTTGCGTTTTTAAAACAATAGAGCTAGCGACACGACGTTCACTAGACCTAGTTGGGTAACCAGTGGAGTTTGATTTGAATTTGGATGAGCTGGACCCGGGTTTTTGGGTATTGGACGCTGAGCGTTCACTTTTGGGTTTGATGGACATTAATTCGAATTTGGAACTAGGAGATGAAGGTTCACTTTGATTAGCTAGAGCGGTTAAAAGTTGGCATCTAGCGTTTATGAAAGTGACTAAATGCTCGTAAGAGTAGTCGTCTTCCTTAGAAAGTTCAATTTCCCAAGCTTTGAGGGTAGCAGCATCAACTTTAGAAACTACTAAATGTATTAGGAAAGTATCCCAATGTTCAGTAGGTTGATCTAATTGGGACAAAGCTTTAACGTGGAGTTGGGTAGTGTCAATTAAAGTACGCAAACTAGTGACGTCATTGTGCTGTGACGCAGGTAGGTTAAATAGAGCCTTAATATGGCGTTGAATACGTAAACGTGAATTTCCATATCTTTCTTTTAATAAGTTAAAGGCAATGGGGTAATTTTCGGCACGCAGAGGAAGTGCTTCAACTAACTGCAAAGCTTGACCTCGAAGGATAGATCTCAAATAATGAAACTTGTAAATGACTTGAATGTCTTCATTGTCATGAACAAGGGAGCAAAATAATTCATAGAAAGAATCCCAAGCAGATTCATCTCCAGAAAAATGGGGTAAATCGATTTTCGGTAAAGTAGGTTTGGGCTTGTGAGTGCCCTCACGGAAAGAAGTTTGGGGTTCGTGAAGGGAACCAAGAACAGAAGCGTCCTTTTTCTGCTCCTCTTCGAGTTGGCGTATTATTTTGAAAGCAGAACCTATGCCTTCGTAATATAAGTTTTCTACTTCGACACGATCTTCTGTTTGATTGAGCATGCAAATTTCAATTTCAGTTTGAATGTTACAGTAATTTTCATAAGAACGTTCAAAATCCTTTACACGATGTTTCAACAAATCTAATTGCGCGTCTGAGGGATCTAATTCTTTTATGTACCTTCTGAATCGGGTAATTTGCCCTTTATAGGATGCTCGTTTAGAAGTAAGTTTTTCATCCTTATCCTTATCAGTGGGAGCCATATTAAAGAAGGTAAATGAAAATGTAACTCACGAAACTGTGGAACCTTGGAAATGCTGTCAAGCTGGCAGCAACGAATGAGTAGAAAGAATGGGACACACCATAGGAGACAGGAGCGGCTTCTTTCCCGTTCACAGGCTTTGCACGATGTGGTTATAGCTGAAATATTCAACACAGATATTAGAAATATGCAAAGTATTGTCAAATGACACTATTTTAAAAAGAGAAAAGAAAAAATGGGCTCTCCCGGGTTTCGGCACCAAATTTTGGGTAGTTTATTGGCTGAGGAATAACCCACCCACCAAGGGAAGATGATTAAGAGAAGGAAGTAGAGTTTGGATTGGAAAAGAAGGATAGAAAAATAGGAGGAGAGTCCCACAAAATCAAGAAGTTTAGTGTTAAACACACTTAAAGGTGGTTGCCACCGAAAATCCTCTTTCGGATACCTAAAATGAGTAAGGACTTGGTCTAAGCTGACGAGAAACACAGATAGAACTTGGGCTGTTTGCAGGAGAGTGGCTTTCGTATAATCCCTCTCAAGCATATATAAAACTACTATGGGGAAGAGTGCTGGTCTGGCAAGACTGAGAGGAACAAATTTACTGTATGTCTTCTCAAAGAAATTAGGTTTTTCAAAGTAATTCAAAGAATGCCAATGATTTAACTCAGGTTTGGTATTTTCAATTTCCAAAATTATGGAGTTCCTGTAAGGGCGACCAAGTGTCTCTAAGAAGAAATATGATAAAAGATTATGCCTTATTGGGTAATCTTGGTAAATGAACCAATGGTTGCATTGGACAATGGCTAAGCTTTTACTCAGCGAGGAGCCGGCTAAAAGTTTAGACAAAAGGAAACACTTATCTTTTAGAAAACTGACCATAAGTTTTCGGAGAGGGTCTCCACAAGCAGGTAGTTGGCTTAGCGAACTTTACTTGCCTTACTGGCCAATTAGAATTAGCTATTAACGCTAAGAAGAACTTTAGTAAGGTGAAAATTAAGAGTTCTTGCTCAAATGCAACAAATGGTGAAAGCTCTATTAATGATTTTAATATCATTGAGTGAGGAGAGTCAAGGAAGACAGGATTTTGCCTAAACTTTATATTCGTAAATGAAAAAGCGAAGGGAAAAGATTTGTTTATTTTACAATTAGAAAAAGTTTGAGGAAATTAACAATTATGCAATATAATTTTAATAAACATAGTTCATTTGAACTTTTTAACAAATAGGGTCGCAGACCTCTCAACATTAAACGGTTGCTCCAGGCAATTGACAATTTACAAGGTTTCAAACCTTACATGTTTCTAAAATCTTTATAAGATTTAAACAAATGAGCAATGAAATAATTAATGCTTGAACGTGAATTGGAGTACAAAAAGTGCACCTTAAGAAATTCTAGAGAGAATGTTCTAGAGAAAGTGACAACTTTGAAAATAACAATAATAACAACATGAAAAATAAGATAGAAGTTCCTACAACTTCTTATATTTATACAGAATTAATATATGAGAATTATACAAAGAGGGCAGGTCACTTACTGTGAAACCTGAAGAAAGTGAAAGGGAAAGTTCTGGACTTCCCAAGTTTGAGCAGGAATCACTCGCCAAATGGGACAGTTTCCATTTCGTGAAACCTGAACATGACTCGCTCAAGAGTTTAAAGAATTGTTTTCCCTGATTATGGGAAAGGAACAAAGTAAATTTAAAACTTGTGTCACACAAGCAATTATGCAGAATTTAATTAATGTTAAACTAACAAAGAGGGAAGGGCACCTTGTGAGTGACACCTTATAGAAAGTTACAATTTTATTAATAATGATGGTTAGTAGAAGGTTGAGGAAAGATCATTGGGATATAGGATCAATGTTCATGGCCGTATTTAATATAACCGGACGATCGCGACGCGGTAGAAACGTGGAGCAAGCACTGTTTATCACTATAGTCTATGAAGATGGATGCAAAGTTCACTATAGAAACACTAAAGTTCATGAAAAAGAAAGTTATTGCAATTATGGAAATAACCGATTGCACTATATAGGTGAGAGTCTATTTTTTTGAAAAAGTTGTGATTTACAATTAAATGCTCCATAGAATGTTCCAGAGGTTCCAGCGGTGGAGGAAAGTTAGCTATTGCAAAAATTTGTAAGGAAGATTCCTCATTTTAACTAGCATTTTCACCAGAGCGTGAACAATACTTGACGGCAAGACTCGCAGATAGAGAACAAGATCTCGAAGGTTCCAGAACGACCTTAGCAGAAAATGGGGTTGAGAAAATCCAACGGAGGAACTAGCTTTATAATTATAGACAGCGGGTATTAGATAATATCCCACGTAGCGAGAGGGTTTCTCGTTTAAATAGCTTAAGAAAAGCTCTTTTTTAGTAATGTTGGCTTATACAAGAAAAAGCTCAACATGGCAAATCCCACGAAGAATGATTATTGCCCCAAAGTAAATGATTTCACACTGTCTATAAATTATAATTAAAAGCACTTGGAAGTTAAAACCATGAAGATGAGGTTAAAACCTTTAAAATGGTACTTATCTTGATTTCATGTTGAAGTCGAAGTTTCTGTTGAAGATTACTTAGCCAACATGGCGTAGAAGAGGGTGAGCCTCTTGGGTTGAGGAGGCAAGCTCGAGCGGAGCTTTGACTGAACGAGTCAACTGCAGACTAAGAAGTGAGAGCAGCTCAACGGAGCACGGAGGGTCCAAGAAGGGGGGAAAGAGAGGGGGGTAGGAGACAAAAGGAGAACATATAAACATTGCCAACTTGAAAATAAAAAAATTATCTTCTCTTGCTGAGCCGGTCTTCTAAGAGTTGATAACAGTTGATACTAGCGCAGCATGGTGAGTAAAGAAGTGGACGTAGTCCTCTTGCTCCAAGAGAAAATAGCTGACGATGGTAACAGGATCTGGTGACCAAATGGAGAAGTAAGTCCTCTAGCACCAGGAAAAATTGAGGAGCTTCAGAGATTCGCTGCGAGGTGACGCTAGGTGGGTCACAGAAGTTATATATCTGAAACATACTTATGAAGACATAAGAGATATGCCCAACAAGGAGAAAACAGATGATCACTGTTGGTGTTTGACAAAGAAGAAGGAAGAAATGAACATGCAAAGAGCAATAAAAATTATATCTCAGGTACCGTGTATTCAAAGAATACACCATACTGGGGGGAAACACCAACAGAGAGCAAATAAACAGTTACATATTTATTGGAAGAGGAGCGATCAAAGACAAGGGTCTTGTAATCGAACCGTTAATGGTCAAGACTCTGACCACCCTGACTCTCCCATCTCTTCCAGGGTAACACTTAGTCACTCTACCGGAAGTCCAGACTAGAGGGGGAGAAACATCCCTAACCAGGACCAAGTCCCCCACTTTAATGTCGGGACTGGAAAGAAACCACTTCTGCCTCCGTTGCAAGGAAGTTAAATATTCCAAGTTCCATCTCTTCCAAAAAGAATTACGGAGGGCTTCAAGTTTCCGCCAAGCGATAGGTAGATTAGAATCCCTGTAAGAATTGGGAAAAGGAGGAGGGGCAGAAAGAGAAGTGCCGATAAGGAAGTGACCAGGGGTGAGTGGAAGTAGGTCATCAGGGTCATTGGAAAGCGGAGTTAAGGGGCGAGAGTTAACAACACCTTCAATCAGAACAGACAGAGAATTGAATTCTTCGTAAGTCAGAATTCGATTACCTAAGACTTTTCTTAAATGACGTTTAGTGAGCTTTACGCAAGATTCCCACCTACCACCATGATGCGGAGCGTAAGGAGGTATGAAGCGCCATTTGAAACCTTTTGAATAAGAAAAATTGGAGATTTGTTCCATGGCAGGAGAGGAAGTGAGAGCTTTCTTCCACAGGGAAGCTGCGCCCTGAAAGGTGGAAGCGTTATCAGAGAACATCTCAGAAGGAACACCACGCCTAGCGGTGAAACGAGAGACAGCTAATAAAAAATAAGAAGTAGAAGCATTCGTTACTAGTTCCAAGTGGATTGCGCCGGTAACCATGCAAACAAAGAGAGAAACATAAAGCTTACCAAACAATTTGCGTTTAGCTTCAGGAGAGTTTCGTTGATATTGGAACGGACCCATATAGTCCACGCCAGTTAAAGCAAATGGGCGTATAGGAGAAGAACGAAAAGAGGGCAGATCGCTCATTAATTGAGTATTGATTTTAGGTTTCGCTTTGAAACAAGGAATGCACTTATGAATTACAGAAGAAACTTCATGAATTCCATTTATAATCCAGTACTTTTCCCTTAAGAGGCAAAGCAGAGTACGTGTACCAACATGAAGATTACGGTAATGAAAGTCACGTATAATTAAGGAAGTTACGTGATGTTTGGAAGGCAAAATAACGGGATGCTTTTTGTCTTCAGAGAGTAAAGATTGCGAGAGCCTTCCACCTACCCTGAGTAACCCATGGTCATCAAGAAACGGGGCTAAAGCACGAAGACGGCTGGATTTGGGAAGATCTCTTTTAGAAGAAAGTAATGACAATTCAGAAGAAAAGGTTTCTTGCTGTGTCAGTTGTAAAATCTTAATGGTAGCGAGATTCAATTCATGATTGGTAAGGTGTGGTTTAGGGAGAAGAGGTTGGTCAACCACAAGATATTTCCATCTAAGGAGATAGGCGACAATCCGTAGTAATTTATGAAAAGAAGAATAGCGGGACAACAAAGGATGAGATGCGTTGGAAACAAGACACGAAGCAATGGGTAGAGGTACTTTAGCGTCAGGCAAGTTGGAGTTTGTAGCTGGGGGTTTAGAAGGCCATGAGGAAGATTCTTCGATTAGCCACGAGGGCCCATGCCAGTACAATTGGGAAGCTGCCAATTGAGAGGGTAAACAACCACGAGAGATAATATCAGCTGGATTATCCGCACTGGGAACATGCCTCCATTGACATCCAGAAGAAAGAGTTTGAATTTTGGAAACCCTGTTTGCAACGAAAGTTTGCCAGTGAGAGGGGTTCTTGGCGATCCAAGAAAGGGCGATCATGGAATCGCTCCAGAGATAGATTTGCGAGAATTCGACCTTTAATACTTCCCGTAATTTCTTGACAAGTTCTGCAGCCATGAGTGCAGCGCACAGTTCGAGCCTAGGCAAAGTGATAGTTTTAAGAGGAGCGACCTTCGATATGGCACAAACAAGGTTGGAAACTAGAGATCCATAGAGTGAATCGTGATAAACTAAATATGCACAGCAACCATAAGCTTTTTCGGAACTGTCCGCGAACACATGAAGGAAAAAAGATGCATTAGAATGAGAGCTGATTAAATTCCTGGGAATTTCAATAAGGGAAAGATCCAGCAAATTGCTGCGAAACGAGAGCCAACGATTAAGAAAAGAAAGAGGGACAGTGTCATCCCATTCACATTTAAGCGACCACAGCTCTTGCATGAAGAGTTTGGCTATAACGATAACTGGGGCAAGGAATTGAAGTGGATCAAAAATTTTTGCAATTTCAGAAAGAATTTGTCTTTTTGTATTAGGAAGCTCTTCTGCGAGCGAAACTTTATAGATAAGAGTGTCAGTGCTAGTGCACCAGTGAACTCCTAGAGTTTTTATAGATTCGGAGTTACCACAAATTTCGACAGAAGAAGGATCTACGTCTTCGATGGGAAACAGAGCGAGAAACTCAGGGGAGTTGGAGTTCCACTTATGGAGTGGGAAACCTCCATTCCTTAGTAATGCCTGAAGTTCTAAAGATACAAAAGAAGCTTCCTCCAAAGAGGGGAAGGATTGCAAATAATCGTCAACATAGAATGACGTAGTTAGTGCTTCAGAGGCTTTGGGGTTAAATAAATAACCATCTTGAGAGGCTAGCAAGTGTAGGGATCGGATAGCAAGGAAAGCAGAGGGTTTTAAGCCATAAGTAACCGTTTTCAAGCGAAACACCTTAATGGGCTTACTGGTTTCATCACGCCACAAGATTCTTTGAAGATCTCGTTGTTCTGGTTGAATTAACACTTGACGGTACATCTGTTTTATGTCGGCTATGACAGCTATGGGAAATAATCGAAAGTTTAAGAGTATAGCAGATAAATCTGATTGAATAGCAGGACCAGAATAAAGAGTGTCGTTAAGGCTGTTGCCATTAACGTCGGGTGATGAACCATTGAAAACAACTCGAATTTTATCTTTTACAAGAGGGTTTTTCCACACGGGATGATGATTTAAATGAACCGTTTCAATTGGGGGTTGCAATTCATCATTGGATTTGTTAACAACTTCCATATGATCTAAGCTTTCATACTCATCCATGAAATCAGTGTACTCTTGTTTAACAAGAGGTTCCTTTTTGAATTTGCTCTCGATGGCGAAAAGAGCTTTTCGAGCTTTAGGCTGAGAGTTGATAAGTTTAGGAGGATTATGTAATCTTGGCATTTGAACGACGAACCGGCCATCAGAAGAACGAGTGGTGGTGTTCAAAAAAAGTTGCTCACAGAATTCATTTTCTGAAGAGGTTACACTAGGAGAATCGACATTTTCAAGCCTCCAGAACTGTTCCAGGTCAGTATTGGAGAAGTAACATTGTGATGCGGGTTGAGGAGAATAATGGGGAAGTTGCCCTGTGACGATCCATCCAAAATTAGTGTCTCTGGCGACCACGTTTGAGGATAATTTACGAACCTGTTTACGTAGGCAATTCCAGAAAACATTGGCACTAAAGAGTATGTCAATAGGGTTCTGCATATTAAAACAAGGATCGGCTAGCCTTAAATGCGAGGGAATGTTTAACTCTGAAATATCCACAGAGTGACTTGGAGTGTCTTCTCCAATGCTATTAAGAATTAGACAATTAAGTTTAAGAAAGTTGTTTCTATGACAAGTATCTCTTATAGTTAGCTTTGAGAATTGTAAAGCTTGCGATTTTGAGCTGTTGATGCCCGACACGTTGATAGAAGTGGGGTTTACAGGTAGGCCTAGTTTTCTAATCATGGAATTGGACACAAAATCATGAGTTGCCGCTGAGTCTAGAAGACCGCGTGCACGGACCCAGTTGCCAAAGTTATCCTGAACGTCAATTTGGACAGTAGACAACAATACTTGCGCACTGCGAATGGACTTAGCATTTTGAATATAAGATGAAGCATTAGAATTGTTAGCACTATCATTTTTCGGCGAAGTAGATGCTGTCGATGACCTTGCCTGATCATGACGATGTAGCAGAGTATGATGAGCCTTTTCACAATGGTAGCAAAGTCTTGTGGACTTACAGTTAGAAGCAGAATGCGTGGGCGCTAGGCAGTTGAAACAATGTTTGTTTTGAGCGACTAATTTTCGTCTGTCATCGACTGACATTTCTTTAAAAGATTTGCAAAGGTATAGGGCATGGGGATCTTTACAAAGTATGCACTTTACAGGTTCGTTTAAACTTTTGCGAGGTTCACTTTGCGTTTTTAAAACAATAGAGCTAGCGACACGACGTTCACTAGACCTAGTTGGGTAACCAGTGGAGTTTGATTTGAATTTGGATGAGCTGGACCCGGGTTTTTGGGTATTGGACGCTGAGCGTTCACTTTTGGGTTTGATGGACATTAATTCGAATTTGGAACTAGGAGATGAAGGTTCACTTTGATTAGCTAGAGCGGTTAAAAGTTGGCATCTAGCGTTTATGAAAGTGACTAAATGCTCGTAAGAGTAGTCGTCTTCCTTAGAAAGTTCAATTTCCCAAGCTTTGAGGGTAGCAGCATCAACTTTAGAAACTACTAAATGTATTAGGAAAGTATCCCAATGTTCAGTAGGTTGATCTAATTGGGACAAAGCTTTAACGTGGAGTTGGGTAGTGTCAATTAAAGTACGCAAACTAGTGACGTCATTGTGCTGTGACGCAGGTAGGTTAAATAGAGCCTTAATATGGCGTTGAATACGTAAACGTGAATTTCCATATCTTTCTTTTAATAAGTTAAAGGCAATGGGGTAATTTTCGGCACGCAGAGGAAGTGCTTCAACTAACTGCAAAGCTTGACCTCGAAGGATAGATCTCAAATAATGAAACTTGTAAATGACTTGAATGTCTTCATTGTCATGAACAAGGGAGCAAAATAATTCATAGAAAGAATCCCAAGCAGATTCATCTCCAGAAAAATGGGGTAAATCGATTTTCGGTAAAGTAGGTTTGGGCTTGTGAGTGCCCTCACGGAAAGAAGTTTGGGGTTCGTGAAGGGAACCAAGAACAGAAGCGTCCTTTTTCTGCTCCTCTTCGAGTTGGCGTATTATTTTGAAAGCAGAACCTATGCCTTCGTAATATAAGTTTTCTACTTCGACACGATCTTCTGTTTGATTGAGCATGCAAGTTTCAATTTCAGTTTGAATGTTACAGTAATTTTCATAAGAACGTTCAAAATCCTTTACACGATGTTTCAACAAATCTAATTGCGCGTCTGAGGGATCTAATTCTTTTATGTACCTTCTGAATCGGGTAATTTGCCCTTTATAGGATGCTCGTTTAGAAGTAAGTTTTTCATCCTTATCCTTATCAGTGGGAGCCATATTAAAGAAGGTAAATGAAAATGTAACTCACGAAACTGTGGAACCTTGGAAATGCTGTCAAGCTGGCAGCAACGAATGAGTAGAAAGAATGGGACACACCATAGGAGACAGGAGCGGCTTCTTTCCCGTTCACAGGCTTTGCACGATGTGGTTATAGCTGAAATATTCAACACAGATATTAGAAATATGCAAAGTATTGTCAAATGACACTATTTTAAAAAGAGAAAAGAAAAAATGGGCTCTCCCGGGTTTCGGCACCAAATTTTGGGTAGTTTATTGGCTGAGGAATAACCCACCCACCAAGGGAAGATGATTAAGAGAAGGAAGTAGAGTTTGGATTGGAAAAGAAGGATAGAAAAATAGGAGGAGAGTCCCACAAAATCAAGAAGTTTAGTGTTAAACACACTTAAAGGTGGTTGCCACCGAAAATCCTCTTTCGGATACCTAAAATGAGTAAGGACTTGGTCTAAGCTGACGAGAAACACAGATAGAACTTGGGCTGTTTGCAGGAGAGTGGCTTTCGTATAATCCCTCTCAAGCATATATAAAACTACTATGGGGAAGAGTGCTGGTCTGGCAAGACTGAGAGGAACAAATTTACTGTATGTCTTCTCAAAGAAATTAGGTTTTTCAAAGTAATTCAAAGAATGCCAATGATTTAACTCAGGTTTGGTATTTTCAATTTCCAAAATTATGGAGTTCCTGTAAGGGCGACCAAGTGTCTCTAAGAAGAAATATGATAAAAGATTATGCCTTATTGGGTAATCTTGGTAAATGAACCAATGGTTGCATTGGACAATGGCTAAGCTTTTACTCAGCGAGGAGCCGGCTAAAAGTTTAGACAAAAGGAAACACTTATCTTTTAGAAAACTGACCATAAGTTTTCGGAGAGGGTCTCCACAAGCAGGTAGTTGGCTTAGCGAACTTTACTTGCCTTACTGGCCAATTAGAATTAGCTATTAACGCTAAGAAGAACTTTAGTAAGGTGAAAATTAAGAGTTCTTGCTCAAATGCAACAAATGGTGAAAGCTCTATTAATGATTTTAATATCATTGAGTGAGGAGAGTCAAGGAAGACAGGATTTTGCCTAAACTTTATATTCGTAAATGAAAAAGCGAAGGGAAAAGATTTGTTTATTTTACAATTAGAAAAAGTTTGAGGAAATTAACAATTATGCAATATAATTTTAATAAACATAGTTCATTTGAACTTTTTAACAAATAGGGTCGCAGACCTCTCAACATTAAACGGTTGCTCCAGGCAATTGACAATTTACAAGGTTTCAAACCTTACATGTTTCTAAAATCTTTATAAGATTTAAACAAATGAGCAATGAAATAATTAAAGCTTGAACGTGAATTGGAGTACAAAAAGTGCACCTTAAGAAATTCTAGAGAGAATGTTCTAGAGAAAGTGACAACTTTGAAAATAACAATAATAACAACATGAAAAATAAGATAGAAGTTCCTACAACTTCTTATATTTATACAGAATTAATATATGAGAATTATACAAAGAGGGCAGGTCACTTACTGTGAAACCTGAAGAAAGTGAAAGGGAAAGTTCTGGACTTCCCAAGTTTGAGCAGGAATCACTCGCCAAATGGGACAGTTTCCATTTCGTGAAACCTGAACATGACTCGCTCAAGAGTTTAAAGAATTGTTTTCCCTGATTATGGGAAAGGAACAAAGTAAATTTAAAACTTGTGTCACACAAGCAATTATGCAGAATTTAATTAATGTTAAACTAACAAAGAGGGAAGGGCACCTTGTGAGTGACACCTTATAGAAAGTTACAATTTTATTAATAATGATGGTTAGTAGAAGGTTGAGGAAAGATCATTGGGATATAGGATCAATGTTCATGGCCGTATTTAATATAAACGGACGATCGCGACGCGGTAGAAACGTGGAGCAAGCACTGTTTATCACTATAGTCTATGAAGATGGATGCAAAGTTCACTATAGAAACACTAAAGTTCATGAAAAAGAAAGTTATTGCAATTATGGAAATAACCGATTGCACTATATAGGTGAGAGTCTATTTTTTTGAAAAAGTTGTGATTTACAATTAAATGCGCCATAGAATGTTCCAGAGGTTCCAGCGGTGGAGGAAAGTTAGCTATTGCAAAAATTTGTAAGGAAGATTCCTCATTTTAACTAGCATTTTCACCAGAGCGTGAACAATACTTGACGGCAAGACTCGCAGATAGAGAACAAGATCTCGAAGGTTCCAGAACGACCTTAGCAGAAAATGGGGTTGAGAAAATCCAACGGAGGAACTAGCTTTATAATTATAGACAGCGGGTATTAGATAATATCCCACGTAGCGAGAGGGTTTCTCGTTTAAATAGCTTAAGAAAAGCTCTTTTTTAGTAATGTTGGTTTATACAAGAAAAAGCTCAACATGGCAAATCCCACGAAGAATGATTATTGCCCCAAAGTAAATGATTTCACACTGTCTATAAATTATAATTAAAAGCACTTGGAAGTTAAAACCATGAAGATGAGGTTAAAACCTTTAAAATGGTACTTATCTTGATTTCATGTTGAAGTCGAAGTTTCTGTTGAAGATTACTTAGCCAACATGGCGTAGAAGAGGGTGAGCCTCTTGGGTTGAGGAGGCAAGCTCGAGCGGAGCTTTGACTGAACGAGTCAACTGCAGACTAAGAAGTGAGAGCAGCTCAACGGAGCACGGAGGGTCCAAGAAGGGGGGAAAGAGAGGGGGGTAGGAGACAAAAGGAGAACATATAAACATTGCCAACTTGAAAATAAAAAAATTATCTTCTCTTGCTGAGCCGGTCTTCTAAGAGTTGATAACAGTTGATACTAGCGCAGCATGGTGAGTAAAGAAGTGGACGTAGTCCTCTTGCTCCAAGAGAAAATAGCTGACGATGGTAACAGGATCTGGTGACCAAATGGAGAAGTAAGTCCTCTAGCACCAGGAAAAATTGAGGAGCTTCAGAGATTCGCTGCGAGGTGACGCTAGGTGGGTCACAGAAGTTATATATCTGAAACATACTTATGAAGACATAAGAGATATGCCCAACAAGGAGAAAACAGATGATCACTGTTGGTGTTTGACAAAGAAGAAGGAAGAAATGAACATGCAAAGAGCAATAAAAATTATATCTCAGGTACCGTGTATTCAAAGAATACACCATCATTCACTCACTCATCATCGCCCAGCCAAAAATATTCAAGTTGGAAACATGGCATTTTGGGGATATGTTCGTTGTATGTCAAAACCGTACACTAAGGGAGGATTTTTGGATATTCAGGCTCTAAAGGGGTCTTAAGGGGGTTAAACCTGAATTTCATTGAATAACAATATCTCACGAGTCGTTTCATTTGTGGATGTGATACTCGGCATATAAACTAATCATTAAAAATACGCAGACATGTGTCTAAGGGTTTTTCGATGTGGTGTATTATTATGAGGTGAAAGGGGTGAAAAGTGGGGGTTGAAGGATTCCTAACGGAGCGTGTAGGCCTATCTCTTAAACGACATAGGCGAGAAATTTGAAACGCAGCGAAAAATCATCAGCTAAAAAGATAAGTAAATCGGTGTTCGACCGTTTTTTCATAAATTAATTTAAGGGGCCAATGGAGTCGGGTGAAATTCTGGGGGAAAAAGGAGAGAAAGTGTCCTAACTGACTAACTCACTCACCAAACTCAGGGGAAAAAGACAGCTTTAAAAATAAGTTAATAGGTGTTCAAGCGTTTTTTCATCAATCCAATTTAAGGGGCCCATGGGGAGGGGTGAAATTCTGGTAAAAATAATTGAAAGAAAATGTCCTGTCTGACTCACTCACTCATCACGCCCAGCGAAAACTATTAAAGTTGGAAATATGAAATTTTGGGAATATGTTCGCTGTATGTCGAAAACGTCAACTAAGGAATGATTTTTGTTTATTCGGGTTTTAAAGAGATGTTAAGGGGGTAAACGTGCATTTCATTGAATAACGATATATCATGAGTTGTTTCTTAGGGGATGTGATATTCGGTATATAAACTAATCATTAAAAATAATCAGACATATGTCTAAGGGTTTATCGATGTGGTGTATATTATGAGGTGATAGGGGTGAAAATTGGGGGTTGAGGGATTCTTGACGGAGCGTGTATCTCTTAAAGGACATAGGCGAGAAGTTTGAAATTCAGCGGGAAAAGAACAGCTTAAAATACAAGTAAATAGGTGTTCGACTGTTTTTTTTCATAAATCCAATTTAAGGGGCCCTTGGTGAGAGGTGAAATTCTGGGGGGGGAAAAAACAGGAAAGAAAGTGTCCTAACTGATTGACTCACTTACTCACTCATCAAACTCAGGGGGAAAACAGCTTTAAATAAGTAAATAGGTGTTCGACCGTTTGTTTCATAAATCCAATTTAAGGGGTTCATGGGGAGGGGTGAAATTATCAAAAATAAATGAAAGGAAATGTCCTGACTGACTCACTCACTCATCATAGCCCAGCCAAAATTATTAAAGTTAGAAACATGACATTTTGGGGATATGTTCGTTGTATGTCGAAAACGTCCACTAAGGAAAGAGTTTAGAATATTCAGGTTCTAAATAGGTGTTAAGGGGGGTAAACGTGCATTTCATTGAATAACCATATCTCACGAGTGGTTTCATTTGGGGATGTGATACTTGGCATATATACTAATCATTAAAAATAAGCTGACACATGTCTAATGGTTTTTCGATGTAGTGTATATTATGAGGTGAAAGGGATGAAAAGTGGGGGTTGAAAGATTCCTAACGGACCGTGTATCTCTTAAACGACATAAGCGAGGAGTTTGAAACTCGGAGGAAATCAATCAGCTTAAAAATAAATAAATAAATAAATAAATAAATAAATAAATAAATAAATAAATAAATAAATAAATAAATAAATAAATAAATAAATAAATAAATATGTGTTCGACCGTTTTTTCATAAATCCAATTTAAGGGGCCTATGGGGAGGGGTGAAATTCTGGAAGAAAAACGTCCCCTAATGAAGGATTTTTGGATGTTCACTCTCATCGACCAACCCAAACGATTAAAGTTAGAAGAATGATATTTTGGGGATATGTTTGTTGTGTGTCGAAAACGTCTACCAAGGAGGGATTTTTGGATATTCAGGTTCTAAAGGGGTGTTAATGGGGTTAAACCTGCATTTCATTGAATAAAAATATGACACGACTATGACGCGAGCGAATCGAGGCTAAAAATGAGATGATGTGCGTCTATGTATTACTCAATCACGCAAGTACCACTGGTCCGATTTACATGAATTTTACATGGAAGTAGCTGATTTACCTGGTTAACATATAGGTTACTTTTGATTTCAATAATTTGTACTATTTAAAGATGGCGACCATTTTAGTGACTTCACTACACCCTTTGGTTTAAAACTTTCATATTTCCATTTCAAATACCAAGAGAACGCTAAGAAATAGCAAACTTTTGATGGTATATACGAGGTTAAAAATTACATTTTCTATCCGAAAGGTATCTCCAACCGTTAGCGAGTAAAACCTAAATTTGTGCTATAAAACACGGTCAACGCCGAGCGGTGTAGTTGGACAAAATGGTCCATCCTTAATCTCCCTCTGCGCAGCACCTCGCCTATCCCCTGTTTTAACTGTCACCTTCATATTTTAATTTATTTATGATGCGTAGCGAAGCACGGGTACTTCAGCTAGTTACCGATATTTGTGAAAACAGGCTAATTCGTCACTGCTGATGGTAATTCTCTTCCTTTTTATGCTGATTTCTTACGATCGGTTACTTGTATTCACCCATTGTTATATACCACCCGCCCGGGTTGACTGAAAAGCGGTCTCAACGCGACACAGTTCTGATAGGTGCTATCGTTTTGTTTATTTGTTTATACGCACTTTATAAACAAATAAATATATTTCAGTTAACTTTTCAAAAAATCGGCCTACAAGACTTTTTCTGTAGGCTACTACTGAGACAATTTTGAAGATTTAGGTACAAACCACACCTTTTAACTCCCTCTGGTGTAATAGCTTGAGTTTTTTGAAACATACACCTTAGCGTTTGGAAGGAAGAAAGCTTTTATTTGTGCGTGACCGTTAATCATGCTATCATGAGCCATGAGATCTGCGCCACGAAATTTCATATGCATGATGATAACCCGCCTAATCTAATATTGTGTTGACCAAATCAAAATTGACACTTTGTACAGACAGCACTGAGAAAACGGCTTCAAAAGTATTTACCTTGGTGGCGTTTGCAGATACCCGTAGAAGTCCTCACTAAGTGTAGCCGCCGTCAGCACCGAAATTCGATCCTGCGATATTTACTGTCGACCAAAGTATTATGTGCACTCGAGTTTGAAGGTTGTTTGTGAAGTAACCAACAGACCTACATAAAATCCAATAACATCATCATTTTCGTCGTTCTATTCTACGTTAGTTCATTTAGGTTTGGAATTTTTAATTTATATTTTAATATTTTTTATCGCAGTTGAAACACAAAAAGTGCACTTTTTAAGCGTGTTTCAACCATGCGTACCATTTAAGAATTATTATCTCAAAAACCCGTCATCAGATCGAATCCAAATCTTAACCCAATATACATTGGAATGTTGTATAACTGGTTTATTAATTTCAAAATTTTGTGTGTCCAAGAAACAAAGTTGTTATCATTTTTGTAATGTAACTTTTTCTCGGCTCGGGGTGGTTGGAAAATGTAGTTCTTGGTCGCGTTCTAATCCTTATACATCGAAAAGTTATGCTGTATGACTGTGAAATACGTAAATTAATTCACTTATTTTATATCAGTTTGTAATTGTAGGGGGAAATAAGACATGATTCACCAGCTAGCCACTCCGGCGAAAGCTGTACAGCGTTGCCGAAATGGAGCCCATCACGCATCATGGCGCGCCTCGCTCGGAAGTGATGGGCTCCATCTCAGCAACGCTGTACAGCTTTTCTCGGAGCGGCTATCTGGTGAAACATGTGTTAATTCCCCGTACAAATACAAACCGCTATAAAATAAGTGAGTTAATTTACGTAGGCTATTTCACAGTCATACAGCATAACTTTTCGATGTATAAGGAGTACAAAGCGACCAAGAACTACATTTTCCAACCACCCGGAGCCGAGAAAAAGTTACCTTACAAAAATGATAACAACTTTGTTTCTTGGACACACAAAATTTTGAAATTAATAAACCAGTTATAAGCCTCCGTGGCTTAGGCGGCAGCACGCCGGCCTCTCACCGCTGGGTCCGTGGTTCAAATCCCGGTCACTCCATGTGAGATCTGTGCTGGACAAAACGGAGGCAGACAGGTTTTTCTCCGGGTACTCCGGTTTTCCCTGTCAACATTTCATTCCAGCAACACTCTCCACTATCATTTCATTTCATCTGTCTTTCATTTAATCATTGCCCCAGAGGAGTGCGTCAGGCCTCGGCAGCCGGCACAGTTCATATCCTTGCCGCTAGATGGAGGGCTTCATTCATTCCATTCCTGACCCGGTCGGAGACTGGAAGCAGGCTGTGTATTTTCTTTCAAACCAGTTATACAACATTCCAATGTATATTGTGTCAAAATTTAGATTTGTTCTTCTTGGCAGGTTTTTGAGATAATAAATCTTAAATGTGACGCATGGCTGAAACACGCTTAAAAACGTGCACTTTTTGTGTTCCAACTGCGATAAAAAATATTAAAATATAAATTAAAAAGTCCAAACCTACATGAACTAACGTAAAATAGAACGACGAAAATGATGATGTTATTGGATTTTATATAGGTCTATTGGTTATTTCACAAACAACCTACAAACTCGAGTGCACATAATACTTTGGTCGACAGTAGTGTTGGTGCAGCTTCCCATTGTAGTCCTGCCAGTTGATTTAAAGCGTGGGGTAGTAACCTAAGCATCCCGGTTGCAACGCCACTACCTTCCCCACATCCCCGTGGGATCAAAGTCTGCGCTAAGATTTCTGCCACAGATTTATTCAAACACAGAGAATGCAGTTAGATGAACTTTCTCTTTGCAGGTCGCGTTACAGCTAATTCCGTCGTCTACTTTAATGACAAGCCCGACTGACGCTAACCGCTAAGGTAGACACAGCTTCCTTTGTGCATCTTCTTCGTTAACGACAACAAAGTTATATCCCTCTTCCTTTGACATCCTCCAGACGTGAGCAGTGTAATGAAGACGAAAATTTCAACATATAAGCTTTTATTATGTTATTTAATTTTGCTTCTTTGTAATACTAAGGTATGTTTGTTTTAGTAAAGAAAACGAATTAGGCTGAAGGCGAGAGTGATGCTAACTAACGCAGAGAAATTAGTTTATTTATACGCCTTCAAAGAGCCCTTAACTATCAACGCTATGACAAATTGTTATATTTCTCACAGATATATCCACATGGGATTTGCGATGAATTTACGGCATTGAAGTTAGAGTTATTGATGTATATACATTTAGGAACTTTGCGACATCGTTGCTATTTATTCCCATGTACTTGGGTGTGTGTGTGTGTGGAATTTGTCTCATATCCTGTATAATTATGATGGCTGTATTCGTGTTTGCATTAATAATCAGGCACGGGATTGGGAGGGAGGCACCCGTGGCCTTTAATTGGGTACCATCCCGACTGTTTGCTTGAAGTAGGCATGGAAAACCACTTCTAGGATATATGAGGTACCAATCGAAACCAAACCTCAGGTGTGACAGCCAAGAATTCTGGCCACTGCACCATGAAGTTAGAATGCGATTGTAGCAAGCCCATAGCTTGGTGTTGCTCTTAACCTTGCAATCACATGCCGAAGGGCTTCATTCATACGTGGTATCTTAACCAATGAGTATGACGTTTCATTTTGGTGCTCTAATCAAGATTATTAAAAGGGGAGGATATTATTTATTATTGTTGCTAATTACAATCATTTAATTTTGACCTGGATTTTAAACATTGTGAGTTTGGAAATAATTTTAGACTAGTTCCCTGGTTCCAATATGATGGTCACGTCACAATAAATGCAATTTTGTTAGTATTCTACCACCAAACGCTACTTGATTCATCCCTAGAGACGGTGAAATTGCTATGATTCAAATTCTGACGCCTGATACAGGATAATGAAAAACCTGCCAGGGGTCCTCTTACATCAGTCAGCCTGCTAACGAAATAGTGATTGGTCGTAGATTGAAGAGGAATTGAGTGTCAGGATATATAGTTTGCGTACATAAGCTTGAGCAATAGATACCTTTCTAATGATGGTCGATGTGAATTAGGGGGCAAACTTGAACCAGCAATCTTAAATTTAGACGATCAGCTGTACCACTAACAAGGGAACTTGTTGAATCTTCCAGTATCGTAGGAATTTTGCATTAATAATAATATATTTAATGCAGCCAAACAGCCATAACTTAAAATATAGGTTACATTGATGGGTTACATATTTGCATAATCACTTATTTACATTGTTCTTTTTCTACAGAATTCTATGAGGTACCGTTCACACCTTTTTCCACATAACTTCTTCTCTCTTCTCCGTCAACGTTGCCAGAAGTTTCTCAGATGCACTGGTACTCGGTAGGGGTATGCTTGTCCTGAGGTCATCTACGAGGAAAGATTCCTTTGCCAGGAGATAAACAAGTCTAGATCTTGTCGTTTTGGATACTCCTATCACCTTCTTTATGTAGTTCACTTTCACCCTTTTCAAGGTGGATAGGTTCCTCGTTAAATGTGTCCAGATGATTCCACTGCCATATGTCATTATTGGAAGAATTTTTACTCTGAATAGCAACATTGCTGTCTCCAGACTGAGTGATCTGATATCTTTTATTTCGTGCATTGCCATCATTGCTTGGGTTACCTTCTCTGGGCCAAGTTTTGTGAAACAATATGCTCTCGATTGCAGTGTGATGCCTAAATATTTAAAGTCTGGAACTATCTTTAATTTTATATCCCGAATGAAAATCTCTACTGAGGCGGGTAATCTTCCTCCTTTTCGGAAGATCATGGTGTCTGTTTTTGAGATGTTGAAGTCCAGCATTAATGGGCTATAGATCGGGTCACAATGAGGACATCTGTGATGGTATTTCATTCCCAAATTAATTTTGAATATCCCTAGAGAGGTCAAAATTGTACCCGTTTGAAAACGGACGCGAGGCTTGTACTGGTTCAGGTGGCTACGCATATAGAATTCTCATATTCTCTACAACCAATATTGTTGTACTAATTTCAGTCCCCCAGCATCAATGAAGAAAGGGCCTACGCTGCGGTGTGATATGAGAAATCAAAGCGTACACCCACCATTTCTGCTACAAGATTTGCGTAATTTTTTTAAAGTGAACTAATTCGATTTCGCTAGAAATGACCTAAATAAATTTAGGAATGAACTAACATCACATATAGTCTACTGGTATTTTACGTAAGAACCAATCTACCTACATGCAAACCTTTAGTGAATTTGGGGGATTGGCGGCCGTTATGTTGCCTTACAAGCCCAACAAGAATTATTTTATGTTCATACGATAAAAATCATATTTAAATAGGGTATTTAATGACAACTAATTAAAGTTAATGCCAATGCCATTAAAAGTAATCCGCCAAATGTCAATAAAATAAATAACTTGAAGAGGTTTATTGAAGTAGTTTCGACCACATTGTGGTCTTCATCAGCATAAAAATTAATCTCAAGAAACAATTGGTGTTATGGTGTGGAAAACCATTTTTAGTGTTACCTTAGTCATCGAAATTTAATGTTTTTCAGTCGGTCAACACGATTGTACCCAATTGTGATGAGTGGTTCCCCAATCCTGAAAAATAATTGTACACGAGAGTAATCAGTTTCGATCGTCAAGCGATCACTATACACAAAGGCTATTAAATCTATGTTTATAAGTATGTGTAATGATATTTACAATATCCAGGCAGAGGGAGGCAACAGCTACACGGAAACTGACCAAACATCGCTCAAACAGCTATCAGTATCTAGGATCAGTAGCACATATCTTAACTAGTTACTAGTTGATACCCGTCAAAACATGACGATCATTGGGAAAATATTCACTGAAGGGTTCTCTTATACAGTATGCATTTTTTGAACGATTACTTTTTGACACTGTCGCAACTTTGGTTGGTTGGTTGGTTCTTAAGTTTAGGGGCTGCGACAACGCGGTCATGTAGCCCCGTGTACTTTGGGTGTGTGTAGAATCTGTCTGATAACCGGTGTTAATTGTGATGACTCTATTAGACTGTGTTTTTCTGTTTTTAAATTTAATTACTGCAACTTAGAATTTTTCAAATAGTTCCTACTTTCGCCGCCTAGTACCACCGTCAACGATTACTAGGCCAAGTTCAGAATTTAGCTACTAGACACCACCGCAGTCGGCTCTTGGCAACGAACATAGAAACCTAAGAGCGTTGTTTACATTCTTAACCTATCCAATTTAGCTTCACACAGGTGCAATTAGTGGAAGGTTCTTTAACATGCCATAAATCTATGACATGGGACCACCGAAGGAAGGCATACTCAGGGATTTTAACGCTCTTAAAAAATCCGACGGATTCGGCCGGGTTTGAACCCGCTATCTTGGGCATAGAAGCTCAGCGTGCAACCGACTACGCCACCGAAGCCGCCTTGTCGCAACTTTAAGGGCGTCGAAAGATCGACTTCGCAACATATAACTGGCCATGACTGAAACCTTGATGAGGCAAATAGAGACCTACACGTTCCAGAGTTTCCCCATGAGCTTTATTGATTGTGATAAAGTACGCCAAGCGAATTGGAAAATTGAAGTGTTTTATCGGAAGATGTAAAATCAAGTCGAAGTATTATAGCTCTCTGCCCATTAAGTGATTTGCCTCCACATATAGTTACCTAAAAGTTTGAGCTATGGAGCCACAACAATATTTCCCCCTTTTTAATTCTCATAAACAAAGCTCTCAGTAAGACCCGGCGGTATCCTCCATTTTTCTGGTGGAATAGAGTGAGTGTGCGCAAGCGCGGGAGCCACAGATATTACATTTTTATTTAATAATTTAAAAATATACCCTAACATATTTTTTTCGTTTAAAGACACTCTGCCAATCTACATGCCAAGAGCTCTCGTTAGAATGCATTACGAAGTCAATCGCTTAGTAGGTTATCTCAATCTCGCGGTAACAAAAATCACCTTAGCGTTTTAAATATATAGACTAGATGAAACCCGTCAAAACATGACGGACAATGGAAAACCAAATTACTGAAGAAGCTTCTTATATAAGTTACATTCTTTGTACGAATACTTTTTAGCACAATTGCAACTTTAAGGGCGTCAAAAGATAGCACTCTCAGCATTGCAACATATTGCTGGTCATGACTGAAAACGTGATGACGTCATCATCAACTTGCACAGTTTCCAGCCACTGGCCGGGTCTGTTTGGAACACAAGCCTCTCCAACGACTTCTGTCTTCCCACCATCTCTCAGCCTCCACCCTTGTCCAGTCTTCTCCTCTCTTCTTCACGCTTTCTTCCACCCCCTTCAGCCACCTGTTTCTCGGTCTCCCTCTTGGTCTCTTTCCTTCCCACTTCGTCTCGTGTATCCTCCTGGGTATCCTCTTCTCCTCCATTCCTTTTACATGTCCATACCATCTAAGTCTAGATTTCTCTATACCATCCTGTAATGGTTCCTCTTTCATTAATTCTCTGGTCCTCTCATTTCTTATTCTGTCCCTCTCTGTAGCTCCAATACTGCTTCTCAAGAACCTCATCTCACTGGCCTGTATTTTGCTCTTCTCCCTTCCTTCCATAACCCAGGTCTCCGAGGCATACGTCAGGATAGGGACATAGTACGTCCGATATATGATCATTTTGCTGTTCTGAGGGACATCCTTGCTTCATAACATGCTTCTCACACTCCTCCGGAATGCTTCTGCCTGTCTCCCCCGCTCATTTATTTCTCTATAGTTTCTTCCATTCTCTTGTATCAGGCTCCCCAGATACTTGAAACACTCCACTTTCTTCAGCTGTTCCCCACCAATTGTTATTCCTGTTGTGGTTCTTTCCTTCTTCCTTGTTGTGATCACCATCTCACTCTTATTTATGCCAAATTTCATCCCATAACCTTGAATTATTCCTTCCCACACGTCCAACTGTTCCTGTACCTCCTCCTCCTTGTTTCCCCAAATCATTAAATCATCTGCAAGCACCATTGCTTTCATCTTTACTTCCCCAATTACTTGTGCCACTCGGGTCATTATGTCATCCATCACCACAATGAAAAGTAACGGTGACAGTGCACTTCCTTGTTTCAGGCCGTTTCTCTGTTCCAACCAGTCCGATCTCTCTCCTCCCACTTTCACACAGCTCACGCTTCCCTTGTACATCTCCTTTATCCTCCTTATAGTCCATTTTTCTATTCCTCTATCCTCCAGGGACTTCCATACTTTGTTTCTGCATACACTGTCATATGCTTTCTCAATGTCCAGGAAGGCCATCAGTAGATCTGTTCCATACTCATAGTGCTCTTCTTGTAACTGCCTTACAGCAAAAATCAAATCCACTGTGGACCTTCCTGCTCTGAAGCCATGTTGTTCTTCCCTCATCCCTCATTCTATCCTTGTCCTAATTCTCCTTTCCAAAACTTACTCAAACATCTTTGCACAATGACTCATCAGTGTTATTCCCCGATAGTTTCTGCATTCTGTTCCACTACCTTTCATGAAGATCGGGACAATTATTCCCTTTTTCCAGTCCTCTGGGATCTTCTTCCCTTCCATGCTGTCTTCATCACTCGGTACAACCATTGTATCCCCACCTCTCCTGCTGCTCTCACCATCTCCACACTCAACTCATCCACACCCGGTGCCTTCCCTCCTTTCATCTTGTTCACTGCATCTTCCACTTCTTTCCATGTTACGTCCTTTTCTGTTCTCAGTTCATCTACTGTACCTCTTCCCCGATTTCTTCCTCCTCGCCGTGGTTTCCATTTGGGTTCAGGAGTTCTTCAAAATATTCTTTCCACATTTTCTTCAGTTCTTCCCTATTTTCTATCTCTTGTCCCCCTTTGTTAACCATTCTAACATAATCCGTAGGATCCTTCTGCCTCTTATTCTTTACCATCCCATACAGAACCTTTTTTGTACCTTCACTATCCTGCTGGTCATGACTGAAAACGTGATGAGGTAAATAGCCCAAAACGTTCAAGAGTTTCTCCTTGAACTTGATTGATTGTGATAAAGTAGGCCGAGCGAATAGGACATTGTTGCCTATTAAAATAAAATGTACTGTACCTGCAAGTGTTTTATCGGAAGGTGTTAAATCAAGTCGTAGGATTTGAGCTCTCTGCCTAATATTACTGCACCTATTATATCCGAATCCAAGCAATTTCTTACATATTTCTTACAATGAATATACTACCATATATGAGTCCTTGGGAAACGTTCAGATTTCTAAGGAGCATAACTATGGCTCAAACGTTCGGAGTATGTGGAGGCGAATCACTTAATTCCAAGGAATTGAAAAATTCAATAATAGGGAAATGAAGTAGCTGGCTTTCATCTTCAGTATCCAATCTGTTAACGCTGATGTATGTGTTTGAACTACTGGATATGAGTTCAATAACTTTTAAATTAATATCATTACATTGTTGCAGCTTGGCAAATATTTTATATTCCAGCAGATCAATTTTACTCTCACAACAGTAAAGACCAAAGTAACCACGCATAGATTTTACGCAAGAGAAATACAATGTAGAATAATGTTTACATTTGATCGTCAAAGACCTTACAGTACACTGTACTGCATAATATCTGGAATTGTTTCTGAAATGGGCTATTTATATTGGATTTTAAATGTGGCTTTGTATTATTCGATAACAGTATAGTGTCCTGCAATGACGGAGCCGCTAAATATTAAATGGCAAATAATACTTCCATTGCCGAAATCAACTGCGTAGTTAGACTCAGTACTCTAAACAAATAATCATTAAACAATTGTCTTATACAATGAAGTTCAACATGACCGTCCAGAGACTTTCGTACTCAAGTTGGTTGGTGTGGAGAATGCGATGAGACTGATCGCTTAAAATAAATTCCTTATAATTGTTCCTGCCAGCGAATTTTTTGCAATAGCTTGAAAACGCAGCTCAGAATGACGTTCTTCATTTTGTTATAAACAGTACGAAACTGCTCTAAATAAGCAATTTCCATCACCTGTTAAAGGTTATGGCAGTACATTTTGCAGGGGAACATAGAATCACTTCGCCAACTACTGGAATGACCAATACTCAATACTCACTTCAGCAGTCACCCTAATGGAGGCAGTTTTTGAATTCTATGTATGTCCCGTGCATGTCAGGAATCGTATTAACACATGGAGGCCCACCTATTCTTGTCTATCGCCCCGGAGACCCGGGTTACATTTCCTGCTCTGCCAAGAAATTTAATTCTGGTCTGAGGGCAATAACGGGGCACATTCAGTCTCTTGAGGTATAACTAAGAAGAGGAAGGTTTAATTCCCACCTCTACAATCTTGGATGTGGTTTTCCGTGGTTTCCCACTTCCACTTAAGGCAAATACCGGGATGGTTCCAAACTTAAGGCCTTGGCCGTCTCCTTGCCATTTACCACCTTAATTACAAAATAATACACACAGTAATGCAGCCATCACAATAACACAGGTTGTCAGAGAAAATTTCACACATACACACCCAAGTATACGGGGCTGAGTGACCACGATGTCGGAGCCGTTCAAACGAATTATGTTTGCCTAGTGTCTCTCATGGCGAAAGCAATTGTGGACACGCGCGAGTGCCTGGAAAACTACTTTTTTCTTGAATAATTTAAGAGTATATCGAGGATGCATAATTATAACTTTTAGTCTAGCACGCTAATAACTTGACCACCGAAGCATTGGGAAGAAATTGCAATATTAAGGTACATAAACAACTTAGCCTACACATTCAACTGTCGGTTAATGTTCTTCAACATTTCCCTTCTTAAATATTCCCCTCCTTTATAATTCTCCATCACGTGAAAACGTGCCATGTCTTGTGTTTTAATTATATCGATGCAATTGTGCTGCCATCTGCTGTCAGTTACTGGAACTATATTGGCGATGTACTGCCATCTGTTGTCAGTTATAGTATGCAGATATTTAAGCGGCGTACTGAGGACAACAGTTTGTCATTTGATCACATGCTGTAATGCAATGGTAAAACGGAAATAAAACGTATTGAGAGGGAATGTAGAAATATGTATCTTTAACAGACATAAAACCTTACTAATACTCCTTGATTAAACAATATTTCAGTGGTAAAAAAAAAAATATTGACGAGGGGTGGGATCGAACCGGTGTACCTTGGAACCACAGTGAGTCGCCTTAACAAAAAACTTACTCGCGCACTTTCGTTCAGCAGCAGACGCAGCCGTTCATTATCTTCAAAAGCCGCTGTTTGAAGGAAATAATCCATTTCATTATTCAAATATATCAATGTTGCACATTCGTATACGTTCATACTGTTATTATATTTTATTGTCAGAACTTGGTTATTGTATGTTTTCAATTCCATGGAAGCTTATTAAATAACTTACCTTTTAATGGACTTCTCACCGCCATTTTGTCATGACCCCGGGCGGATTGTTCGCATGCGTGAGGGGAAAGAATTTTGCTATTTTCTATATTAATTCAAAAATATACCGTAATATATTTGTTTATTTTAGAGACACTCTGCGAATCTAGAGGCCAAGAGCTTTCGTTAGAGTGCTCTACGAAGTAAATCGGATCTGTCGTTCTCTCAATCTCGTGTTAACAAAAATCACCCTACTGTTTTAAATATATAGATGCTGGTTTAATCACTAATGCAACAAAATAAGTGTATATTGAGACCGTCGGTGGAGCTGTCAGGATAGCCAACAGCCGAAATGACTTACCTAACATCTCATCCGTCGGACATAATTGCCGTGAGGATCAGGTGAACTTCCAAATAGGCCAAAGCGGCACGAGAAACTGTGGTCCACAGGGATCGTGGTACATGGTGACGATGGTCATAGACTGCCTAAGGAAAGGTTCACCTTAAAAACTAGACTGAGAAAATAAACATCCAGACTTATGTAAAACACCGTGAAAATTTATTGTTAAAATTCACAAGCCCCTAGTCTAGTTCGGAGGGTATCAATCGGCTATTCCGCAAGCTAATAAACAAACAAAAATAAAGAGCAGGTCCCTACCTGAGAAGTTACGGAAAACCCTCGCGAAAGATCTGTCTCACAATAACAAAGCAACAACAGCAACACTAGGAAAATGGTACGACGCAAGTCCCTAGTTTACTCTTTGTAAGCCATAGTCATCTAATGTGTGTAGTTACGGTGACGACTGCGTAGTAAAGACTACGTCTAACATCGCATTGCCTGCGCTCCACAAGCTACGAACTCAAGGTTCGAGCAAGCTTCAGGTCGCTACAAAAGTATCAGCTGTCCTAGTCATTTCCTCAAAAGGAAATACCTTCATCTGCTCGGCCATGTCAGCAGGTTCCAAATGCAAAAGAACAAAGTTAGATAGAAAGAAATCGTTAGTTAGCTTTTGTTTTACCAAAATTATGCGTTTTATTATTAAGATGTCGGTTTAGGTTTATCGTTGGTTTATGGCGAATAATACTGACAATAGCCTGGGCACGGAGTGTCTCCACTGAGATCATTCTCCACCAAAAGCCTCGACTAAAAAGTCGGAATATAATCAACGAGCAATAACAACTCGGACACACAATAACACAAGTTACCAGCGGCACCAGGCTCGCGTTCAATAACTCTGGGATGGGCCTGCACACTCAGTCACCCTCCAATAACATCTGGTCAACAATCCCGGACAAGGTACACACAAATACCTTTATACAATTAATTCCTCCTATAACAGGGTAGCCTACAACATACTATAGAAAACCTGACATAACTGTACACGTCAAACGACGGTACACGCAACAGTGCGTTTAACTAACAAAAAACAATCTATAAAACATGTGATCAGATACAAGAATGGACACTGGGTTCCATGAGCTAAGTTGCAATGAAAGGAAAAGTGAATACAACAAGCATTCTGTCTATTGTCAAAGTAATTCTGTCTCACAATACAGGCGTGCTTTCAAGGGCACTGGGTCACAAACCAGTTTGTGTCGCTGGCAGGCTACAACATTCCTGCGCTCATTTGACACAACATACTATCAAGGCCGGCGATTTAAACAAAAATAAAAAACTGTACAACTCGCCTCATCATAAAATCTTTACCGTAGGTTATAAACCTCGAAGAATACGTGTATAAAAACATGCTATAAATCAGAATACAATAATATAATTCCGTCTTTCAAACCAAAGACATGTAAATGATAGCAATGTCACTATTGCTGGAGCTCTTTGCTCTCAAAAATATAATTCAGCAGTTGCTTGTACAACATCAAATAAATACGTGTCTTCACATGGCACTAACAAAATAATAATTGTGGCGCAGATTCCACACTCTGGATCTGCTTAATGATACGTAGGGAACTGGGATCGATGCCAGACGACGAAACATCCCTTTCACTTATAAGGTCCACACTTTACCAAGAATGGCTTCTGAGCTCATTTCAAATGAAATATAATGCAGTTACAAAACTGGTAATTACAGTCGATTACCTAACTGATACGACTGTTCTAACGAAGTCAGGGGTGTAACAAAGACTGGCTGCAAAGAATGCAGTTAAAGAAATAACCATGGCATCTGATTGCCATAACTAAAGTCAGCAAGGACTTGAAAAATCACCCCAAATAGGGTTAAACAAAGTAGCCTCAAATGACTACGGTCACGTCTAGCAAAAGATAGGCATTGACGTTCTACGACGTTCATCAAGCTGCACCAGGGTTGACCAAAATGTCTGACCAAAGGGTGTCTCACTCTAACTGAAATAAATGACATCTAATTAGACTAGTTACATTCCCTACCTATAAAAATGGCCGATACTGAGTTCGGTTGGTTCACTAACTACATTAAACCTACTATACCACCAGAAACTAGAACGGGAAAGGGTGTACAAAAACTCACGAAATGGAGGAGCTCTCACTAAGCTCTCAGTTCAACGACAAGGGTTGAACAAATGCATCCCTGGCTCTCCGGAACGGTATTATCCTCATCAGGACTTCTCCAAAGACCAGGGTTCGATCTGTCCCTGTCGATAACCTCGTGGATGTACTGGATATGCCTCGGAATGGCATCCTGGTTTCCATCCTCCTTTTTCGCTGTTCTGGATGTTCCACCATCATGCTGGTTTCAATAGAAACATCACCCTCATACCATGATGGTATTAGCCCATGATGTCGGTCTCAAACATGGTGTAGAATAGTCTGATCACGTGGGTGGTAAAATAAATCGTGTAGTAGTTCATTCTTTCACTTCAAAATCACAATGTCCGTAGTAAATGTTACAGGCTTTAATTGCAATAGATAACACAGCCTTTACTTCGCAGATATGAATTAATACGTGGGCAAGCACTGTTCTATGGTTCTTCACGTGTGCTGACGCCACTTTTACATCACGTGGCATCCGTGAAATGTGCGTCGTTTTGGAATTGAAAAATTCACTGTGGCAATTCAAATATGTTATACATTCATAATCACACTTATTCAAAGTAGTTATAACACGTTTACCTCTATATTTTTCACCAGGCACTCGGCCCTCCACAAACACGTGGGTACAAAAATGTGGTGTTACGGTAATGTTACAATTTTCACTATACTTGCCAATTATTTCCCAATATGCTTCTTGTTGCTCACTGTGCATAAATAACAGTGATTTGTAGTATTCTCGTGCACGATGGCACCTGATAATAACTTCCACGCTAAGCAGCGGATATTTTCTACGTCTTATAGGACGGATGCAATTTCACGCCTCTACGGGACGGATTCTCCAGACGTAGTGCAAGGCACTGAGTTCCTCTAGGAAGTAGGTCGTCAAACCGAAGTCGTTGAGCGACTACTTACATTCCTGTTTGCGTATCTGCAAGGGTATTACTTTACCTTAAGCGAAAATTACATTCTCCAAAATGTTTTAATAATGCTGAATGACGAAATGGAATATTCTGAGTCTCGTGGAAAGATAAAATTAATTAATAAGACCTCAGATAAATAATTAGCAGACTTCACCAAAGTCAAAAGTGCGATTCACCGCTACTTCAAAGAGTATAGCGTGAGCTCTCAGCTCCAAGTGGCTTTCTGGGTGTGTTCAAAGGTACTACATCCCATCATAAATGTGCTGTTATAAAAAATATCACATGAACCTTGGCTCAGCGGGTTCATCTGCCTCTCCGTCGTTTCAAATAAAATGTTGGGATGACATTTTTATTTGACTGAAAGTTCATTCATAAGTGATATTTTTTTCCATAATTCCATCGGTGGTTCTTTTCTTGGATTGCGTCGTTCGTCAGCGTCGTTCGTCAGCAAGAATCTCCCTCGACGATACTGTTCTTCAGTCGGAGTCTTCTTCAAAGAGTTCTCCTATTCAATCTTCATCCTCGTAATATCGTCGTTCCTTTGCCTTTCTGGCATCGTCCATCCTCTCGGAAGCCTTGACAAATCGTCGCTTGTTCATCACCGGCTCTATGCAGTGGATTTCAGCTTCGACAGTCTTCTGATTGTTCTTTTTGGAGCGCGAGTCTTCCCTCGGAGTTCGGTTCTGATCTCCCTCTTTTCGGATTTGGGGTTCTCGAAGTTGTTGAAGATACTCACGGCTCTCCCGTGCTCTTCCTCTCCAATCTCTATCTGGCTGGTATCTAGGGTCTCGATCTCTGTGATACCCTCTACTGTATCGGTAGTCCCTACGGATACTTCCGTGCTGTGTGTTTCTGCCATTATTCCCTCGGCGATCGTTTTCGTGACGACGGTCGTCGTTCGTCCCTCGGTCGAATCGCCGGTTCCAATGACTACGACGGTCATCTCGCTGGTCTCGAGCATATGGAGTGTTGTTCCATTCTCTTCTACCGTAGTTGTAATTGTTATTACGTTGTCCAGAGCTCTCTTGGGTTTGCGTCTGTTGTGGCGTCTGGCTCACTTTGTCGACAGTAGTTAAGTTGACATGTCTCTCCTCACGCCTATCAGCCTTCTGCTGACGGTGTGTCGGGAACTGTTCAGTGTTTGCATCCAACCGTCGCAGGAATTGGTCACACTGCTGAAAAGTGGATGCGCCTGCAGCAATCAACACACGTTGCACGTCTACAGGGTATTGCCAAACGATGGTGTTTACTAAGTCTTGTTCAGATAACGGGGGTTGAAGACAACGAAGCTTCGCAAACTGGATCGCGAAGTAGTTCGCATAACGCGTTGGAGTATTAGAGCTGTATCTGCGAGTATACATCTCAGCTCTGAGGCTCTGCTGGATGTCGCTCGACCAGTACGTTCTTAACAAGGCCTCTTTGAAATCCTGGTATCCCACAAACGATTATCGGAATGCTCTAAACCAGGTGCTGGCTTGCCCCTCAAGCAAACGCTCTATAACTCGGAGCTCCCTCTCCGGAGTTACCATGGTGTCTCCCAAGTAGCTTTCTACGTTGGCCAGAAATTCAACTGGAGTAATGCCACTTCCAGTGCCAAAAGAAGCGAGCTGGTTGCTCCTCTCTCGAACGGATAATAGTTACATTTCCCTGCGGATGCGCGGGTCTAAATGAATTCTGCATGTAGTTATGCGTAGGTGTGTTCGTGTCATGACTAAGTCGATTGGGTGCTGGTTGAAAAGGATGGGCGTCAAAGTTAAAAGTCTGACTTTGCGCTGAACCAGTGAATTGTGATGGTTGCGGTTCTATAGGTGCGCTGGGTTGGAAATGAGTATGCATCATCCCGGCGGATTGAGATACGGGTGTTTCCTGGGAGTCTCCCATCTCTGGGGGTAAGTGTCTATCTATAGGAAGCGTCTCAAGTCTGTCAAGACGTCTTTCAATAACCTCGAGTCCTGGAATGGTTCTGGCTGCGACTTTATTGCCTAAGTCGTTAAGTTGTAGCTCGATCCTATCGACTTTCCCTTTGAGGTTCGTGTCTACTTCGCGTATTGCCGTCCTGAGGTTATAGCTAAGGTCTAACCTCTCGGTTACCGCGACTTCCTCGAATCGTTTCTGTAAGGAATCGATTTCTCCTTCGACTCTCGACACGTTGTCTTGGATCGTTCCAACATCGTCTCTGACCTCGGCTACCTTAGCCTCCACTGTGGTCTTGTGCTCGTCGAGGTCACCCCTCAATAACATGAGATCGATTTTGTGTTCCTCACGATGAACGTCAACTGTTTCACGTAGGCCTGCCACGGTTTCTGTTAACTCCGTAATATTTCTCCTATTGGTGTTTAATTCGTCCTTGACTTCAATCATGCCATCAACGATCGTCTTGACGTTGTTATTCACGGCATTGGCTGCACCTCTCATCAAAATCAGTCCAATATTCATGGTAGCCATGTCCTTTTTCACGGTGTCCATAAATCCCTCGACGTGAGTCAATTGAGTCCCAAATTCTTCTCGAGTGTGCTCCAGGTCGGCTCTCATATCTATCTGGACTCTGTTTATTGTCGTTTGAATTTGAGCTGTGTGCTCCTCCAATCGGGTCTGCACGTCCTCCCTAGCTCTATTCATCTGGTCGGTTAAGCAATCTACACGCTGGTTAGCCTCCTGATGGTGTCGTATGTCATCAACCCTAACAGCTGCTAAACCTGCCGTAAGATCATTCCTAGCTTCGACTCTATATGCGTCCATGTCGGCCCTGACCTGCGTTAAATCAGCCCTAACATTGTTAACTGACTGGGTGTTAACATCTAAATCTAGTCTTACTTGGTCCACATGACCACTCACATTGTTTATTGACTGGGTGTTGACTTCTAACTCCTGTCTAACATTGTTGACAGCTTGGGTATTCTGACCTAAGTCACCTCGGACTTCACCTAAATCACCTCTTACATCACCTAAATCAGTCCTTACAGTACCTAAGTCACCTCGGACTTCACCTAAATCAGCAGTAATCTGCTGGATGTTGGCATTAACACCTGCCATCATCTCCCCAAACACACGACGAATAGTTTCCTCATCCATTGACAAGAAATACATATGAGAAAGTGAGGGATCAATTTCTAATGGAACTTACAGCTATGATTAGTTACGTGGTGGTATAAAGCTTGTTTCATTTGAATAAATATCACGCGTACAGCTGGAGTATGCAAACTAAGTGCTTCTACATTTACAAAGACAACGGCGAGCAAAGCAAAGTATTACATTTACTCAGGATGAGACATCATCAAAGAAAATCGTATCCTTCATTTATCTAACACTAAAGCCTCACCCCATGGACTTCTATCAAACATGAATGCCTTGCGGTCAACTGATCTGCAGTACGACTTTCTAAGTTCGTCCCAGTCCTGTCAATTTACCATTAATCAACATTAAGATCCTCCTAAATAACATATAACTGACGGTCACCACGTTAACGTCGGCACATGAGTTGGGCGCCATTTTATGAGACCGTCGGTGGAGCTGTCAGGATAGCCAACAGCCGAAATGACTTCCCTAACATCTCATCCGTCGGACATAATTGCCGTGAGGATCAGGTGAACTTCCAAATAGGCCAAAGCGGCACGAGAAACTGTACTCCACAGGGATCGTGGTACATGGTGACGATGGTCATAGACTGCCTAAGGAAAGGTTCACCTTAAAAACTAGACTGAGAAAATAAACATCCAGACTTATGTAAAACACCGTGAAAATTTATTGTTAAAATTCACAAGCCCCTAGCCGAGTTCGGAGGGTTTCAATCGGCTAGTCCGCAAGCTAATAAACAAACAAAAACAAAGAGCAGGTCCCTACCTGAAAAGTTACGGAAACCCCTCGCGAAAGATCTGTCTCACAATAACAAAGCAACAACAGCAACACTAGGAAAATGGTACGACGCAAGTCCCTAGTTCAAGTTACAAGATCAAGCTAATATCTGAATTTACATTTAACAGGGTAGCAAAACAAATCTAAGTTAGGATGATACCATCTCCACATTTACATTTAACGTTAATTCATCTAGTTAATCCTATCATTTAATAACACAATTTACGGCGATGACGTCCGTAATAGAAAACAATTACATTCAAAGCTAAGTGAATAGCCATGTAAAAAAACATTTAATTATTCTTAGTAACTACGTGCTAACAGCACTTAATAGGGTAACATGTAGGATTCATACACTTTTACATCATAAATAAGTAATGAAAGAGACAACAGTTTTATTAAAATGCCTGCCTGCACCTTGGTTTACTCTTTGTAAGCCATAGTCATCTAATGTGTGTAGTTACGGTGACGACTGCGTAGTAAAGACGACGTCTAACATCGCATGGCCTGCGCTCCACAAGCTACGAACTCAAGGTTCGAGCAAGCTTCAGGTCGCTACAAAAGTATCAGCTGTCCTGGTCATTTCCTCAAAAGGAAATACCTTCATCTGCACGGCCATGTCAGCAGGTTCCAAATGCAAAAGAACAAAGTTAGATAGAAAGAATTCGTTAGTTAGCTTTTGTTTTACCAAAATTATGCGTTTTATTATTAAGATGTCGGTTTAGGTTTATCGTTGGTTTATGGCGAATAATACTGACAATAGCCTGGGCACGGAGTGTCTCCACTGAGATCATTCTCCACCAAAAGCCTCGACTCAAAAGTCGGAATATAATCAACAAGCAATAACAACTCGGACACACAATAACACAAGTTACCAGCGGCGCCAGGCTCGCGTTCAATAACTCTGGGATGGGCCTGCACACTCAGTCACCCTCCAATAACATCTGGTCAACGGGAACAATTCCGGACAAGGTACACACTAATACCTTTATACAATAAATTCCTCCTATAACAGGGTAGCCTACAACATACTATATAAAACCTGACATAACTGTACACGTCAAACGACGGTACACGCAACAGTGCGTTTAACTAACAAAAAACAATCTATGAAACATATGATCAGATGCAAGAATGGACACTGGGTTCCATGAGCTAAGTTGCAATGAAAGGAAAAGCGAATACAACAAGCATTCTGTCTCTTGTCAGAGTAATTCTGTCTCACAATACAGGCGTGCTTTCAAGGGCACTGGGTCACAAACCAGTTTGTTTCGCTGGCAGGCTACAACATTCCTGCGCTCATTTGACACAACACACTATCAAGGCCGGCGATTTAAACAAAAATAAAAAACTGTACAACTCGCCTCATCATAAAATCTTTACCGTAGGTTATAAACCTCGAAGAATACGTGTATAAAAACATGCTATAAATCAGAATACAATAATATAATTCCGTCTTTCAAACCAAAGACATGTAAATGATAGCAATGTCACTATTGCTGGAGCTCTTTGCTCTCAAAAATATAATTCAGCAGTTGCTTGTACAACATCAAATAAATACGTGTCTTCACATGACACTAACAAAATAATAATTGTGGCGCAGATTCCACACTCTGGATCTGATAATGATACGTTGGGAACTGGGTTCGATGCGAGACAATGAAACATCCCTTTCACTTATAAGGTCCACACTTGACCAAGAATGGCTTCTGAGCTCATTTCAAATGAAATATAATGCAGTTACAAAATTGGTAATTACAGTCGATTACCTAACTGATACGACTGTTCTAACGAAGTCAGGGGTGTAACAAAGACTGGCTGCAAAGAATGCAGTTAAAGAAATAACCATGGCATCTGATTGCCATAACTAAAGTCAGCAAAGACTTGAAAAATCACCCCAAGTAGGGTTAAACAAAGTAGCCTCAAATGACTACGGTCACGTCTAGCAAAAGATAGGCATTGACGTTCTACGACGTTCATCAAGCTGCACCAGGGTTGACCAAAATGTCTGACCAAAGGGTGTCTCACTCTAACTGAAATAAATGACATCTAATTAGACTAGTTACATTCCCTACCTATAAAAATGGCCGACGCTGAGTTCGGTTGGTTCACAAACTACATTAAACCTACTATACCACCAGAAACTAGAACGGGAAAGGGTGTACAAATACTCACGAAATGTAGGAGCTCTCAGTTCAACGACAAGGGTTGAACAAATGCATCCCTGGCTCTCCGGAACGGTATTATCCTCATCAGAACTTCTCCAAAGACCAGGGTTCGATCTGTCCCTGTCGATAACCTCGTGGATGTACTGGATATGCCTCGGAATGGCATCCTGGTTTCCATCCTCCTCGTTCGCTGTTCTGGAAGTTCCACCATCATGCTGGTTTCAATAGAAACATCACCCTCATACCATGATGGTATTAGCCCATGATGTCGGTCTCAAACATGGTGTAGAATAGTCTGATCACTTGGGTGGTAAAATAAATCGTGTAGTAGTTCATTTTTTTAACTTCAAAATCACAATGTCCGTAATAAATGTTACAGGCTTTAATTGCAACTAGATGAAACCCGTCAAAACATGACGGACAATGGAAAACAAATTTACTGAAGAAGCTTCTTATATAAGTTACATTCTTTGTTCGATTACTTTTCAGCACTATTGCAACTTTAAGGGCGTCAAAAGATAGCACTCTCAGCATTGCAACATATTGCTGGTCATGACTGAAAACGTGATGTGGTCATCATCATCTTGCACAGTTTCCAGCCACTGGCCGGGTCTGTTTGGAACACAAGCCTCTCCAACGTCTTCTGTCTTCCTACCATCTCTCAGCCTCCACCCTTGTCCAGTCTTCTCCTCTCTTCTTCACGCTTTCTTCCACCCCCTTCAGCCACCTGTCTCTCGGTCTCCCTCTTGGTCTCTTTCCTTCCCACTTCGTCTCGTGTATCCTCCAGGGTATCCTCTTCTCCTCCATTCGTTTTACATGTCCATACCATCTAAGTCTAGATTTCTCTATACCATCCTGTAATGGTTCCTCCTTCATTAATTCTCTGGTCCTCTCATTTCTTAATCTGTTCCTCTTTGTAGCTCCAATACTGCTTCTCAAGAACCTCATCTCACTGGCCTGTATTTTGCTCTTCTCCCTTCCTTTCATAACCCAGGTCTCCGAGGCATACGTCAGGATAGGGACATAGTACGATATATGATCTACTTGCTGATCTGAGGGACATCCCTACTCCATAACATGCTTCTCACACTCCTCCGGAATGCTTCTGCCTGTCTCCCCCGCTCATTTATTTCTCTACCGTTTCTTCCATTCTCTTGTATCAGGATTCCCAGATACTTGAAACTCTCCACTTTCTTCAGCTGTTCCCCACCAATTTTATTCCCGTTGTGGTCCTTTCCTTCTTCCTTGTTGTGATCACCATCTCACTCTTATTTATGCTAAATTTCATCCCATATCCTTGTATTATTCCTTCCCACACGTCCAACTGTTCCTGTACCTCCTCCTCCTAGTTTCCACAATCATCAAATCATCCGCAAACACCATTGCTTTCATCTTTCCTTCCCCAATTACTTGTGCCGCTCGGGTCATTATGTCATCCATCACCACAATGAAAAGTAACGGTGATAGTGCACTTCTTTGTTTCAGGCCGTTTCTCTGTTCCACCCAGTCCGATCTCTCCTCCCACTTTCACACAGCTCACGCTTCCCTCGTACATCTCCTCCTTATAGTCCATTTTTCTGCTCCTCTATCCTCCAGGGACTTCCATACTTTGTTTCTGCATACACTGTCATATGCTTTCTCAATGTCCAGGAAGGCCATCAGTAGATCTGTTCCATACTCATAGTGCTCTTCTTGTAACTGACTTACAGCAAAAATCAAATCCACTGTGGACCTTCCTGCTCTGAAGCCATGTTGTTCTACCCTCATCCCTCCATCTATCCTTGTCCTAATTCTCCTTTCTAAAACTTTCTCAAACATCTTCGCACAATGACTCATCAGTGTTATTCCCCGATAGTTTCTGCATTCTGTTCTACTACCTTTCTTGAAGATTGGGACAATTATTCCCTTTTTCCAGTCCTCTGGGGTCTTCCTTTCCTTCCATGCTGCCTTCATCACTCGGTACAACCATTGTATCCCCACCTCTCCTGCTGCTCTCACCATCTCCACACTCAACTCATCCACACCCGGTGCCTTCCCTCCTTACATCTTCCTCACTGCATCTTCCACTTCTTTCCCTGTTAAGTCCTTTTCTGTTTGCAGTTCATCTACTGTACCTCTTCCCCGATTTCTTCTTCCTCGCCGTGGTTTCCATTTGGGTTCAGGAGTTCTTCAAAATATTCTTTCCACATTTTCTTCAGTTCTTCCCTATTTTCTATCCCTTGTCCCCTTTTGTTCACCATTCTGACATAATCCGTAGGATCCTTCCGCCTCTTATTCTTTACCATCCCATACAGGACCTTTTTTGTACCTTCACTATCCTGCTGGTCATGACTTAAAACGTGATGAGGTAAATAACCCAATACGTTCAAGAGTTTCTCCTTGAGCTTGATCGATTGTGATAAAATAGGCCGAGCGAATAGGACATTGTTGCCTATTAAAATAAAATGTACTGTACCTGCAAGTGTTTTATCGGAAGGTGTTAAATCAAGTCGTAGGATTTGAGCTCTCTGCCTAATATTACTGCACCTATTATATCCGAATCCAAGCAATTTCTTACATATTTCTTACAATTAATATATTAGCATATATGAGTCCTTGGGAAACGTTCAGATTTCTAAGGAGCATAACTATGGCTCAAACGTTCGGAGTATGTGGAGGCGAATCACTTAATTCCAAGGAATTGAAAAATTCAATAATAGGGAAATGAAGTAGCTGGCTTTCATCTTCAGTATCCAATATGTTAACGCTGATGTATGTGTTTGAACTACTGGATATACGTTCAATGACTTTTAAATTAATATCATTACATTGTTGCAGCTTGGCAAATATTTTATATTCCAGCAGATCAATTTTATCCTCACAACAGTAAAGACCAAAGTAACCACGCATAGATTTTACGCAAGAGAAGTACAATGTAGAACAATGTTTACATTTGATCGTCAAAGTACACTGTACTGCATAATATCCGGAATTGTTTCTGAAATGGGCTATTTATATTGGATTTTAAATGTGGCTTCGTATTATTCGATAACACTATAGTGTCCTGCAATAACGGAGCCGCTAAATATTACATGGCAAATAATACTTCCATTGCCGAAATCAACTGCGTACTTAGACTCAGTACTCTAAACAAATAATCATTAAACAATTGTCTTATACAATGAAGTTCAACATGACCGTCCAGAGACTTTCATACTCAAGTTGGTTGGTGAGGAGAATGCGATGAGACTAATCGCTTAAAATAAATTCCTTATAATTGTTCCTGCCAGCGAATTTTTTTGCGATAGCTTGAAAACGCAGCTCAGAATGACGTTCTTCATTTTGTTATAAACAGTACGAAACTGCTCTAAATAAGCAATTTCCATCACCTGTTATAGGTTATGACAGTACATTTTGCAGGGGAACATAGAATCACTTCGCCAACTACTGGAACGACCATAGGCCTATACTCAATACTCACTTCGGCAGTCACCCTAATGGAGGCAGCTTTTGAATTATATGTCCCGTGCATGTCAAAAATCGTATTAACGCATGGAGGCCCACCTATTCTTGTCTATCGCCCCGGAGACCCGGGTTACATTTCCTGCTCTGCCAAGAAATTGAATTCTGGTCTGAGGGCAAAAACGGGGCACATTCAGTCTCTTGAGGTATAACTAAGAAGAGGAAGGTTTAATTCCCACCTCGACAATCTTGGATGTGGTTTTCCGTGGTTTCCCACTTCCACTTAAGGCAAATACCGGGATGGTTCCTAACTTAAGGCCTTGGCCGTCTCCTTGCCATTTACCACCTTAATTACAAATACACACAGTAATGCAGCCATCACAATAACACAGGTTATGAGAGAAAATTTCACACATACACACCCAAGTACACGGGGCTGAGTGACCTCGATGTCGGCGCCCTTCAAACGAATTATGTTTGCCAAGTGTCTCTTATGGCGAAAGCAATTGTGGACACGCGCAAGTGCCTGGAAAACTACTTTTTTTCTTTAATAATTTAAGAGTATATCGACGATGCATAGTTATAACTTTTAGTCTAGGACGCTAATAACTTGACCACCGAAGCATTGGGAAGAAATTGCAATATTAAGGTACATAAACAACATAGCCTACACATTCAACTGTCGGTTAATGTTCCTCAAAATTTCCCTTCTTAAATATTCCCCTCCTTTATAATTCTCCATCACGTGAAAACGTGCCATGTCTTGGGTTTTAAATATATCGATGCAATGGTGCTGCCATCTGCTGTCAGTTACTGGAACTATATGGGCGATGTACTGCCATCTGTTGTCAGTTATAGGAACTGATTGCAGATATTTAAACGGCGTACTGAGGACAACAGTTTGCTCTTTTGATCACATGCTGTAATGCAATGGTAAAACGGAAATAAAACGTATTGAGAGGGAATGTAGAAATATGTATCTTTTACAGACATAAAACCTTACTAATACTCCTTGACTAAACAATATTTCAATGGTAAAAAAAAAAAATACATATATCGGCGAGGGCTGGGATCGAACCGGCGATCCTAGGTATCACTGTCTGTCGCCTTAACCACATAGCTACTCGCGCAATCTTGTTCAGCAGCAGACGCAGCCGTTCATTATCTTCAAAAGCTGCTATCTGAAGGAAATAATCCACTTCATTATCCAAATAAATCAATGTTGCACATTCGTATACGTTCATACTGTTATTATATTTTATTGCCAGAACTTGGTTAATGTATGTTTTCAATTACATTGAAGCTTATTAAATAACATACATTTTAGTGGAATTGCCACCGCCATTTTGTCATGACCTCAGGCGGATTGTGCGCATGCGTGAGGGACAAGAATTCTGCTATTTTCTATATTAATTCAAAAATATACCGAGAGGGAATGTAGAAATATGTATCTTTAACAAACATAAAACCTTACTAATACTCCTTGATTAAACAATATTTCCGTGGTAAAAAAAACATACATCGGCTAGGACTGGGATCGAACCGGTGATCCTTGGAACCACAGTCTGTCGCCTTAACCACATAGCTACTCGCTCACCCTTGGTCAGTAGCAGACGCAGCCGTTCTTTATCATTAAAAGCCGCTGTCTGAAGGAAATAATCCATTTCATTATCCAAATAAATCAATGTTGCACATTCGTATACGTTCATACTGTTATTATATTTTATTGTCAGAACATGGTTAATGTATGTTTTCAATTACATGCAAGCTTATTAAATAACTTACATTTTAATGGACTTCTCATCGCCATTTTGTCATGACCCCAGGCGGATTGTGCGCATGCGTGAGGGGAAAGAATTCTGCTATTTTCTATATTAATTCAAAAATATACCGTAATATATTTGTTTATTTTATAGACACTCTGAAAATCTAGAGGCCAAGAGCTTTCGTTAGAGTGCTCTACGAAGTAAATCGGTTCTGTCGTTCTCTCAATCTCGTTGTAACAAAAATCACCTTACTGTTTTAAATATATAGATAGATAACACAGCCTTTACTTCGCAGATATGAATTAATACGTGGGCAAGCACTGTTCTATGGTTCTTCACGTGTGCTGACGCCACTTTTACATCACGTAGCATCCGTGAAATATGCGTCGTTTTGGAATTGAAAAATTCACTGTGGCAATTCAAATATGTTATACATTCATAATCACACTTATTCAAAGTAGTTATAACACGTTTACCTCTATATTTTTCACCAGGCACTCAGCCCTCCACAAACACGTGGGTACAAAAATGTGGTGTTACGGTAATGTTACAATTTTCACTATACTTGCCAATTATTTCCCAATATGCTTCTTGTTGCTCACTGTGCATAAATAACAGTGATTTGTAGTATTCTCGTGCACGATGGCACCTGATAATAACTTCCACGCTAAACAGCGGATATTTTCTACGTCTTATAGGACGGATGCAATTTCACGCCTCTACGGGACGGATTCTCCAGACGTAGTGCAAGGCACTGAGTTCCTCTAGGAAGTAGGTCGTCAAACCGAAGTCGTTGAGCGACTACTTACATTCCTGTTTGCGTATCTGCAAGGGTATTACTTTACCTTAAGCGAAAATAACATTCTCCAAAATGTTTTAATAATGCTGAATGACGAAATGGAATATTCTGAGTCTCGTGGAAAGATAAAATTAATTAATAAGACCTCAGATAAATAATTAGCAGACTTCACCAAAGTCAAAAGTGCGATTCACCGCTACTTCAAAGAGTATAGCGTGAGCTCTCAGCTCCACGTGGCTTTCTGGGTGTGTTCAAAGGTACTACATCCCATCATAAATGTGCTGTTATAAAAAATATCACATGAACCTTAGCTCAGCGGGTTCAATATGTGGTATAGGAACTAATGATAGTCGCATGACGAACGAACATGGACATCAAAGTGTATTTATTAATCTAATTTCATTTTTCCCAGGATTGGAACACCGTCCGTTACAATCGGGTACAATCGTGTTGACTGACTGAAAAATATTAAATTGAGATAACTAAGGCAATACTGAACAAGTTGTTCCGCGAAGAACTAAATAGCCTATTTTCATATAACCCACTGGTTTTGCCATTATAATTCTCGTGCCTATTACAAGGATTTTCCGAGAAACATCTTCTGGTATGTAAATATTGAAGTTTCGCATCGCCACCATGTTGGATTTGTGTTCGTCATTTTATTGGAAATCCCGTAGGGAACTTATGTTACTATCCTCTAAAATCATACAAAAGTTCAGTTTTATTGCTGGATTATTTTCGGAGATATTGAGAACCGTTGAAATATTTTGGATGATCGCCATGTTGGATTGTTCTATATGCAGGATATAGAGTTATGTACCATTAGATGAAGAATATTACATTAGTTTATTATTCAAAGTAAAGTTCACTCCAATCGCATGATTAGGAAACAAACAAAAACATAATATAAAATTTTCGCAGAGCCGCCATCTTGTTGTTATGAGAAAAATCTTATTGAATCAGATGTCAGCATAAATTGTGCGTAAACAGTTATCCTTCAAAGTCTCACTGCACTCGATTGATTAAATTTCGAGAAAATGCCATTTAAATATTTCAACTTCGCTTGGCCGCCATGTTGGTTTTGTACTTATCATGTTTGAAATAATTCGCACAGCAGCCATATTGGATTGGTATGATGTATTAAATTCGAAGGGCACAGTCGGCGTCAGACAAAATAGTACTATGCCTTTACCAAGTTTCATTGGAATTGCTCCAGTCGTTTAGATTTTATTTGGCGAAGATTACAAACACGTACATACGCACACACACACACACACACACACATACGTGGACAAAAGGTGATCTCATAAGTCTATTTTTTCATAAATGGAAATAGGCTAAAAATAGCTTCCAACACAAAAATACCAGCTGTTTCTTGAGATTTATTGTAGATGATGCCGATAAGGACCACAATGTGGTCGAAACTGCTTCAATAAATCATGTCTAGAAATGTATTTTATTGACTTTTGGTGGATTACTATTAACGCTATTGGTATTTAATTGAAGAATTATTTGCGGAAGGAACTTACTTCTCATGACTTGACTCGGGTGGTCTAGCACATTTTCATGTACCTACCTTAGTAAAATAGCAGTTCATACATATTGCAGATAACTTTAGAAGCTGTGAGGTTTGGATCGTCTCTTCCTCGTTCGTCATTACTCACAATGTCTCCGCGCCTCGGTGGGATCCCTTTATCAATAAAGCGAAATCAGGCAGGCAATTTAGCAAAGCGCTCTTCACACCTGGACTGCCTTTCATACATACCAACATTACACACTACCAATCCATTGAAAGCAGCAGATTAATCTGCATTAGGCTGTCAGCAGCAATTACTGAACAGATGAAGGTCCCATTGTCTTATTTCATGTAATATTCGTTCAATACGCCTAATGACTAAAATTACATTCAGACCTGTGTGCATTGTGCCTAGCTGCTGTGCATCTAACTGCACCTCAGTAGAAGCAACATACAAGCTCAAGTTCAAACTCACACCTCTTCAACAGTTGCAGCTCGTCTACAGTGGAACTGCTCAACTATCTACAGGATGTTTCACAAATACAGTATCACCAGTTCAGGATGCTTCCGGTAGAAAAGTATCTGTCAAAATCTAAAATCTAAAACCATAAAGTTCATCGAAACACACTTGCATAGATGACTGGAATATCGACGTTCGGAATGCAAGACCATTTTATCATTTCAAATGATCTTGTCGACTTCATCGTTATGCTTTGGGTCTAACGTTATGCAAGACGGAGACGGTTGCGTTACGGAGACGGAGACTGTGACGTCATGCAGCCGCGCGGGAAGCCTAAGTTAATGGGTAAAGGACGGCGAGTGCGTGGTGTCATGCAGCCACGTGAGATGCCTATGTTAATGCTGAATGGAGTCTGTTGAAAGAGTCCTGGGGCGTCGAGCGACCTGGGGCTTCGAGCGAAGCGAAAGGAATACAGGGTGACTCCTAAAGAGGTGTACAAGATGCCAGATAAGAATACAGAGTGACTCCTAAAGAGATATACAAGACGCCAGATAAGAATATACGGTGACTCCTAAATAGGTGCACAAGATGTCAGACAAGAATACAGGGTGACTCCTAAAGAGGTGTACAAGATGTCACACAAGAATACAGGGTGACTTCTAAAGAGATATACAAGATGCCATATAAGAATACAGGGTGCCCCCTAAAGAGGTGTGCAGGATGTCAGAGCAAAATACAGTACAAGATGCCAGACAAGAATACAGAGTGACTCCTAAAGAGATATACAAGATGCCAGATAAGAATACAAGATGACTCTTAAAGAGGTGTACATGATGGCAGAGAAGAATACAGGGTGACTCCTAAAGAGGTGCACAAGATGTCAGACAAGAATACAGGGTGACTCCTTAAGAGGTGTACAAGACGTCACATAAGAATACAGGGTGACTTCTAAAGAGATAACAAGATGCCAGATAAGAATACAGGGTGCTTCCTAAAGAGGTGTGCAGGATGTCAAAGCAAAATACTGGGTGACACTTAACGAGGTGTACTGTATGTTAGATTCAATTCAAATACAGGGTGACCCTTAAAGAGGTTTGCAAGATATCAGATTCAAATAATGGGTGACCCTTAAAGAGTTGTAAAAGATGCCAGACTCAAATACAGGGTGACCCTTAAAGAGGTGCCCGCGCGGCAAGACTAAGTTAATGGGTAATGGAGTCTGTTGAAAGAGTTCTAATATGTGTAGCATTTGTAGCATGCGTCATTTGAAATGATATAACGTCTAGTCTTTCAGACTGACTGTATTTTTTTTTGGTACCTTGTAGCATAGAGGTGACAAATCTGTGCTTTTTAAAATTGTTTAGCCTGATTACGCACACAATTCTGAATAAATCTACGCTCGTTTCATAAAATTCAGATTGTTAGTTTTTGAAATGTAAAATACCGTACCTTCTTCCAGTGTGCGTGTGGTAGGTCACCTCTAGTGGTGACGGTAACAGAGAATATATTATTAAAATATGTTTAAATTGTGAATTGATGTTACCGTAAAACTGATTGTCTTTAGTTTAGGTACATATTCCTTGGAAAGTAAGAAGGTTATACGTATGCAACTTACACAGCTTACTCTTCATACACAAATAATGCATGTACTACAGATTTATGACAATCTGTTGCGTACAAGGAAAAATACTTGAGTAAAGAATACTGAAAATTTAGCTTTTGTTTTAAAGTAATGAATCTCATTGTTATTTTATTTACATCTGAGACATCAGAGCTAATGTATTACATCTTCATGGTACTGTTCAACATAATTATAATGTCCCACATCCATGATTTTGAGCCTACTTTCGATTTTTTGCAAAAAATTAAAGAAGACTTATGAGGGCCACAAAGATGTGTATCTGTGTGTGTAAGTGTGTGTATGTGTGTGTGTGTATGTGTCTCTCCCCCTACCAATTGCAACACGATGAAACCGAATTAAACGAAATATGGTACAAAGGTAGCACTAGCAGAGGGCACCTCTGTGTCATGTTTTATATTGCCGCCATCTTAACCAACACTTAATGGCGGCCACTCAAAAGGTAAAAACGTATAATTAAATTACGACCAAACTAATCATCGGATATTTACGAAGTCTGCTAAATACATACCTTCATACGAGACGCGTCCTGTGCTCAAACTACAAGGTTATCAGCCGTACCGTTTAAAGATGGCGGCCGTGTGAATTATGCAAACATTATAATCAGTACCTTAGGACCCAAAAATTCCGATTGCCAAGCCAAGGGTGGTTTAAGCTATCCTAAAGGACGTGTCCCCTTATTTATTATAATTTTATATTATAGTATTACACTTTATCATTGACCGAAAAGGGCTGAGTGGTCTCTGTCACATGACAAGATGGCACCTGACCTCTTGTGCCTGTCCTATATTTCAGTAGTTTGAGTATGTTGCATTCGATATAGCCTACTGATAGAAATAATAAAAACTTTGCATGAAATGATTTATAATGAAGATATACGGTACTGCAGTGAAAATTCGTTTATTTCAAGACATTGTTTCCTAACACCTTGTATCCAAGTCGGTTATAACACTAAAATGTTATGATCATGTTTGGCTCTGTGCTAGCGCATTAGTCTCTCACACGGGCGGCCGGGGTTTGGAACCGACTAAAATTAACTTTCCACAGATACTAAATGAAATGCTATTGAGATTAAAGGAGAGGCTAATGTATACACTCGTTTATTAATAATCACAGCCGCAGCATCGCAGCATCGCACATAAACAGAAGACATAAAAAAAGGAGAATAGAAGAACAAGATACACGTTGCCATCAACCACAGAGTTCTCAATGCCTCTGTACGGTGCTGTCCTCTTGCGGGTTACGTGGATAATTATTCCAAACATTCCACTTTGTAAATTCCTGGCCTCCTGAAGTATTGCAAATTTCTAATCATCAACTTCTAGCCATGACTGCGCTCCCATTAACTTTAAGCATTGCCATCTGAATGGCCTCCCTCTTGTTGCTTTAAACTGCCTGCCCATTCAACACACAGAGGCGTACAAGATATATATTAATTCCCTGATACGTACTGAGGTCGCGGTGGACTTTTAAAGGAGTAGATACATGAAACGAAGGATTCCTGAGTTTCGAGGCTTAATATCAAAATTAACGGACATGAATGCATTACAACAAGTTAGTAGTTTTGTTATTCAGTCATCATAGAGTATATAAATTGATGTAGACACATACTTACCGGCTAATTATCAATATAAAAGAAAACAAAAATAAATAAATAAATGATAGTGGAGGTGATAGTTTTAGGGGTGAGGACAAAGAGTTATAAGTATAGGCTACTCGTACATTTAGGAGAAATTAGGTTAAATGTTCTTTGCTGAACATCTTGTTTAAGAGGAGATTTGTCCCGTTAAATTATTGATCCATTGCTTGCTACTAGGTTACACGACTGTGTAAATAAAACCATTGACCGCTACTTGGTTAGACGAGTGTCTAGACAAAACCATGGGCCCCTACTAGGTTAAACGACTGTCTAGAAAAAACATTAGCCTCTACTACGTTAGACGACTACCTAGACAAAACCATTGGTCGCTACTAGGTTAGAGGACAGTCCAGACAAAACCATTGGCCGCTACTAGATTAGACGACTGTCTGGACTAAACAATTGGTCGCTACTAGGTTACACGACTGTATAGACAAAACCATTGTTCGCTACTAGGTTAGACGACTGTCTAGACAAAACCATTGGTCAATAATAGGTTAGACGACTGTCTAGACAAAACCATTGTTCGCTACTAGGTTAGACGACTGTCTAGACAAAACCATTGGTCACTACTAGGTTAGACGACTGTCTAGACAAAACCATTGGTCACTACTAGGTTATACGACTGTCTAGACAAAACTATTGTTCGCTACTAGGTTAGACGACTGTCTAGACAAAACCATTGGTCACTACTAGGTTAGACGACTGTCTAGACAAAACCATTGGTCACTACTAGGTTAGACGACTGTCTAGACAAAACCATTGGTCACTACTAGGTTAGACGACTGTCTAGACAAAACCATTGGTCACTACTAGGTTAGACGACTGTCTAGACAAAACCATTGGTCACTACTAGGTTATAACAAAGGAGAAACTGTTCCGCCTAGTCAATACTTTTTTTATCATGTAGTTTTAAATTCATAGTACTTTCGCAAAAATGAAGGGTGTTTCTAAGAAATTTGTTAGCTTTAAAGGTATAATGTTTAACTAGAAACTTTTGAATGAATTGAGATATTTTATAAAGTGGGCTGTTTATGAAATTAATAATAGGTCTAATTGGGATCCCTTTCTTGTGTATTTTTGGTAAGGACTTCATAGTGGGAAGTCCCGGGTTCATATTGATGAGTATGTTAGTTTGCTTTTCATCTAAAATAAAAATGGAATTTTTAATGATGCCTTTTAATTTTCTTTGAATGGTCTGTGTAGGGTCCTTCTTTATTCCTTCAAAATTAGGGTTGTTTAAGAAGTTATTTGTTTTACTAATATAGTCCTCTTTTTCTAGGAGTACGATTGTGTTGCTTTTATCAGCTTTGGTAATGATTATGTTGTTATCATTTATTTTCTTTTTTAGATTAATCAAGTTTGAAAATGATTTAGTTTTAACTTTTTTGTTGATATTAATTATTTTCTGAATTTCCTTATTGGTTTCGTATCTTGCTTCCTCCTGTTTATCAATTGGGAGTTTACGAATTGCTACTTCCGTTTCAGTAATCATGGTTGTGAGTGTTCGATTACTGAGATCTTGTTCCCAATTAAATTTAGGACCTTTGTTTAGAATTTCCAAGTCTTGATTATTGAGAGATAATTTAGATAAATTTTTGACTGGAGATTGGAATTTATGTAAAACGTGTTTGTCTAGGATTTTTGGCCTGTTATGGTCTTTTTCTAGTAGGTTTTTAAACTTGTTGTCCAATATCTGTATTTTATTATTAATTTTGGTATGTACAATTTGATTGACAGTGAAGTAATATCTGTCCCAATCATTTCTTTTTGAAATATTTGCCGCTTCCAAATGTAATTGGTATAATTTATTATTAATGTCGTTCTTCTTAATGAATAAGAATTTGATTTCCCTTTGGAATACCCTGTTATTAATAATTCTTTGGGTTTGTCATTTAGACTTTCACGGCCCGTGTTACTATTCATAATGTTGAATTTTGGGCTTATGCTGTGTTTTATTATATTGAAATTCGACGCGTTTCGAAAAAAACCATGTCTTTCATCGTCAGGAATAATCTGGAATACGACAATGTTGCTAAGAGAAAGCAACGAAGAACATATAGAAGGTGCCCAAAGATGGACGCCATTATAGCCTCATGTTAGGGACGACGGAAAGCAGCAGTGAATTACTTTCTCAGGGTTCTGATAATAGGTACCCAGGATTCACTGAGATTGTAGCCGGTGTCGCGGTTGAAATTATCTGGGTGTTTACGTATTTCAACCGCCTCCCTGATGATTCTGGGACGATTATGCTTTATACGGGCAAGAACATCCACTCCTTGGAACATGACATCATGGCCAGGTGTTAAAGCATGATCGGCAACAGCTGATTTATCAGGTTGAATGAGCCTGATACATCTATTATGTTCCTTAATGCGAGTGCATATTGTTCTCGAAGTCTGCCCGATGTAAACCTTGCCACAAGTACAGGGAACTCTGTAGATACCCGGTTGTTGCAATTTAGGCAAACTGTCCTTAGTTGGTCGCAGGAGTTGCCTAATCTTAACAGAAGTTCCAAATACAGTCCGTATGTTGTACCGACGTAGGATTTTAGCAATACGATCCGTTGTGTTATGTGTGTACGGAAGGTAAGCAGTTCCTCTTACATTTCTTTTCTCAACTGACGTCCTATTATTATTTGTTGGTTTCAGAACCGTAGAAATCAAAGCCTTGCTATAACCGTTGCTCTCAAAGGTGGTTCGCAGGGTGTTAATTTCTTCTTGTAAAGAAGACACTTCACAAATCCTCCTAGCCCTGGTAGTTAGAGTTGTAAGGATACCATGTTTCTGGGCAGGGTGATGGTGAGACCTTGCGTGGAGATATCTATTGGTGTGTGTTGGCTTACGAAAAACGCTGTGTCCTAAAGATCCATCCTCTTTCTTGGTGACGAGAACATCTAAAAAAGGTATTTTTCCGTCAGATTCCTTTTCCATGGTGAAACAAATAGAAGGGTGCTGGAGATTAAGGTGATCCAGGAAATGGCTAAGATTTTCCTCACCTTCCGTCCAAACAACGAACGTGTCATCCACATAACGCCACCAGATCTTCGGTTTGAAAGGAGCCGACGACAAAGCTTTCTCTTCAAAGTTCTCCATGAAGAAATTAGCCACAGCAGGAGAGAGAGGACTACCCATGGCCACACCATCAGTCTGCTCATAAAAATTCCCATTCCATAGAAAGTAGGAGGAGGTCATGCAGTGATAAAAAAGTCTTGTGATGTCTTCAGGAAAAAAGCCATCAATGAGGGACATAACACCATCAATAGGTACTCTCGTAAACAGACACACCACGTCGAGACTCACTAGAATATCACCCGGCTGAAGTGTTATAGCTTTTACCTTTTCCACGAAGTGTGTGGAATCCTTAATGTACGAAGGCGTGTTACCCAGAAGCGGCTGAAGTAGTCTACCTAAGTATTTGGAAAGGGCATATGTAGGAGAACCAATCGTACTAACAATAGGTCTAAGAGGAACATCTTCCTTATGTATTTTAGGAAGACCATAGAGTCTCGGAGGAATAGCATCCCCTGGAAGGAGAGTCTTCGCTGCATCCGCTGGAATAGATGATTGCTTGATCAATTTGACGGTGACATTTGAGTAGCGAGCAGTAGGATCACGAATATTAATCCTATATACAGGATCTGATAACAAAGACGAGATCTTGAAATCATAATCAACCTTATCCAATACCACTGTCGCGTTACCCTTGTCAGCGGGGAGAACGATAATATCGGAATTGTCCCTTAGATCTTTAAGTGCCCGGCTTTCGCCTTGTTTTAAGTTGGTGTTAGGTGGCTTAGCGGTCTTGAAAACTCGGGAATATTCTTGCCTGGCTTCCTCGGCCTCTTCAGGTGTGAGGTGATGTACCGAGGATTCTACGGATGCAATAAGTTCTTCAATAGGAATTCTTCTAGGCGCTACAGCAAAATTGAGACCTTTAGCGAGAACTGCCTGTTGGGTATCACTTAGGGGCTTGCTGGACAAATTTACGACAACCTTGTTAGCATCAAGTCTAATGGCTTGAGATTTCTGCAACTGACATAACTTATCATATTTGGAAATATGTCTGTCCCTCGCCTGATCTAGAACGCTGTTAGCTTGCACTGAAGAAATACGATCAAAGATCTTCCATAATTCCTCACTTACGAAGTTTGAGAGGCGTAGATGTAGCTTTAGTAACTCCCTCGAAATAAAATCCAACTGCTTACGAGTATGCTGTAACCTCTCTATCAATAACGCCTTGCTTGCACGACGATAGATTCTCGTTGCCTTAGGTGTTCTGAAGGAATGCTTCAACATAACAAAATTCGGTAGAATATCATGATCCCGGCATCTTAGGAGAAAAGCGAGTGAAGAGATTAGACACACCTTCTTGCGTCGTAACCTACTAAATCTAGACATCAGTCGGAAAATATCCTCCCCATAGAGGTTTCTAATATTGTCATTTAGACTTTCACGGCCCGTGTTACTATTCATAATGTTGAATTTTGGGCTTATGCCGTGTTTTATTATATTGAAATTCGACGCGTTTCGAAAGAAACCATGTCTTTCATCGTCAGGAAAAATCTGGAATACGACAATGATTGCTAAGAGAAAGCAACGAAGAACATATAGAAGGTGCCCAAAGATGAACGCCATTATATCCCCATGTTAGGGACAACGGAAAGCAGCAGTGAATTACTTTCTCAGGGTTCTGATAATAGGTACCCAGGATTCACTGAGATTGTAGCCGGTGTCGCGGTTGAAATTATCTGGGTGTTTACGTATTTCAACCGCCTCCCTGATGATTCTGGGACGATATTGCTTTATACGGGCAAGAATATCCACTCCTTGGAACATGACATCATGGCCAGGTGTTAAAGCATGATCGGCAACAGCTGATTTATCAGGTTGAATGAGCCTGATACATCTATTATGTTCCTTAATGCGAGTGCATATTGATCTCGAAGTCTGCCCGATGTAAACCTTGCCACAAGTACAGGGAACTCTGTAGATACCCGGTTGTTGCAATTTAGGCAAACTGTCCTTAGTTGGTCGCAGGAGTTGCCTAATCTTAACAGAAGTTCCAAATACAGTCCGTATGTTGTACCGACGTAGGATTTTAGCAATACGATCCGTTGTGTTATATGTGTACGGAAGGTAAGCAGTTCCTCTTACATTTCTTTTCTCAACTGACGTCCTATTATTATTTGTTGGTTTCAGAACCGTAGAAATCAAAGCCTTGCTATAACCGTTGCTCTCAAAGGTGGTTCGCAGGGTGTTAATTTCTTCTTGTAAAGAAGACACTTCACAAATCCTCCTAGCCCTGGTAGTTAGAGTTGTAAGGATACCATGTTTCTGGGCAGGGTGATGGTGAGACCTTGCGTGGAGATATCTATTGGTGTGTGTTGGCTTACGAAAAACGCTGTGTCCTAAAGATCCATCCTCTTTCTTGGTGACGAGAACATCTAAAAAAGGTATTTTTCCGTCAGATTCCTTTTCCATGGTGAAACAAATAGAAGGGTGCTGGAGATTAAGGTGATCCAGGAAATGGCTAAGATTTTCCTCACCTTCCGTCCAAACAACGAACGTGTCATCCACATAACGCCACCAGATCTTCGGTTTGAAAGGAGCCGACGACAAAGCTTTCTCTTCAAAGTTCTCCATGAAGAAATTAGCCACAGCAGGAGAGAGAGGACTACCCATGGCCACACCATCAGTCTGCTCATAAAAATTCCCATTCCATAGAAAGTAGGAGGAGGTCATGCAGTGATAAAAAAGTCTTGTGATGTCTTCAGGAAAAAAGCCATCAATGAGGGACATAACACCATCAATAGGTACTCTCGTAAACAGACACACCACGTCGAGACTCACTAGAATATCACCCGGCTGAAGTGTTATAGCTTTTACCTTTTCCACGAAGTGTGTGGAATCCTTAATGTACGAAGGCGTGTTACCCAGAAGCGGCTGAAGTAGTCTACCTAAGTATTTGGAAAGGGCATATGTAGGAGAACCAATCGTACTAACAATAGGTCTAAGAGGAACATCTTCCTTATGTATTTTAGGAAGACCATAGAGTCTCGGAGGAATAGCATCCCCTGGAAGGAGAGTCTTCGCTGCATCCGCTGGAATAGATGATTGCTTGATCAATTTGACGGTGACATTTGAGTAGCGAGCAGTAGGATCACGAATATTAATCCTATATACAGGATCTGATAACAAAGACGAGATCTTGAAATCATAATCAACCTTATCCAATACCACTGTCGCGTTACCCTTGTCAGCGGGGAGAACGATAATATCGGAATTGTCCCTTAGATCTTTAAGTGCCCGGCTTTCGCCTTGTTTTAAGTTGGTGTTAGGTGGCTTAGCGGTCTTGAAAACTCGGGAATATTCTTGCCTGGCTTCCTCGGCCTCTTCAGGTGTGAGGTGATGTACCGAGGATTCTACGGATGCAATAAGTTCTTCAATAGGAATTCTTCTAGGCGCTACAGCAAAATTGAGACCTTTAGCGAGAACTGCCTGTTGGGTATCACTTAGGGGCTTGCTGGACAAATTTACGACAACCTTGTTAGCATCAAGTCTAATGGCTTGAGATTTCTGCAACTGACATAACTTATCATATTTGGAAATATGTCTGTCCCTCACCTGATCTAGAACGCTGTTAGCTTGCACTGAAGAAATACGATCAAAGATCTTCCATAATTCCTCACTTACGAAGTTTGAGAGGCGTAGATGTAGCTTTAGTAACTCCCTCGAAATAAAATCCAACTGCTTACGAGTATGCTGTAACCTCTCTATCAATAACGCCTTGCTTGCACGACGATAGATTCTCGTTGCCTTAGGTGTTCTGAAGGAATGCTTCAACATAACAAAATTCGGTAGAATATCATGATCCCGGCATCTTAGGAGAAAAGCGAGTGAAGAGATTAGACACACCTTCTTGCGTCGTAACCTACTAAATCTAGACATCAGTCGGAAAATATCCTCCCCATAGAGGTTTCTAATATTGTCATTTAGACTTTCACGGCCCGTGTTACTATTCATAATGTTGAATTTTGGGCTTATGCCGTGTTTTATTATATTGAAATTCGACGCGTTTCGAAAGAAACCATGTCTTTCATCGTCAGGAATAATCAGGAATACGACAATGATTGCTAAGAGAAAGCAACGAAGAACATATAGAAGGTGCCCAAAGATGAACGCCATTATAGCCCCATGTTAGGGACAACGGAAAGCAGCAGTGAATTACTTTCTCAGGGTTCTGATAATAGGTACCCAGGATTCACTGAGATTGTAGCCGGTGTCGCGGTTGAAATTATCTGGGTGTTTACGTATTTCAACCGCCTCCCTGATGATTCTGGGACGATATTGCTTTATACGGGCAAGAATATCCACTCCTTGGAACATGACATCATGGCCAGGTGTTAAAGCATGATCGGCAACAGCTGATTTATCAGGTTGAATGAGCCTGATACATCTATTATGTTCCTTAATGCGAGTGCATATTGATCTCGAAGTCTGCCCGATGTAAACCTTGCCACAAGTACAGGGAACTCTGTAGATACCCGGTTGAGAAAAGAGATGTAAGAGGAACTGCTTACCTTCCGTACATACATAACACAACGGATCGTATTGCTAAAATCCTACGTCGGTACAACATACGGACTGTATTTGGAACTTCTGTTAAGATTAGGCAACTCCTGCGACCAACTAAGGACAGTTTGCCTAAATTGCAACAACCGGGTATCTACAGAGCTCCCTGTACTTGTGGCAAGGTTTACATCGGGCAGACTTCGAGAACAATATGCACTCGCATTAAGGAACATAATAGATGTATCAGGCTCATTCAACCTGATAAATCAGCTGTTGCCGATCATGCTTTAACACCTGGCCATGATGTCATGTTCCAAGGAGTGGATGTTCTTGCCCGTATAAAGCAATATCGTCCCAGAATCATCAGGGAAGCGGTTGAAATATGTAAACACCCAGATAATTTCAACCGCGACACCGGCTACAATCTCAGTGAATCCTGGGTACCTATTATCAGAACCATGAGAAAGTAATTCACTGCTGCTTTCCGTTGTCCCTAACATGGGGCTATAATGGCGTCCATCTTTGGGCACCTTCTATATGTTCTTCGTTGCTTTCTCTTAGCAACATTGCCGTATTCCAGATTATTCCTGACGATGAAAGACATGGTTTCTTTCGAAACGCGTCGAATTTCAATATAATAAAACACGGCATAAGCCCAAAATTCAACATTATGAATAGTAACACGGGCCGTGAAAGTCTAAATGACAATATTAGAAACCTCTATGGGGAGGATATTTTCCGACTGATGTCTAGATTTAGTAGGTTACGACGCAAGAAGGTGTGTCTAATCTCTTCACTCGCTTTTCTCCTAAGATGCCGGGATCATGATATTCTACCGAATTTTGTTATGTTGAAGCATTCCTTCAGAACACCTAAGGCAACGAGAATCTATCGTCGTGCAAGCAAGGCGTTATTGATAGAGAGGTTACAGCATACTCGTAAGCAGTTGGATTTTATTTCGAGGGAGTTACTACAGCTACATCTACGCCTCTCAAACTTCGTAAGTGAGGAATTATGGAAGATCTTTGATCGTATTCCTTCAGTGCAAGCTAACAGCGTTCTAGATCAGGTGAGGGACAGACATATTTCCAAATATGATAGGTTATGTCAGTTGCAGAAATCTCAAGCCATTAGACTTGATGCTAACAAGGTTGTCGTAAATTTGTCCAGCAAGCTCTAAGTGATACCCAACAGGCAGTTCTCGCTAAAGGTCTCAATTTTGCTGTAGCGCCTAGAAGAATTCCTATTGAAGAACTTATTGCATCCGTAGAATCCTCGGTACATCACCTCACACCTGAAGAGGCCGAGGAAGCCAGGCAAGAATGTTCCCGAGTTCTCAAGACCGCTAAGCCACCTAACACCAACTTAAAACAAGGCGAAAGCCGGGCACTTAAAGAGCTAAGGGACAATTCTGATATTATCGTTCTCCCCGCTGACAAGGGTAACACCACAGTGGTATTGGATAAGGTTGATTATGATTCCAAGATCTCGTCTTTGTTATCAGATCCTGTATATAGGATTAATAGTCGTGATCCTACTACTCGCTACTCAAATGTCACCGTCAAATTGATCAAGCATCATCTATTCCAGCGGATGCAGCGAAGGCTCTCCTTCCAGGGGATGCTATTCCTCCGAGACTCTATGGTCTTCCTAAAATACATAAGGAAGATGTTCCTCTTAGACCTATTGTTAGTACGATTGGTTCTCCTACATATGCCCTTTCCAAATACTTAGGTAGACTACTTCAGCCGCTTCTGGGTAACACGCCTTCGTACATTAAGGATTCCACACACTTCGTGGAAAAGTTAAAAGCTATAACACTTCAGCCGGGTGATATTCTAGTGAGTCTCGACGTTATGTCTCTGTTTACGAGAGTACCTATTGATGGTGTTATGTCTCTCATTAATGGCTTTTTTCCTGAAGACATCACAAGACTTTTTTTTATCACTGCATGACCTCCTCCTACTTTCTATGGAATGGGAATTTTTATGAGCAGACTGATGGTGTGGCCATGGGTAGTCCCCTCTCTCCTGTTGTGGCTAATTTCTTCATGGAGAACTTTGAAGAGAAAGCTTTGTCGTCGGCTCCTTTCAAACCGAAGATCTGGTGGCGTTATGTGGATGACACGTTCGTTGTTTGGACGGAAGGTGAGGAAAATCTTAGCCATTTCCTGGATCACCTTAATCTCCAGCACCCTTCTATTTGTTTCACCATGGAAAAGAAATCTGACGGAAAAATACCTTTTTTAGATGTTCTCGTCACCAAGAAAGAGGATGGATCTTTAGGACACAGCGTTTTTCGTAAGCCAACACACACCAATAGATAACTCCACGCAAGGTCTCACCATCACCCTGCCCAGAAACATGGTATCCTTACAACTCTAACTACCAGGGCTAGGAGGATTTGTGAAGTGTCTTCTTTACAAGAAGAAATTAACACCCTGCGAACCACCTTTGAGAGCAACGGTTATAGCATGGCTTTGATTTCTACGGTTCTGAAACCAAAAAATAATAATAGGACGTCAGTTGAGAAAAGAGATGTAAGAGGAACTGCTTACCTTCCGTACATACATAACACAACGGATCGTATTGCTAAAATCCTTCGTCGGTACAACATACGGACTGTATTAGGAACTTCTGTTAAGATTAGGCAACTCCTGCGACCAACTAAGGACAGTTTGCCTAAATTGCAACAACCAGGTATCTACAGAGTTCCCTGTACTTGTGGCAAGGTTTACATCGGGCAGACTTCGAGAACAATATGCACTCGCATTAAGGAACATAATAGATGTATCAGGCTCATTCAACCTGATAAATCAGCTGTTGCCGATCATGCTTTAACACCTGGCCATGATGTCATGTTCCAAGGAGTGGATGTTCTTGCCCGTATAAAGCATAATCGTCCCAGAATCATCAGGGAGGTGGTTGAAATACGTAAACACCCAGATAATTCCAACCGCGACACCGGCTACAATCTCAGTGAATCCTGGCTACCTATTATCAGAACCCTGAGAAAGTAATTCACTGCTGCTTTCCGTTGTCCCTAACATGGGGCTATAATGGCGTCCATCTTTGGGCACCTTCTATATGTTCTTCGTTGCTTTCTCTTAGCAACATTGTCGTATTCCAGATTATTCCTGACGATGAAAGACATGGTTTCTTTCGAAACGCGTCGAATTTCAATATAATAAAACACGGCATAAGCCCAAAATTCAACATTATGAATAATTCTTTGGGTTCTTTCTTCATACTTGTTTAATGGGCCCCTTTTCTGATATGATTTGAAATGATTGGGGATGATGTTATGATGTTTACATTTCTTAAGGAACTCTATGTCTTTAATTATGCTGGCCAATTTAACCTTGAGATCTTTAAATTTATAACGCGCTTTCTTTGCGCTATTAGCTTGGCTTGCTTCATTGTAAATTGTGCTCTAGGCGGAACAGTTCCTCCTTTGTCATATAGTGAATCTGTCAATACGGAAAATGAACTTCTTTCAGAGCACAATTCACGACTAGGTGAGACGACTGTCTACACAACACCATTGGTCGCTACTAGGTTAGACGACTGTCTAGACAAAAACATTGGACACTACTAGGTTAGACGACTGTCTAGACAAAACCATTGGTCACTACTAGGTTAGACGACTGTCTAGACAAAACCGTTGGTCACTACTAGGTTAGACGACTGTCTGGACGAAGCCATTGGTCGCTACTAGGTTAGACGTTTGTCTAGACGAAGCCATTGGTCGCTACTAGGTTAGACGACTGTATAGACAAAACCATTGGTCGCTAATAGATTAGACGACTGTCTAGACTAAACCATTGGTCCCTACTAGGCTACACATCTGTATAGACAAAACCATTGTTCGCTACTAGGTTAGACGACTGTCTAGACAAAACCATTGGTCACTACTAGGTTAGACGACTGTCTAGACAAAACCATTGGTTGCTACTAGGTTAGACGACTGTCTAGACAAAACCATTAGTCACTATTAGGTTAGACGACTGTCTAGACAAAACCATTGGTCACTACTAGGTTAGACGACTGTCTAGACAAAACCATTGTTCGCTACTAGGTTAGACGACTGTCTAGACTAAACCATTGGTCACTACTAGGTAAGACGACTGTCTGGACGAAGCCATTGGTCGCTACTAGGTTAGACGACTGTATAGACAAAACCATTGGTCGCTACTAGGTTAGACGACTGTCCGGACGAAGCCATTGGTCGCTACTTGGTTAGACGACTGTCTAAACTAAAACGATTGCCCGCTAATAGATTAGACGACTGTCTGGACTAAACAATTGGTCGCTACTAGGTTACACGACTGTATAGACAAAACCATTGTTCTCTACTAGGTTACACGACTGTCTAAACAAAACCATTGGTCACTACTAGGTTAGACGACTGTCTAGACAAAACCATTGTTCGCTACTTGGTTAGACGACTGTCTAGACAAAACCATTGGTCACTACTAGGTTAGACGACTGTCTAGACAAAAACATTGGTCACTACTAGGTTAGACCACTGTCTAGACAAAACCATTGGTCACTACTAGGTTAGACGACTGTCTAGACAAAACCATTGGTCACTACTAGGTTATAACAAAGGAGAATCTGTTCCGCCTAGTCAATACTTTTTTTTTATCATGTAGTTTTAAATTCATAGTACTTTCGCAAAAATGAAGGGTGTTTCTAAGAAATTTGTTAGCTTTAAAGGTATAATGTTTAACTAGAAACTTTTGAATGATTTGAGACATTTTATAAAGTGGGCTGTTTATGAAATTAATAATAGGTCTAATTGGGATCCCTTTCTTGTGTAGTTTTGGGAAGCACTTCATAGTGGGAAGTCCCGTGTTCATATTGATGAGTATGTTAGTTTGCTTTCATCTAAAATAAAAGTGGAATTTTTAATGATGCCTTTTAATTTTCTTTGAATGGTCTGTGTAGGGTCCTTCTTTATTTCTTCAAAATTAGGGTTGTTTAAGAAGTTATTTGTTTTACTAATATAGTCCTCTTTTTCTAGGAGTACGATTGTGTTGCTTTTATCAGCTTTGGTAATGATTATGTTGTTATCATTTATTTTCTTTTTTAGATTAATCAAGTTTGAAAATGATTTAGTTTTAACTTTTTTGTTGATATTAATTATTTTCTGAATTTCCTTATTGGTTTCGTACCTTGCTTCCCCCTGTTTATCAATTGGGAGTTGACGAATTGCTACTTCCGTTTCAGTAATCATGGTTGTGAGTGTTCGATTACTGAGATCTTGTTCCCAATTATAATTGGGACCTTTGTTTAGAATTTCCAAGTCTTGATTATTGAGAGATAATTTAGATACTTTTTTGACTGGAGATTTGAATTTATGTAAAACGTGTTTGCCTAGGATTTTTGGCCTGTTATGGTCTTTTTCTAGTAGGTTTTTAAACTTGTTGTCCAAAATCTGTATTTTATTATTTATTTTGGTATGAACAATTTGATTGACAGTGAAGTAATATCTGTCCCAATCATTTCTTTTTGAAATATTTGCCGCTTCCAAATGTAATTGGTATAATTTATTATTAATGTCGTTCTTCTTAATGAATAAGAATTTGATTTCCCTTTGGAATACCCTGTTATTAATAATTCTTTGGGTTCTTTCCTCATACTTGTTTAATGGGCCCCTTTTCTGATATGATTTGAAATGATTGGGGATGATGTTATGATGTTTACATTTCTTAAGGAACTCTATGTCTTTAATTATGCTGGCCAATTTAACCTTGAGATCTTTAAACTTATAACGCGCTTTCTTTGCGCTATTAGCTTGGCTTGCTTCATTGTAAATTGTGTTCTAGGCGGAACAGTTCCTCCTTTGTCATAAAGTGAATCTGTCAATACGGAAAATGAACTTCTTTCAGAGCACAATTCACTACTACGTTAGACGACTGTCTAGACAAAACCATTGGTCGCTACTAGGTTAGACGACTGTCTAGACAAAAACATTGGTCACTACTAGGTTAGACGACTGTCTAGACAAAACCATTGGTCACTACTAGGTTAGACGACTGTCTAGACAAAACCATTGGTCACTACTAGGTTATAACAAAGGAGAAACTGTTCCGCCTAGTCAATACTTTTTTGATCATGTAGTTTTAAATTCATAGTACTTTCGCAAAAATGAAGGGTGTTTCTAAGAAATTTGTTAGCTTTAAAGGTATAATGTTTAACTAGAAACTTTTGAATGAATTGAGACATTTTATAAAGTGGGCTGTTAATGAAATTAATAATAGGTCTAATTGTGATCCCTTTCTTGTGTATTTTTGGGAAGGACTTCATAGTGGGGAGTCCCGGGTTCATATTGATGAGTATGTTAGTTTGCTTTTCATCTAAAATAAAAATGGAATTTTTAATGATGCCTTTTAATTTTCTTTGAATGGTCTGTGTAGGGTCCTTCTTTATTTCTTCAAAATTAGGGTTGTTTAAGAAGTTATTTGTTTTACTAATATAGTCCTCTTTTTCTAGGAGTACGATTGTGTTGCTTTTATCAGCTTTGGTAATGATTATGTTGTTATCATTTATTTTCTTTTTTAGATTAATCAAGTTTGAAAATGATTTAGTTTTAACTTTTTTGTTGATATTAATTATTTTCTGAATTTCCTTATTGGTTTCGTACCTTGCTTCCCCCTGTTTATCAATTGGGAGTTTACGAATTGCTACTTCCGTTTCAGTAATCATGGTAGTGAGTGTTCGATTACTGAGATCTTGTTCCCAATTATATTTGGGACCTTTGTTTAGAATTTCCAAGCATTGATTATTGAGAGATAATTTAGATAATTTTTTGACTGGAGATTGGAATTTATGTAAAACGTGTTTGTCTAGGATTTTTGGCCTGTTATGGTCTTTTTCTAGTAGGTTTTTAAACTTGTTGTCCAAAATCTGTATTTTATTATTAATTTTGGTATGTACAATTTGATTGACAGTGAAGTAATATCTGTCCCAATCATTTCTTTTTGAAATATTTGCCGCTTCCAAATGTAATTGGTATAATTTATTATTAATGTCGTTCTTCTTAATGAATAAGAATTTGATTTCCCTTTGGAATACCCTGTTATTAATAATTCTTTGGGTTCTTTCCTCATACTTGTTTAATGGGCCCCTTTTCTGATATGATTTGAAATGATTGGGGATGATGTTATGATGTTTACATTTCTTAAGGAACTCTATGTCTTTAATTATGCTGGCCAATTTAACCTTGAGATCTTTAAACGTATAACGCGCTTTCTTTGCGCTATTAGCTTGGCTTGCTTCATTGTAAATTGTGTTCTAGGCGGAACAGTTCCTCCTTTGTCATATAGTGAATCTGTCAATACGGAAAATGAACTTCTTTCAGAGCACAATTCGCTACTAGGTTAGACGACTGTCTAGACAAAACCATTGGTCGCTACTAGGTTAGACGACTGTCTAGACAAAAACATTGGTCACTACTAGGTTAGACGACTGTCTAGACAAAACCATTGGTCACTACTAGGTTAGACGACTGTCTAGACAAAACCATTGGTCACTACTAGGTTAGACGACTGTCTGGACGAAGCCATTGGTCGCTACTAGGTTAGACGACTGTCTAGACGAAGCCATTGGTCGCTACTAGGTTAGACGACTGTCTAGACAAAACCATTGGTCGCTAATAGATTAGACGACTGTCTAGACTAAACCATTGGTCGCTACTAGGCTACAAGACTGTATAGACAAAACCATTGTTCGCTACTAGGTTAGACGACGGTCTAGACAAAACCATTTGTCTCTACTAGGTTAGACGACTGTCTAGACAAAACCATTGGTCTCTACTAGGTTAGACGACTGTCTAGACAAAACCATTAGTCACTACTAGGTTAGACGACTGTCTAGATAAAACCATTGGTCACTACTAGGTTAGACGACTGTGTAGACAAAACCATTGTTCGCCACTAGGTTAGACGACTGTCTAGACTAAACCATTGGTCACTACTAGGTAAGACGACTGTCTGGACGAAGCCATTGGTCGCTACTAGGTTAGACGACTGTATAGACAAAACCATTGGTCGCTACTAGGTTAGACGACTGTCCGGACGAAGCCATTGGTCGCTACTAGGTTAGACGACTGTCTAAACTAAAACTATTGGCCGCTACTAGATTAGACGACTGTCTAGACTAAACCATTGGTCGCTACTAGGCTACACGACTGTATAGACAAAACCATTGGTCACTACTAGGTTAGACGACTGTCTGGACGAAGCCATTGGTCGCTACTAGGTTAGACGACTGTCTAAACTAACACCATTGGCCGCTACTAGATTAGACGACTGTCGAGACTAAACCATTGGTTGCTACTAGACTACACGACTGTATAGACAAAACCATTGTTCGCTACTAGGTTAGACGACTGTCTAGACAAAACCATTGGTCACTACTAGGTTAGATGACTACCTAGACAAAACCATTGGTCGCTACTAAGTTAGACGACTGTCTAAACTAAAACCATTGGCCGCTACTAGGTTAGACGACTACCTAGACAAATCCATTGGTCGCTACTAGGTTAGACGACTGTCTAAACTAAAACCATTGGTCGCTACTAGGTTAGACGACTACCTAGACAAAACCATTGGTCGCTACTAGGTTAGACGACTGTCTAAACTAAAACCATTGGCCGCTACTAGATTAGACGACTGTCTAGACTAAACCATTGGTCGCTACTTGGCTACACGACTGTATAGACAAAACCATTGTTCGCTACGAGGTTAGACGACTGTCTGGATGAAACAATTGGCCGCTACTAGGTTAAACGACTATCTGGACCAAACCATTGGCCGCTACTAGGTGAGACGTCTGTCTAGACAAAACCATTGGTCACTACTAGGTTAGATGACTGTCTGGACGAAGCCATTGGTCGCCACTAGGTTATACGACTGTCTAAACTGAAACCATTGGCTGCTACTATGTCAGAAGACTGTCTAGACAAAACCATTGGTCACTACTAGGTTAGATGACTGTCTGGACGAAGCCATTGGTCGCCACTAGGTTATACGACTGTCTAAACTAAAACCATTGGCTGCTACTATGTTAGACGACTGTCTGGATGAAACAATTGGCCACTACTATGTTAGACGACTGTCTGGACGAAACCATTGGCCGCTACTAGGTTAAACGACTGCCTGGACGAAACCATTGGCCGCTACTAGTTGTGACGACTGTCTAGACAAAACCATTGGTCACTACTAGGATAGATGTCTGTCTGGACAAAACAATTGGCCGCTACTAGGTTAAACGACTGTCTGGACGAAACCATTGGCCGCTACGAGGTTAAATGACTGTCTAGACTAAAACCATTGGTCACTACTATGTTAGACGACTGTATGGACGTAACAATTGGCCGCTACTAGGTTTGACGACTGTCTGGATGAAGCAATTGGTAGCCAAAAGGTTATATGACTGTCTAGACTATAACCATTGGCCGCTACTAGGTTAGACGACTGTCTGGACGAAAATTACTGCTTGTAATACAAGCAAGGATGTCTTGGGCGTAAGTCCCAGTTTAGGTTTGTGTTTGTATGAAAAGCCTTGTTACAGTAACACCCAACTTTTAACATGTATGCACCGTTTAAACCTTTAATGTGGTCATGGCGTCATAGATGTCGCCGTGTTGTTTGTAGGGGAATTTTGTTGTGAAATACATCGCGGTGTATACCAATCCCTAAGATTCAATCCTTATGTAGGCCTATCTAGACCTATTTAGAATATCAACTTTATCTACGGAATTACTGTATGCTCGTTACACTGGTATTAGAATATTTGCTCAAATGTAAATAGAATATTTTGACGTAATGGACGTTAAATGCAGTTCAACTAGAAACTTTAAAATGCATGTAGAATTACCTATAACAGAGACGCGTGTGTTACTCGGCATCTACCTGCAATATTACGACGGAGTTTCAAACTGTTCATATGAATATGTGATAAGATTTTGAGCTTCAGGATCAAAGCTTTTTAGATGTTACTAGGCAGTTGGTAGAGTTGTCGACTCTGTAAATAGACATAGTTATGTATGCTATAACATACCTTGCACGTGTAAAATTTAGGTGAAGAGGTGGCCGAGACCTTAAGTTAGGGACCATCCCGACGATTGCCTGGAATAGAAGTGTAAACCCACGGAAATCAACCTTCAGGTTGGTTGACATGGGAATCGAACTCCTTTCTTGTCAGTTTTTCCTCACGAGGTTGAGTATACCCCATTCCAGCTCTCAGGCCAGAATTAAATTTCTTGGCAGAGTCCGGAATCAAACCCGGACCTTCAGGCCAACAGCCAAGAATGCTAACCACTACACCACGAGGTGCTCATAAGTTAGTTGTATGTCAGTGGTTAGTTTTAACTGTAGGTTCCATTTCATCATTTTCACTATCACCCAGACCATTTGGGACTGATAATCTGGATGTTTCTCTCCTCATAAAACATCCACACTACCCCCCCCCCCCCCTTTATATATCACCGAGGGCGTGGCCGATCTTAAGGAAAAGACTGGCTGAGAATAACATTGTCACATAATGTATTTTGGACGCAGCTCTCTCTTGAAATCAGTATGCCTTCCTTCGGAGGGGAAGTAATGCCGGTGGTCCCATGTCATAGATTTATGGCATGTTAAAGAACCTTCCTCTAATTACACCTGTGTGAAGCTAAATTAGATAGGTTAAGAATGTAAACAACGCTCTTAGGTTTCTACGTTCGTTGCAAAGAGCCGACTGCGGTGGCGTCTAGTAGCTAAGTTATGGACTAGGCCTAGTAGTCGTTTACGGTGGCGCTTGGTGGCAAAAGTAGGAACTATTTGAAAAATTCTAAGTTGCAGTCTGTACTTAAATTTAAAAAAAACAGATAACAGACACTAATACAGTCGTCACAATTAACACCGGTTATCAGACAGATTCTACACACACCCAAAGTACATGGGGCTACATGACCGCGTCGTCGCAGCCCCTAAACTTAAGAACCAACCAACCATCTCTCTTGAAGGGTGTGTTTTTGGTTTCTACTTCCATTCAATGCAGATATTTTAGAGTTTCTCTGCTTTGCAAATAAATCGTCAAGTTATTGGTAATTTGTGTTACCTTCGGCAGTGCTCGCTCCTCATCACATCTATTGATATTCCGTAGCTGATGGTGATGCGGCTACAGTCCGTGAGACCGACACGTTCATATTACTGCGTATGAATAGCGTTAGCATCTCCACGTGTGCATCCCGTATTCCAGCGACGTATCTGCCAAGCTCCTCTGCATAACCAAATTGAGTGAAGGAGCTGGAATTTGCTCTCCAGCTGGCTGCAAATGAAGGGAATATCTCGCCTTCTCCTTCTAACTCTCGCATAATCCATATTTTCATCTCTCTTCCACCAGGGACCAGACTATACGCTTGAGTGAGTTATGTTCAACCATTTGAATACTTCAAAGTGATCAGGGAGCCCTCCATTCACCCTCTCAACCCACAGTTTAAACATAACTCAGGTTTACAACATAGAATGCCAATGATGCCCATAATCTCAACAATATATCATCTCCTAATGCCATTCCACAGATGCCTAAACAGCTTCTAAACGCTGTTTAATCCTAGTCCAATCCATCATCAGTGTATAGGGGGCAATGAGAGATTGCCGTGCTCACTGAAACATTGAACAAAACGCCTCTTTGTGGAAAGGTAAACGAAATATTGAAGTCAATAACCGTCAAGAAATTAATATAGAAGGATCAGCGTTATATGATGCAAAGCCGTGAGGATTTCAAAATGTAATAATCATTTCTTTAGTCAGCGTGTTATATGGCCTGCTATTAATAGGGTTGTGGCATAATAGTGACGGCTCACCATATGATGGCTCGTCAAAATGTGAATAGAGGGCTCGTTTGCTGAAGATTAATGTTCCGCAATAGGTTAAGAGTTTGAGATCCCAATATTTCATGAATGACTATTGTGAAAATTTGTTTTGTGCCCGCGGTGATCTGCATGAAGCCATTTAACTAATATACTGACATTTATCATAAAAATGACTTACCTAACTACCTGAATAGTTACCCACCGTCAATCCCTTCATGGGGGTAATAACCTACCCGTAATATATATCAAAGTGGGGATTTATGCTCATACCGACCGATCTATCTATTTATGTCAACCCCTTATTAATCTCGTTCCCAACGGGTTCGGGGATGAGATGCGATGAAATTGCACGTGGCTGATGGCTTCAACGGCCGGATGCCCTTTCTGACGCCAACCTCACGAGAGGAACTAATGAGAGCTTTTTTTTTTTTTTTTTTTTTGCGTATGGCTTTTAGCGCCGGGAGTGTCCGAGGACATGTTCGGCTCGCCAGTTTTGTAGCTGCTTCGAGACGGACACCCAATGGGTGAGCTACAAGTACCGTTGCGGAGGAAAGTTGGAAGGGAGGGTCGAGGAGTTGGAAGGTAGCGGCTGTGGCCTATAGGTAGGGACCAACCCCGGCATTTGCCTGGAAGGAAGATGGGAAACCACAGAAGACCATCTTCAAGGTTGCCGGTGGGGGGATTCGAACCTCCTCGCCTCCCGGATGTGAGTGACTGCCAACAGTCATGCCGCAACGACCTCGGCTAACTCACCCGGTTAATGAGAGATGAAACGAATGAATATGAATGGCAGTTGAATTTCAAGTAGTAGTTCCGACTTTGGCTATGAGACGCCACTGCCACCCAGTGGCAAACGTTGGAACTTGATAGAGCGTTTGTAAACCAAATAAGCTACACAATACTAATTGTAGTGGTAGGCTCTTTTCCATGACATTAATCTGACGGGCCCGCCGGAAGGCATACTGAAGTATTTTAACGCTTTAACCCGGGAGAGGTGGCGCGGGGGAATTTGTGACCCCACGCAGATTCGTTAAGCTGGGGTTTCTACATTTTACTGCACACAGACCAAACCTGCCACATACCGTTCCCCACATGCCGTATCTATTGTCTGAGGGCGGTAGCCTATTAGTGGAAGGGATGAGGGCCGAGTCAAATCTATTTTTATTGAGCCATGTTGCAATGGGTTCTGAAAGACCCCGCGCCACCAGTACCGCAGGCAGAGTGAACAGGTGTTGCAGTCTTACGTGTACTCCATGAGAATGTAGTTGTCTGATCGCCAAATTGATTGTAGTTAAGTGTTCAAATAAATTATTATGAATCTTCCGAACTACGAAGAGCAAGAAGTCGAAGAGGAAGACATATTAGGAAGTGAAAACTGCGATAGTGAAGATGAACTAAAAATGGCAGAATCATCAAGTGATACTGAGCAGAGTGCAGACGAAGAAGAAAATTAAGAAAGTGACGATGATATGCCTCTTTCTCAGCGGATGTGTACCCTTACTGGCAAATACAGTTACAAAATGGAGCACAATACAACCTCAATACAACAAGAGACTTCTCTAAATGTCTCATTGGTTAAATACTAGAATCTTACATTATCTAACAGTTGTCTAATCATTGATTTCGATATTATTAATAGGCAAACTGAAGTAAGAATTATCAGATATTTCATAAAAATAGATGATTACTTGTCAGATCCACACCATTTCTATTATAGTGTAAATAGCCGTTTATAATATGTGCATGACTTTCATTTTGGACAAAATATACTTGCTCATTTGTTCAGTGAATGTTTTCATGCCATATCAGTAGCATAAACGAAATAATTGTTGTTATTACTGAGAAATAATTTGGAGGGGTCAAAATGATCCCACTCGCCACCTCTAACGTTGCCCAAGTAAGCGCCCCTCTCCCAGGTAAACAATCTGACGACTTCAGACGGGTTTGAGCCCGCGATCTTGGGCATAGAAGTTCAGCATGTTGCCTACTACGCCACCGAAGTCGTCAAAGTAGGAATTTACGCTTATACAGACCGATATTTCAACAAATGTCCAAGGTAGCGACAGCTCAAAACAATGTTGTCAGGGCTTCAGCAACGAAAACTGCCCCGTAATTTTAAAGTCCTATCTCAAGATGTTCTCAAGTAGTAAGAAGTGGGTGGCAATTTCAGGGAATCGAGCTGAGCCTAATTTAGCTTGCATTCTATCTTCCTTTCTCCCTTTCTTTCCTTCATTCTTTCTCCTTTCTCCATTTATATCTAGTCCTTTTAACTTGTTTATTTTGTGGGATAGTTCACCTCGTTGCGTAGTGGTTAGCATTATTGGCCGTCACCCCGGAGGCCCGGGTTCGATTCCTGGCTCTGCTAAGAAATTTAATTCGGGTTTGAGGGCCGAAACGAGGTAATCTCAGGCTCGTGAGTCAAAATTTAGAAGAGGAAGGATCAATTCCTACCTCAACCAACCTGGAAGTGTTCCTTCCGTGGTTTCCCACTTCTACTCCAGGTAAATGCCAGGATAGTACCTAACTTAAGACTACGACCGCTTCCTACCCAAATCCTACCTTAATTACAAATACACACAGTAGTAGAGACATCGCAATGACAAGGCTGTCAGACAAATTTCATACACACCCTAGTACACGGTGTTATATGACCAATATGACAGAACTTCCTAAAGGAATCAACACATATTAGCCTAATTTACCCAGTGAGCAAAAATGGTGAAAAAATAGTTCTAAGAGATCACCCAGGCAGATGTGCGTGCGTCTGTCCTTCTGTGGGTGTTTGCCCCCCCCCCCCCCTCCCCCCTGCCCACGTCCACCATCTTCTCCCAACCCTCTTCCCTATTCAACTCCTAAACGGCTGCAGCTATCAAAACCAAATACAGCATAAGTAAAGATATATACAGCAACATTTCACGGCCATATTTGAACATTTCGTTAGTGCTACCAACTGCTGAAAAATCCCTATTGAAACTTTTGAGCTCTATGTTGGATATCTCGAAAGGTATAAGGTGGACCGGATTTGATTCCCGGTCAATGCATATGAGATCTTTGAAGTGAAATGCCATGTCTTGAGGTTCGGTTTCCACGTAAAAAGGAGGTCTCATGGTTCATGATCGCGAAATTAACGGTCTTGTAAAACTACAAGTTTCCTTCCTTCTCGAAAGGTATTCATGGGAGCTGTTCCAAAATTGTCACACATATAGATAACTAGCAGAAATACCCGTTCTTCGAACGGTCTTCGGTATAATTAACCATACGTTATCAATTTAACTACTGTTGGAATGGTTAGGGGCTTGGAACCCGTTTGTCGGTTAAAAAAGTGATTAGTAAAATTGTACTCTCTAACTAAATTCACCTAACGTGTACTTCCTGACGTGAAAATAAAATTGGAAACCTCGTAGACGAACTGCAATACACGTCATATAAAAACTGACCCTCACTGTTGTGTAAAGTCCCCATCCACAGGAAGACCCTTTTATCTTATACTAGCAGAAGTACCCGTTCTTCGAACGGTGTTCGGTGTTATCACCAGACATTATAATAATAATAATAATGTTATTGGTGTTACGTCCCTTTTAAGTACTGTTGCTTTTAGAGACGCACCAGACATTATCAATTGAGCTACTGTTGCAATGGTTAGCGGCTTGTCATTCCTTCATAAGTTTATCAAAACGAAGTTAGTTTTCTAGGAATATCACACACACTGTTAATTTAAGGGCCTTATAATGTGGTTTTCGGGGACCCTTTATAGACTCGCGAATTTTGTGTCTCACATTGAGAAGTGCAACATATGCTTTGGTCGTCCTTCAAGGATAATTTTTATATTTCGCCTATTTTAGCATGTATTTTGAGAGGTTTTTCCCTATATCCACCCTTCTACTGTATGAAATGTACGGTGAAGAGTTTTATAAATGATTGGTGTATTGACTCATGTTTACCATACCTAATTTTACGATGCACCAAGCATCCGAACATGAGTTATAGGCGTACGTAAGGATACACAGAAAGACAGACAGACAATATTATTGTCTACAACATATCACCCAGAAATCCAAATATGGGCATATCTACCACTCAGTATCAAAGAAAATATCCTTACGATGAACCCGTACGTCGAAAAAAAAAAAAGAAAAAAAAAAAGATTAGTTGAAATGTGCTCTCAAACTAAATTCACCTAACGTGTACTTCCTGACATGAAATAGAATTGAAAGCCATGTAGATGAAACGCAATACACGTCACATAAAAACTGACCCTCTACGTTGTGTTGGGTCCCCAAACACAGGAAGACCTCTATCATAAATTATAAAAGCTTGTGGTGCATGAAAATTCAGGTTCTTTAGTCTCAAATGGCCCAAATTCCTAAAAGCCGCAAAAAATGCTGATTCAATTCAGGATTTTTTGAAAATAATGTTGTTGTTTGGAGATATAATAGACCTTCTGTACAATATGTCTCACGTGAAAATTGCATGAAAAAATCCTAGGTTACCCCTTGACCCCCTTAATTGCGTTGATGAATTATACAGTCTACGTTGGTTCCGTGATAACCTTATATTTGCAAACTTCCACAGAAATGTAATAAATGTAATAAATGTAATAAATTGCTTCTTACTGAAATAGATGAAAAGTTGGATGCCACCCTTTGAGATAATGTTGTCATGGTTACCGATTTGCATTCCTTCATTAGTTTGTTAAATTAAATTTAATTAGTTTTCTGGGAATGTTTCAGAAACTGTTGGTTTTAGAGCCTTATAATGTAGTTTTCGAGGACCCTCGAGTTTTATTTCTGGCACCGAGGGGCTTTGTCTCGTCGTTGTACGCCATAATATAATACTAATAATAATAATATAATATAGGGATAGGAATATAACAGACCTGCCATACCACACCCGCAGATGTAAATCGCGTGAAAAACTTCTGGACTACCCCTTGACCCCCTTAAGCTCATTTTACGTATTGATGAAATTTACAGCTTAATTTGGTTCCATAATAATCATCTAACCGTTTGCAAACTTTCACACTAATGTAATTAATGGAATTGTATTGCGTCTTACAGCAATAGATGGACCTCTGAGAATCTGTTGCCATGGTTATCGGCTTGAATTCGTTCATTAGTTTATTAAATAAAATTAGTTTTCTGGGAATATCTCAAAACGGTTGGACGTAGGACCTTAAAATGTGCTTTTAGGGCCCCCGAGTTTTGTCTCTCACATTGAGGGGCTGAAAATGAGCTTTGTCTCGTCCTTCTACTCCTATTTCAGCATGTATTTTAAGGGGGTATGCCCCCTTTTATGAGAAGTACAGAGAAGAGTTACATCAATGATTAGTGTCGTGCCTCTGATGGATATCTGTACCAAATTTTACGTTGATACGCCCAGCCGTTCTTGAGTTATAAGGGAACAAAATTGTCCACAGACAATCAAACAAACAGACAGACCAAAACATTATTTTCGCGCGCATCTATCGTTTTTGAACGTCTCATAGGTGAACTTCTAGTAGTGCCTTTATCACCGTACACAATTTCAGGGCGATATCGGTAATAGTTTCGGAGATATTGAATGCTAGTGAAATATTTCGCACAGCCGCCATGTTGGATTGGTGAGTCGTATCAAAATTTGAAGGGCACGGTTGAGGTCGCCGGGAATCGTGCTATGAACATACCGAGTTTCATTGAAATCGCTCCAGCCGTTTAGATTTTATTAGGGGGGGGGGGGACACACACACCTACCACACACACACACACACACACACACACTCGCACACACACACGGACAAAAGGTGATCATATAAGCCTATTTTTTCAAAATTGAAAATAGGCTAAAAACAGACAAATTTTCTATTTATATATATAGAGATATACTGCACCGCTCGGTGTTGACCGTGTTTTATTGCACAAATTTAGGTTATACTCGCTAACCGTCGGAGATACACGAAAAGTGATAAGAACCTTTTGGATAGAACATTAAATGCTAAAGCTCGTGTATACCATCAAAAGTTTGCTATTCCTTAGCGTTCTCTTTTTATTTGAAATGGAAATATGAAATTTTGAAACCAAAAGGTGTAGTGACGTCCCAAAAGTAGGTTTTACTCGCTAACCGTTGGAGATACACGAAAGGTGATACGGACCTTTCGGATAGGAAATTAAATTTCAAAGCTCGTGTATGCCATCAAAAGTTTGCTATTTCCTACCGTTCTCTTTTTATTTGATATGGAAATATGAAATTTTGAAACCAAAGGGTGTAGTGACGTCATTAAAATGGTCGCCATTTCTTAATAGTGCAAAATATCGAAATTAAAAATATGCTATATGTAAACCTGGTATTTCAGCTACATCCATGCAAAATTTCATTCAAATCGGACCAGTGGTTCTTGCATTATTAGGTAACACACAGACAGACAGAAAGACAGACACACACCATCTCATTTTAGGAAAAAGTAGACTTATGAGATCGGGCAAATGTGTGTCTGTCTGTCTGTCTGTCTGTCTGTCCTTCTGTCTGTCTGGCTGTCTGTCTGTCTGGCTGTGTGTCCCCCCCCCCACCTATCAACTCCTAAACGGCTGCAGCAATCAAAACAAAATTTGGTAGGAGTAAAGATCTATACCTGAATATCTCACGGCCATATTTGAAAATGATGTCAGTGCTACCAACTGCAGAAAAATCGCAATTAAAATTTGAGCTCCATGTTGGATATCTTGGAATGTATGAATGGGAGCTATTTCAAATTGGCACACGTATAGATAATAATATTGCAGATAAAATTCCAGGAGGCCATACATGGCAGTGTTGCCAAAATGATTATAAGCCTGCTGATAAGTCCACATTTTAAATGCATATAACTTCTACACTATCAATTGGATTTCAACCAAATTTCGTATGTGATATGTGTACATAAACAGATATGACTGAGCGTATTCTTAAGAGCCACCAGGGCTGCCAACTGTTAATAAATGCTCTCAATTTTTATATCCAAATACCCATATATCAGTAAGTATGCAAGCCGACAGCTTTAAATTATGCACTGTTAATAAATGCTCTCATTTTTTAAAATTTAAATACTTATGAATCAGCATAGTCATATCTGTTATGGTACACATAGCACACACTAAATTTGGTTGAAATCCAAATGATAGTATAGAAGTTACATGTATTTAAATTTCCAGGAGGCCATACATGGCAGTGTTGCCAAAATGATTATAAGCCTGCTGATAAGTCCAAATTTTAAATGCATATAACTTCTACACTATAAACTGGATTTCAACCAAATTTCGTATGTGCTATGTGTACATAAACAGATATGACTGAGCTTATTCTTAAGAGCCACCAGGGCTGCCAACTGTTAATAAATGCTCTCAATTTTTTATATCCAAATACCCATATATCAGTAAGTATGCAAGCCGACAGCTTTAAATTATGCACACGTATAGTACCTGACATTCTATATTAATTTGGAGTAACTTATATACGTCAGTGCTACCAACATGATGCTAAGCCTGCTGAGAAGTCCAATTTTAAACACATGTAACTTCTATACTCTCATTTGGATTTCAACCAAATTTCGTGTGTGCTATGTGTACCATAACAGATATGACTATGCTGATTCTTAAGAGTAACCAGCGCTGTCAACTGTTAATAAATACTGTCTGTATTTTTGTTACCCTAATATCAAAATATGAGAAAGTATGCAAGCCAATAGCTCTAAACTTTGCACACGTATAGAACATGGCATTCTAGATTAATTTGGAGTAACTGATATAGGCCTACGCCAGTGCTGCCAACATGATTCTAAGCCTGCTGATAGGTCCAATTTTAAAATGCATGTAACTTCTATACTAACTAATAGATTTAATTCAAAATTGACACAACAATAGATCATATTATTTCAGATTATTTCTGATAAATACATGTATGTCATTGTTGCCAACATGATTTTACGTGCGCTGTTAGATCCAATGATTAACTGTATGTGACGTCCATGCTATCCATTGGACTTCAACCAAATTTTGTATTCTGTACCTTAAGAGATGGAACTAAGAATTTATTCAGTCACCAGGGCTGCCAACTGTAGTTCTCTATTAGGTTACATTATTATACAGTATTTCGAACTATTTAGAAATTTCGATATTACCAATTTAATTTCGTCAATATTCTAGACAGATCCATATAGATTAATCATTGGCATGAATCTTAAATTTTAAGAAAAGTAGGCTCTTTAGATCGTCACGGAACTTATTGTTATATATTAGTATGATATAAAAGTGAAAGTCTGTTTGTGGGTGGGTGGGTATGTGGGTCTGTTCCGTATACAAATCTACACCGTTCCACCAATCTCAACCAAATTTTGTATACACATAGTTTAGGACCCAGAAGGAACGGCTGCCTACATGAATTTTTGATAGTCTTTCTCATTCATCTGATTTCGGCCCTTTTGCACTCGAGCAAAGGCTAATAAATTCATAAAATATACTCATGAAGGAATGGCAAGGCAGATAGTTTCTATGGCAACATAGCTCTAGTCGAGACACGGCCGACTGGATGCCAGTTGCGCTCTGCACTACCGGTATAGAAAATGAGGATCTTTACTTGAAATCCCGTTAGTTACTCAACTGTTCACACAGCACTGTCAACCGAGTTTAGCAAAACAAAGACTTGACACTATCTACAATATATTTGTCAAATACCACTCACTCAATCATTCATCACGAAATCTCAGAAACCACCGAACGGATTGGAATAAAATTTGGTATTCAGCTTCCTCAAGGGCCGTAAATGCCTACCAAGAGAGGATTTTTGGATATTCAGGTTCTAAAGGGGTGTTATGGGGGTAGACCTGCATTTCATTGAATAACAATATCTCCCGATTGGTTTCATTGGGGGATGTGATACACGGCATATAAACTCATCATTAAAAAGTAAGAAGACACGTGTCTGAGGATTTTTCGATGTGGTGTATATTATGAGGTGAAAGGGGGTAAAAAAGAGGGGATTGAAAGATTCCTAACGGAGCGTGTATCTCTTAAACGACATAGGCGAGGAGTTTGAAACTCAGCGGGAAAAAAATCAGCATAAAAATAAGTAAATATGTGTTTGACCGTTTTTTTCATAAATCCAATTTAAGGGGCCCATGGGGAGGGGTGAATTTCAGGGGGTGGGGGGTGGAAACAGGAAAGAAAGTGTCCTAACTGATAGACTGACTGACTCACTCTTCAAACTCAGGTGGAAAAAACTGCTTTAAAGTAAGTAAATAGCTTTTCGACGGTTTTTTGATCAATCAAATTGAAGGGTTTCATCGGGAGGGGTGAAATTCTGAAGAAAAATAAATTGAAAGAAAATGTCCTGACTCATTCACTCGCCCAGCCAAAAATATTGAAGTTGGAAACATGGCATTTTGGGGATATGTTCGTTGTATGTCAAAACCGTACACTGAGGGAGGATTTTTGGATATTCAGGTTCTTAAGGGGTCTTAATGGGGTTAAACCTGCATTTCATTTTATAACAATATCTCACGAGTGGTTTCATTTGTGGATGTGATACTCGGCATATAAACTAATCTTTAAAAATAAGCAGACATGTGTCTAAGGGTTTTTCGATGTGGTGTATTATTATGAGGTGAAAGGGGTGAAAATTGGGGGTTGAGGGATTCTTAACGGAGCGTGTATCTCTTAAAAAAAATAGGCGAGAAGTTTGAAATTCGGCGGAAAAAACAGCTTAAAATACAAGTTAATAGGTGTTCGACCGTTTTTTCATAAATCCAATTTAAGTGGCCCTTGGCGAGGGGTGAAATTGTGGGGATAAAAACAGGAAAGAAAGTGTCCTAACTGATTGAATCACTTACTCACTCATCAAACTCAGGGGGAAAACAGCTTTAAATAAGTAAATAGGTGTTCGACCGTTTATTTCATAAATCCAATTTAAGGGGTCCATGGGGAGGGGTGAAATTATCAAAAATAAATAAAATAAAATGTCCTGACTGACTCACTCAATCTTCATCGCCCAGCCAAAATTATTGAAGTTAGAAATATGAAATTTTGGGGATATGTTCGTTGTATGTCGAAAATGTCCACTAAGGAAAGAGTCTTGGATATTCAGGTTAAAGAGGTGTTAAGGGGGTAAACGTGCATTTCATTGAATAACAATATCTCACGAGTGGTTTCATTTGGGGATGTGATACTTGGCATATATACTAATCATTTAAAATAAGCTGACACATGTCTAATGGTTTTTCGATGTAGTGTATATTATGAGGTGAAAGGGATGAAAAGTGGGGGTTGAAAGTTTCCTAACGGAGCGTGTATCTCTTAAACGACATAGGCGAGGAGTTTGAAACTCGGAGGAAATCAATCAGCTTAAAAATTAATAAATAAATAAATAAATAAATAAATAAATAAATAAATAAATAAATAAATAAATAAATAAATAAATAAATAAATAAATAAATAAATAAATAAATAAATAAATAGGTGTTCGACCGTTTTTCATAAATCCAATTTAAGGGGCCTATGGGAAGGGGTGAAATTCTGAGAGAAAAACGTCCACTAAGGATGGATTTTTGGATGTTCACTCTCATCGACCAACCAAAACTATTAAAGTTAGAAGAATGATATTTTGGGGATATGTTTGTTGTGTTTCGAAAACGTCTACTAAGGAGGTATTTTTGGATATCCAGGTTCTAAAGGGGTGTTAACGGTGTTAAACCAGCATTTCATTGAATAACAATATGACACGACTATGACGCGAGCGAAACGAGGCTAAAAATGAGATGGTGTGTGTCTGTGTATTATTCAATCACGCAAGTACCACTGACTGGTCCGATTTACATGAATTTTACATGGAAGTAGCTGATTTACCTGGTTTACATATACAGTAGGTTACTTTTGATTTCAATACTTTACACTATTTAAAGATGGCGACCATTTTAGTGACGTCACTACACCCTTAGGTTTCAAACTTTCATATTTCCATTTCAAATAAAAAGAGAACGCTAAGAAATAGCAAACTTTTGATGGCACATACGAGGTTTAAAATTACATTTTCTATCCGAAAGGTATCTCCAACGGTTAGCGAGTAAAATCTAAATTTGTGCTATAAAACACGGTCAACGTCGAGCGGTGTAGTTAGACAAAATGTTCCATCCTTAATCTCCCTCTGCGCAGCACCTCGCCTATCCCCTGTTTTAACTGTCACCTTCACATTTTAATTTATTTATGACGCGTAGCGAAGCACGGGTACTTCAGCTAGTAAGTTATAAAAGCTTGTGGTGCATGAAAATTCAGGATTATTAGCCTCCATTGGCCCAAATTTCTGAAAGTCGCAAAATATACTGTTTCAATTCAGAATTTTTTAAAAATAAAGTTGCTTTTTGGAGATATAATAGGCCTTCTGTACGACATATCGCACGTGAAAGTCGCGTGAAAAAGTTCTAGTGTACCCCTTGATTGATGAATTTCACAGTCGTTGGTTCCGTAATAACCCTATAGCCATTTGCAAACTTTTACAGAAATGGTGTTTCTTATTATTTTTATTTAGCGTATGGCTTTTAGTGCCGGGAGTGTCCGAGGACATGTTCGGCTCACCAGTTTTGTAGCTGCTTCTCTGCGGACACCCAAGGGGTGAGCTACAAGTACCGTCGCGTGTGGAGTATTGTCTGGGGGGGGGGGGGGGGAGCTTGAATGGAAGGACAAGGAGTTGGAAGGTAGCGGCCGGGGCTTATAGTTAGGGACCAATCTCGGCATTTGCCTGGAAGGAAGATGGGAAACCACGGAAGACCATCTTCAATGTTGCCGGCGGGGGGATTCGAACCTCCTCGCCTCCCGGATGTGAGTGACACTGCCAGCAGCCATCCCGTAACGACCACGGCGAACTCACCCGGTAACAGAAATGTAATAGATGGAGTGGCATAGCTTCCTAGATAAATAGATGGAAAGTTGGATGTCACCTCTTAAGATACTGTTGTCATGGTTACCGGCTTGCATTCTTGCATTAGTTAATTAAATGAAATTAGTTTTCAGGGAATATCTCAGAACCTGTTGGTTTTAGAACCTTAAAATATAGATTTTGGGGACCCATTAGGGCCACCGAGTTTTGTTTCTGACACCAAGGAGCTGAAAATGAGCTTTATCTCGTCGTTGTACACCATACTATAATAATAATAATAATAATAATAATAATATATTAATATAAGGATAGCGATAGGGATATAATATACCTTCCGTCCCACACGCGCTAGTCTAAATCGTGTGAAAAAAGTCTAGAATGCTCCTTTATCCCCTTAAGCGTATTATATGTGGCCTATTGATGAATTTTACAGCTTAATTTGGTTCCATGATAACTTCATAGCCATTTGCAAACTTTCACAGTAATGTAATAAATGTAATTGCACTGTGTCTTGCAGAAATAGCTGAGATTCTGTTGCCATGGTTACCGGCTTGCATTCTTTCATTAGTCCTTCTTCTTCTTCCTCTTCTTCTTCTTCTTCTTCTTCTTCTTCTTATTATTATTATTATTATTATTATTATTATTATTCTTTCTAATAACCCGTATGGAGGGTACGATGAATTAACTTTGGCTATTGTCCATTGTATTCTATTTCCTGTGTTTCCAAATTTCCTTCATCCTTCTAGAGTGTCGATCTTTCATCTCTTGAGTCCACTTTCTGCGAGTTGTTTCCATTAAATGAAATTAGTTTGCTGAGAAACTGTTGTTTAAGGGCCTTAAAATGTGGTTTTCAAGAGTTTTGTTTCTCATATTGAGGGCTGAGCTTTGTCTCGCCGTTAGACGCCTATTTCAGAATATATTTTAAGGGGGTGGACCCCCTTTTATGAGAGGTACGGGAAGTGTTACATCAATGATTGATGTCGTGCCTCTTCTGGATATCTGTACCAAGTTTTACGTTGACCCACCCAGCTGTTCTCGAGTTATAAGGGAACAAATTTGTCCACAAACAGACAGACAACATTTTATTTTCACGCGCATCCATCATAAAACAGTCTGAAACGCGTTAATAAAGCACATGTTCGTAGAAATTCAGAAAAAACAGACAACTATACACGACTGAAGTTCTTGCGGCACCTTCCACGAATGGACAACAAGATACTCACAGTACCAAGAGGATCTTTTCCTTCGTTAAAAGCTACAAGCCTGGAAGCCTGTGACTGAATGAGGTCCAAAAAGACTTGGATTCCGCAGCGATTTTTGACCTTGATGTCCAACATCTCACCAAATTTTGTGCCTGAGTGTCGGAAACCCCTCTCACAGAAGAGAAAGGAAAAACGATCAGCCTGGCTGAAGTGATATTGGGAAAGAAAGAGAGCATCGAAGAAGAACTAGTCATAAGTGCGCCTTAGTGGGATTAAACCAATTAATAAAATACCTGTAAACATCAACGTATTCTGCAATAATACTTCCCCTTGTAGCTTCAAGTACAAATTTACTGCCTTCATAACACTGCAGTAGAAACGGAAACAAGCACTTAGTGACAGAGATCGTAGAGTACTGAATATAGAGCGTGAGTAATTGAGTGCTGAGGCTGGGTCCATGTGGTGCCCCTCAGGGAATAGCTTGTTACGATCATCCATGCACCGTTTGAAATGTATTGCTGGTTTGCTGTGTTCCAGCCCCAGAGACATCCGCCGCTAGTGCTGGGAACCTTGCTGCTTGCACTGCCCTTCTTGCCGGCAGCAAATCTCGTTGTCACCGTGGGATTCGTGGTGGCCGAGCGGGTGTTGTACATCCCCAGGTAAGAGTATGTCACCAGTTGCACATCTACCTTCCGGCGTCACTGGCCCAGTACGAATTTCATGTTGTAAGTCTGCTTATATACCGGAATATTTAAACCTGTAAAAAGCGAGGGTAGGTGTGATAGTCCGGTGGTCGGGAATTCTTCCTCCCATCAAAGTGGAATGGGTTCGATTCTCAGTTAATGCATGTAAGATCAATATGCCAAAACATTAATCATTACAGTAACGTTATGCCACTGGATTTGTATAGACATATATAACTGACACAGGTGAATGATACGCCTTAATCAATACTAAAGAATATAATCATGGCATACATGTCTACTTTACTACTTTCAACACTCCATGGTGCTATATTCAGCGAACATAGAAAACAAGTGAAAGGTAACCCAAGACGCAAGACATTTTATACTATCTTTTGGGATTTGAATGATTTAAGTTTTACTTCTAAATTTGTTAATTAATACATTTTCAGAGTCTGTTAAATGTTGTTGGTTGGTTCCTTAGTTTAGGGGCTGCGACAACGCGGTCATGTAGCCCCATGCACTTTGGTTGTGTGTAGAATGTGATAACCAGTGTTAATTGTGGTGACTGTATTAGTGTGTGTATCTGTTTTTTTTTAATTCAAGTATGGACTGCAACTTTGAATTTTTCAAATAGTTTCTACTTTTGCCACCAAATGCCACCGTCAACGACTACTAGGCCTAGTTCAGAACTTAGCTACTAGACGCCACGGCAGTCGGCTCTTGGCAACGAACGTAGCAACCTAAGAGCGTTGTTTACATTCTTAACCTATACAATTTAGTTCCACACAGGTGTAATTAATGGAAAGTTATTTAACATGCCGTAAATCTATGACATGGGACCGCTGGCTTTACTTCCCCTCCGAAGGAAGGCATATTGAGGGATTTTTAACGCTCTATTAAATGTAATACCATCTTTTGTAAGGAATTCCATTCGATTTTTTTTACTAATGTTAATGTTCATAGAACTCGCAGGGGGCCTGTCAGTAGTTTAATAAGTAATTACGAATTTGATTGCCGTTTATATATATCCCTAGGTTAATATTCTCTTGTTTTCGACTGGTTGCGTGGCTTAGTGGTAACGTTCCCGGCAGCTATTCCCAAGGTTGCATGATCGAATCCTGAAGCAGTCAGCAGGCATTTGGGGGTGCAAAAATGTGAGGGAGCCGTGTCAGTAGATTTACTGGCTGGTTAAAGATCCCCTTCGGGGAAACATTCTGGCACCCCGGCGTCTCCGAAAGCCACAGTAGTTAAAGGGAACGTAAAACCAATAACATTATTATATAATTCAAACAATAATATGAAGAATTTATATTGGTTGTCCTTCACACGTTTAAAGGTCAAAGACCTACAACAATTACTAAGAAATGGGCCTCGCCTGGTGTTGACTCTGACATTGATTCTAAACAATTCTACTACTCGGAATTAATTAGGAAAACATATTATTAGGTTTGCTTCTGTTTACTGACAAATTTTATTGTAATCAATGCACTTGAGATTCGTTTCTTGTAGAAATTATAAATGTATTTCATTTCACCTTTTTATGCAACAAGTCCTTTTAGGCGTGATGACAAGGAATTCATTACCAGATTCGACATGATAATAGTTTGAAATTTATCATTATACTGTAAAGTAACAAATGTATTACGCACAATGTTCTAAATATATACATTACATCAGGCTCAAGGATCATATCAGAGCAAAATTCAGTCAGGGAGACCGGTCTCTTCCTGCACTCCATTACCTGATATACAGTACATCACACTGTTCCCCACACAAAACACATGAACACTCATGGCTAGTTTGGTGAAAGGATTTCCTGGCACACATACTATTGTGGAAACCGTGCATCGCAAAGCGCGTCATCAGGTGTCGCAGCGTGTACTCTTCTGTTATCCAATCTTTGTTGATCATTGCGTCTGTTGTGTAGAAGATTTCTTCCATCGAGTCCCTTTTCCTCGTAACACTTGTAATAGTTCTCTGTATGCTGGAGTGTGCTGCAGATGCATTTGAAGTCTTAGGTCTTCTACAAAAGAGGTTTCGTGGGCTAAGACATACACGTATCGGGATCGAGCAAATTTTGATACCCCTAGAACTCTTTTGACTTATCTCGGTTTCATGCTTTCCAATCCTTTCAGCTGTCTACGTGAAAGGATTTGCCAAATTAATTCCAAGCCGTGAGTGTTTTGGTAGCACCTTGACTTGGAAGAGTTCCATGGCTGTCTTCAGTGACATTGTATGTGCCTGATGTCACTTATACTTCTGAGTGCAACAGCTAATATTTCCTTTACATGCACCGATAAAGTCGTCCCAATTACTTGTACTGTGATACCATATAGGTCTGTAAGGTCCCCCAAATAACTCTTTTCTTTCAAAGAAAACGAAAGCAGTCTAATAACGACGCTTAGTAGAATTAATGTGTTGTTTTAGCCTAACTGATTCTAAATTTTTGATGTTAGAATATTGATGAGGTTGTGAACTTTTCAATTACTTCAGATGGCATAGGCTGATTTCAACATTTTTGCTCACTCCAGGTTTTATAGATAACTAGCTGAAGTACCCGTGCTTCGCTACGCGTCATAAATAAAATAAAATGTGAAGGTGACAGTTAAAACAGGGGATAGGCGAGGTGCTGCGCAGAGGGAGATTAAGGATGGAATATTTTGTCCAACTACACCGCTCGGCGTTGACCGTGTTTTATAGCACAAATTTAGGTTTTACTCGCTAACGGTTGGAGATACCTTTCGGATAGGAAATGTAATTTTAAACCTCGTATATGCCATCAAAAGTTTGCTATTTCTTAGCGTTCTCTTTTTATTTGAAATGGAAATATGAAAGTTTGAAACCAAAGGGTGTAGTGACGTCACTAAAATGATCGCCACCTTTAAATAGTGCAAAGTATTGAAATCAAAAGTAACCTATATGTTAACCAGGTAAATCAGCTACTTCCATGTAAAATTCATGTAAATCGGACCAGTGGTACTTGCGTGATTGAGTAATACACAGACACACACCATCTCATTTTTAGCCTCGCTCCGCTCGCGTCGTAGTCGTGTCATATTGTTATTCAATGAAATGCATCTTTAACCCCGTTAACACCCCTTTAGAACCTGAATATCCAAAAATCCCTCCTTAGTACACGTTTTCGACACACAACAAACATATCCCCAAAATATCATTCTGCTAACATTAATAGTTTGGGTTGGTCGATGAGAGTGAACATACAAAAATCCTTCCTTAGTGGACGTTTTTCTTCCAGAATTTCACCCCTCCCCATAGGCCCCTTAAATTGGATTTATGAAAAAACGGTCGAACACCTATTTATTTAATTTATTTATTTATTTTTAAGCTGATTGATTTCCTCCGAGTTTCAAACTCCTCGCCTATGTCGTTTAAGAGATACACGCTCCGTTAAGAATCTTTCAACCCCCACTTTTCATCCCTTTCACCTCATAATATACACTACATCGAAAAACCATTAGACATGTGTCAGCTTATTTTTAATGATTAGTACACACATCAAAAAAAGTTTTGCATCACCTCGGTTCCAAGAGTTCCGGAACCTTTAAATACAAAGGGAATAGAGATCAACACAAACAACATTTCAGCTCGTTTTATTGCTCATGAGACCCACACATTGCATGTTGTACCATCATACAGCTAGACTTTCAGCATTTGTGGTCCAGATTGCAGTACACACCACTACCTCTAATACCCAGTAGCACGTCCTCTTGCATTGATGCATGCCTGTATTCGTCGTGGCATACTATCCACAAGTTCATCAAGACACTGTTGGTCCAAATTGTCCCACTCCTCAACGACAATTCGGCGTAAATCTCTCAGAGTGGTTGGTGGGTCAAGACGTCCATAAACAGCCCTTTTCAACATATCCCAGGCATGTTCGATAGGGTTCATGTCTGGCGAACATGCTGGCCACTGTAGTCGAGCGATGTCGTTATCTTGAAGGAACGCATTCACAAGATGTGCACGATGAGGTCGAGAATTGTCGTCCATGAAGACAAATGCCTCTCCAATATTCTGCCGATATGGTTGCACTATGGGTCGGAGGATGTCATTCAGGTATCGTAAAGCCGTTTCGGAGCCTTCCATGACCACCAGTGGCGTACGTCGGCCCCACATAATGCCACCCCAAAACATCAGGGAACCACCACCTTGCTGCACTCGCTGGACAGTGTGTCTAAGACGTTCAGCCTGACCAGGGTGCCTCCAAACACGTCTCCGACGATTGTCTGGTTGAAGGCATATGCGACACTCATCGGTGAAGAGAACGTGATGCCAATTCCGTGGGGTCCATTCAGCATGTTGTTGGGCCCATCTGTACCGCGCTGCATGGTGTCGGGGTTGCAAAGCTGGACCTCGCCATGGACGTCGGGAGTGAAGTTGCGCATCATGCAGCCTATTGCGCACAGTTTGAGTTGAAACACGACGTCCTGTGGCTGAACGAAACGCATTATTCAACATGGTGGCATTGCTGTCAGGGTTCCTCCGAGCGGCAATCCGTAAGTAGCGGTCATCCACTACAGTAGTAGTCCTTGGGCGGCCTGAGCGAGGCCTGTCATCGACAGTTCCTGTATCTCTGTACCTCCTCCATGTCCGAACAACATCGCTTTGGTTCACTCTGAGACGCCTGGAAACTTCCCTTGTTGAGAGCCCTTCTTGACACAAAGTAACAATGCGGACGCGATCGAACTGCGGTATTGACCTTCTAGGCATGGTAGAACTACAGACAACATGAGCAGCGTACCTTCGTCCTGGTGGAATGACTGGAACTGATCGGCTGTCGTACCCCCTCCGTCTAATAGGCCCTGCTCATGCATGGTTGTTTACATCTTTGAGCAGTTTTAGTGACATCTATGAACAGTCAAAGGGACTGTATCTTGGATACAATATACACAGTCAACGTCTATATGCCGGAGATCTGGGAACCGAGGTGATGCAAAACTTTTTTTGATGTGTGTATATATGCCAAGTATCACATCCCCAAATGAAACCACTCGTGAGATATTGTTATTCAATGAAATGCACGTTTACCCCTTTAACACCTATTTAGAACCTGAATATTCAAAACTCTTTCCTTAGTGGACGTTTTCGACATACAACGAACATATCCCCAAAATTTCATGTTTCTAACTTCAATAATTTTGGCTTGGCGAAGATGAGTGAGTGAGTGAGTCAGGACATTTTCTTTCATTTATTTTTGATAATTTCACCCCTCCCCATGAACCCCTTAAATTGGATTTATGAAGCAAACGGTCGAACACCTATTTACTTATTTAAAGCTGTTTTCGCCCTGAGTTTGATGAGTGAGTAAGTGAGTCAATCAGTTAGGACACTTTCTTTCCTGTTTTTTTCCCCCAGAATTTCACCCCTCTCCAAGGGCCCCTTAAATTAGATTTATGAAAAAACGGTCGAACACCTATTTACTTGTATTTTATGCTGTTTTTCCCGCCGAATTTCAAACTTCTCGCCTATGTCGTTTAAGAGATACACGCTCCGTTAAGAGTCCCTCAACCCCCAATTTTCACCCCTTTCACCTCATAATATACACACATCAAAATAAGTTTTGCATCACCTCGGTTCCAAGAGTTCCGGAACCTTTAAATACAAAGGGAATAGAGATCAACACAAACAACATTTCAGCTCGTTTTATTGCTCATGAGACCCACACATTGCATGTTGTACCATCATACAGCTAGACTTTCAGCATTTGTGGTCCAGATTGCAGTACACACCACTACCTCTAATACCCAGTAGCACGTCCTCTTGCATTGATGCATGCCTGTATTCGTCGTGGCATACTATCCACAAGTTCATCAAGACACTGTTGGTCCAAATTGTCCCACTCCTCAACGACAATTCGGCGTAAATCTCTCAGAGTGGTTGGTGGGTCAAGACGTCCATAAACAGCCCTTTTCAACATATCCCAGGCATGTTCGATAGGGTTCATGTCTGGCGAACATGCTGGCCACTGTAGTCGAGCGATGTCGTTATCTTGAAGGAACGCATTCACAAGATGTGCACGATGAGGTCGAGAATTGTCGTCCATGAAGACAAATGCCTCTCCAATATTCTGCCGATATGGTTGCACTATGGGTCGGAGGATGTCATTCAGGTATCGTAAAGCCGTTTCGGAGCCTTCCATGACCACCAGTGGCGTACGTCGGCCCCACATAATGCCACCCCAAAACATCAGGGAACCACCACCTTGCTGCACTCGCTGGACAGTGTGTCTAAGACGTTCAGCCTGACCAGGGTGCCTCCAAACACGTCTCCGACGATTGTCTGGTTGAAGGCATATGCGACACTCATCGGTGAAGAGAACGTGATGCCAATTCCGTGGGGTCCATTCAGCATGTTGTTGGGCCCATCTGTACCGCGCTGCATGGTGTCGGGGTTGCAAAGCTGGACCTCGCCATGGACGTCGGGAGTGAAGTTGCGCATCATGCAGCCTATTGCGCACAGTTTGAGTTGAAACACGACGTCCTGTGGCTGAACGAAACGCATTATTCAACATGGTGGCATTGCTGTCAGGGTTCCTCCGAGCGGCAATCCGTAAGTAGCGGTCATCCACTACAGTAGTAGCCCTTGGGCGGCCTGAGCGAGGCCTGTCATCGACAGTTCCTGTATCTCTGTACCTCCTCCATGTCCGAACAACATCGCTTTGGTTCACTCTGAGACGCCTGGAAACTTCCCTTGTTGAGAGCCCTTCTTGACACAAAGTAACAATGCGGACGCGATCGAACTGCGGTATTGACCTTCTAGGCATGGTAGAACTACAGACAACATGAGCAGCGTACCTTCGTCCTGGTGGAATGACTGGAACTGATCGGCTGTCGTACCCCCTCCGTCTAATAGGCCCTGCTCATGCATGGTTGTTTACATCTTTGAGCAGTTTTAGTGACATCTATGAACAGTCAAAGGGACTGTATCTTGGATACAATATACACAGTCAACGTCTATATGCCGGAGATCTGGGAACCGAGGTGATGCAAAACTTTTTTTGATGTGTGTACACCACATCGATAAACCCTTAGATATATGTCTGATTATTTTTAATGATTAGTTTAGCCTATATACCGAATATCACATCCCCAAAGAAACAACTCATGAAATATCGTTATTCAATGAAATGCACGTTTACCCCCTTAACATCTCTTTAAAACCCGAATAAACAAAAATCATTCCTTATTTGACGTTTTCGACATACAGCGAACATATTCCCAAAATTTCATTTTTCCAACTTGAATAGTTTTCGCTGGGCGTGATGAGTGAGTGAGTCAGACTGGACATTTTCTTTCAATTATTTTTTTCAGAATTTCACCCCTCCCCATGAACCCCTTAAATTGGATTTATGAATAAACGGTCAAACACATATTTACTTATTTTTTATGCTGATTTTTTTCCGCTGAGTTTCAAACTCCTCGCCTATGTCGTTTAAGAGATACACGCTCCGTTAGGAATCTTTCAATCCCCACTTTTCACCCCTTTCACCTCATAATATACGCCACATCGAAAAACCCTCAGACTCATGTCTTATTATTTTTAATGATGAGTTTATGTGCCGAGTATCACATCCCCCAATGAAGCCAATCGGGAGATATTGCTATTCAATGAAATACAGGTCTACCCCCTTAACACCCCTTTAGAACCTTAATATACAAAAATCCTCTCTTAGTGGGCATTTGCGGCCCTTGGGAAAGCAGCATACCAAATGTCATTCCAATCCGTTCGGTGGTTTCTGAGATTTCGTGATGAATGAATGAGTGAGTGAGTGAGTGAGTGGTATTTGACAAATATATAGTAGAAGATGTGTCAAGTCTTTGTTATTCTAAACTCGGTTGAAAGTGCTGTGTGAGTAGGTACCTGACGGGATTTCAAGTAAAGATGCTCATTTTCTATACCGGCAGTGCAGAGCGCAACTGGCATCCAGACGGCCGTGTCTCGACTTGAGCTATGTTGCCATGGAAACTCTCTGCCTTGCCATTCCTTCATGAGTATATTTCATGATTTGATTAGCCTGTTTTTGAGTGCAAAAGGGCCGAAATCAGAAGAATGAGAAAGACTATCGAAAATTCATATAGCCAGCGGTTCCTTCAGGGTCCTAAACTATGTGTATGCAAAATTTGGTTGAGATTGGTGGAACGGTGTAGATTTGTATACGGAACCAACCCACCCACCCACATACATATATACATACATACATACATACAGACTTTCACTTTTATATATAAGATGACATGCCTACTAGCAACAATATATTTTAACTCTTACCGTGTCTTTTCCAGAATATACAGCGCTAATAACTTAGCATTTCGTGTCGTTTACGATATATTCCGCAACGTAATTCCCAGGATCAAAATTCATTTAACATAGGTGGCAAGAAGGTATTAGAAAACCATCATGAACGCAACTGAAATCGGAATTAAATGCGTTAATAATTTTATTTAGGCTAGATATTGCAGGTTTAGAAAGATCCAGACTTGACTTTGACAGTATTAGATGATATACGGAGTAATCAGTGATATATCGGGCTTGTACTATAACAAGTAGTTCCGTGAAGAACTAAAACGTGATCTTATAACCCTATTTCTTCATAAATGAAAATGGTCTAAAAGAATGCTAGGCAGTTGTAGTGAAGCTGTTGTTAACATTGGTAGGTGTAGTGGTCATGGGTAGCAGCGTGGAAGCGTGCTAGACTCTGAGACTCAAATCCTGGCGGCTTCAATTGTTTTTACTTGATTTCTTAGCCTATTTTCATTTTATGAAAAAATAGGCTTATGTGATAGATCACCTTTTGTCCGTGTGTGTGTGTGTGTGTGTGTGGTGTGTGTGTGTGGCTAATAACTTTAACGGCTGGAGTGATTTCGATGAAACTCGGTAAGGTCACAGTACTACTCCGGCCGAACCAGACTGAGCCCTTCAAATTGTATTACGTCTCAACAATCCAACATAGCGGCTGTGAAAAATATTTCACTACTAAAAGTTCCCATATGGGACTTCCAAAAATGTGGAAACTACAAAACCAACATGGCGGACAAACGAAGTTGACTTTTAAATAGAATTTACTCACGATTTAACAATCGAAACGCAATGAGACTTGGTACAGAAAATAATTATACACATTGTAATGCAGAGGCATCTAATTTAGTTCAATTGTTTACATAACCTCAAAGTAGGATAAATATAGCGGTTCTGGCGCAGAGGTTAATGCGCAAGATGGCGGCCGCGCGCAAACAGCCCTATGTTATTCTTATGGAGGGGACAGTCATAGCTGGCGCAAGGGCTAATGGGCAAAATGGCCGCCACGCCCTGAGAACGTCAATGACGTCATAGAGAGAGTTCGGCCGTGTAGTTGCTAAATGGGATATTTATTATTATTATTATTATTATTATTATTATTGTTGTTTGAATCCTCAGCCTTTTGACTGGTTTGATGCAGCTCTCCATGCCTCCCTGTCTTGAGCTAATCGTATCATCTCTACAGAGCTACCACACCCTACATCCGAGACAATCTGTTTAACATATTATAACCTTGGTCTACGCCTACAGTTCTTGTCCTCAACCCTTCCTTCAATAACTAAGCTTGCTATTCCTGGGTGTCTTAGTATGTGTCCTACTAACCTATCTCTTATCTTCATTAGCAGTCGCCAGAAACATCTCTCCCCTCCCACTCGTCCTAATACCTCTTCGTTTGTAGCACTATCTACCCATCTGATCTTCATCATTCTCCTGTAACACCACATTTCAAATTCTTCAATTCTCCTCTTTTCTGCTGCACCAATACTCCAAGTTTCACTTCCATAGAGAGCCACGCTCCAGACAAAGGCATTCAAAAATGACTTCCTAATACCTAAATCTATATTCGATGTCAACAGATTCCTTTTTTGTAGAAATGCTTTCTTTGCCTGAGCCAACCTACTTTTTATATCCTCTTTGCTTCGTCCATCACTGGTTGTTTTGCTTCCTAAGTAACAGAAGTCTCCTACTTCCTTCAGCTTTTCACCTGCCAATTTGATGTCCATAGAGGTTTCTGATTTATTTCGGCTGCATTCCAGTATTTTTGTTGTACATTTATTAATTTTCATCATGTATTCTTTCCGTAAGACGGAGTCCATACCATTCAAATACCCATTCAAATCCTCAGGCGTGTCGGCCAAGATGACGATGTCATCAGCAAACCTCAGAATTGAAATTATTTCTCCTTGAATCCTCACTCCCTCTTTAAATGTTTCTCCAATTCCTTCATTGCTTGTTCAATGTAAAGATTGAAAAGTATGGGTGATAAGTTGCAGCCTTGCCTTACACCTTTCTGAATATCAGCTTCTCCCTCATGTCCTTCAGCTCGAATGACTGCTGTCTGGTTTCTGTACAGATTGTATATCACCCTCCTATCCCTGTACTTTATTCCAATAGATTTCAAAATGTCAAACAATTTAGTCCAATCAACGTTATCAAAAGCCTTTTCTAAGTCTACAAATGCCATGCACGTTCTCTTATCTTTTCTTATTCTACCTTCCAAAATCAGCCTAAGACTTAGTACAGCTTCCCTTGTTCCTACATTTCTCCTGAAACCAAACTGGTCTTCACCCAACTCCGTTTCTCTCTGACTTTCCATCCTCTTGTAAATTATTCTAGACAGGATCTTTGAAGCATGAGTAATCAAGCTGGTTGTACGGTAATCTTCACATCTGTCAACTCCCACTTTCTTTGGTATAAGGATAATAACATTCTTCTTGAAATCACGGGGTACCTCACCTGTCTCATAAATCCTACACACCAAGTGAAATAACCTGATAAGACCTTGATGTCCTATGCAGCGTAGAAACTCAATCGGTATATCATCTATGCCTGGTGCTTTGTTCCTGCTTAAGTCCTCCAATGCTGTGTCAAATTATGATCTCAATATTAAATCTCCCTTTGCATCCTCATCAATTTCCTCCTCTCTTTCCATTACATGATTCTCTATCTCCTTTCCCTTATACAGACACTCTATGAAAGATTTCCATCTCTCAACCTTTTCTTCCCTATCTGTTAGAGGCTTTCCATTTGTGTCCTTAATATTACAGCACTTAGTCTTCTTTTCCCCAAAAGTATTCTTAATCCTTCGATAAGCTGTGTCTACTTTTCCTAATTTCAGACAATTTTCTATACTTGCACATTTCTCTTTCAACCATTCCTCATTCGCTTCCTAGCACTTCTTGTTAACCTCATTTCTCAGACGTCTGTATTCTGCTTTCCCCTTTTCATCTCTTACGGTTCTTGTGTTTCCGCCTTTCATCCATCAATTCTAGTAGGCTATATCCTGAGTGATCCACGGTTTTCTACCTATTCTTCTTTCCTACCAATGTTTCCTTCTGCAGATTTTGTTATTTCATTCTTCAAAAGTGCCCATTCGTCTGCAATTGAAGTTTTTTTAGTGTTTTTCATTAGTCATTCCTTTATACTCTTCTTGAATCTTTCGTTTACATCCCTCACTTTCAGTCTGTCTATTGCCCACCTTTCTGGCTTTTGATTTTTCTTCAGTTTCTTCAACTTTAATCTGCATTTCATAACAACCAGATTGTGGTCAGAGTTTATTCAGCACAAGGATATGTTTTACAATCCAAAATCTGGTTTCGAAACCTCTCCTTGACCATAATGAAGTCGATTTGGTAACGACCTGTATCTCCTGGTCTCATCCGTGTGTATATTCTTCTATTGTGGTTATTGAATAAGGTGTTAGCTATGACCAACTCATGCTCGGTGAAGAATTCCATCAGCCTACTTCCTCGATCATTCCTTTCACCTAATCCGTAATCTCCTACTATCTTCCCTTCTCTCCCATTTCCTACCACACCATTCCAATCTCCCATTTCTATAACATTTTCATCACCCTTGATATACCTCAAAAATTCATCTATTTCTTCGTAGACTTTTTCAACATCTTCATCATCAGCTTGACTGGTAGGCATATAGACTTGTACCACTAACTCTAGGCAAATGGCAACTGAAGGCCACGACTGTCTCCTTTCCAATCCTCATTGGAAATAACAAATACACACACTAATACAGCCAGTACAATAACACAGGTGATCAGACAACACACACCCCAAGTACAGTATACAGGGCTACATGACCATGATATCACAAAACCCCTAAAGAATCAACAACAACAAACAACAACAACTGATATTCATGAAACACCTCTTGGTGTAGTGGCTAGCATTCTTGACTGTCACTGCTTAGGCATGGTTTCGATTCCTGGCTCTGCTAAGAAATTTAATTTTGGTCTGAGGACTGGAATGGGGTACACTCAGCCTCGTGAGGCAAAATTGGGAAGAGGTGGGCTTGATTCCTACCTCAGCCATTCTAAGAGTGTGTTCTGTGGTTTCCCACTCATACACTCTAGGCAAATGCTGGGATGTATCTCAAGTTAAGGCCACGACCACCTCCTTTCCAATCCTTATCTGAATTACAAATACACACACACTAATACAGCCATTACAATATCACAGGTTATCAGACAAATTCCACAATCAGTCAAGTACGCGGGTCTACATGACCACGATATCGCAAAGGCCCTAAAAGAATCAACAACAACAACAACAACAAAAACTAATATGTTTGATCCATTTTCACTACGATTGGAAGAGTAGACACAAACCTAATTTATATAATAACACGAGTCCCATCTGGAATTTAGGAGAACTACACTAGGAACGTATATGCCTGGATGATTCACTCATAACATTGATCCATCATACCAAGTTCTGTGTTTGGATCATTCCTTGACGAGTTGGGGGGGGGGGGGGGGAACTACATGCCCCCATCCATGTTTTGTGAAAAGAAAGCGCACATTTACAGCATATGCCTGTAGATTTTGATAATAGAATAGATTGTCCATCCATCATTTCAGCTATCCTATCATTCAGTGACGAATATCGTGAATTCATATCTAAGGCTGATAAAGAAAACATGATATACAATTTGCTACTATAGATTAAGACTATAGTAGTGGTGTACCGTATTTCTCAGATATTGGATCATTGAGTCAAGAATACATGTATGAGGAATTGACATGCGCGTCGTGTACAATACATGAAATGTAAGATATTGGTCTATGTAACTGTAGGTTTAGACTACCGGTATTGTAGTAGTCCACTATACCATGTTTCACACAGATAGGGCCATTCCTTCTGATGACATTGTCAACTTGGCCGATATGCCAGAGGATTTGAATGAATTTTTGAATGGTATGGACTGCATCTTGAGGAACGAATTCATGATGAAAAGTAATAAATGTAAAACAAAAATATTGGAATGCAGCCGAAATAAATCAGAAACCTCTATGGTCATCAAATTGGCAGATGAAAAGGTACAGGAAGTAGGAGACTTCTGTTACTTAGGAAGCAAAATGACCAGTGATGGACGAAGCAAAGAGGATATAAAAATTTGTTTGGCTCAGGCAAGGAAAGCATTCCTACAGAAAAGGAATCTGTTGTCATTCAATATAGATTTAGGAATTAGGAAGTCAGTATTGAAAGCCTTTGTCTGGCGCGTGGCACTCTATGGAAGTGAAACTTGGACTATTGATGTAGCAGAAAAGAGGAGAATAGGGGCATTTGAAATGTGATGTAAAAGGGGAAATGATGAAAATCAGATGGTTAGATAGAGTAACAAGTGAAGAGGTATTAAGCAGAGTGGGAGAGGAGAGATGTTTCTGGCGACTGATAATGAAGGGAAGAGATAGTTTGGTAGGACACATACCAAGACACCCAGGATTAGCAAGCTTAGTTATGAAATAAAGGGTTAAAGACAAGAACTGTAGGGGTAGACCAAGGTAGGAATATTTTAAACAGATTGCCTTGAATGTACTGTAGGTTGTGGTAGCTATGTAGAAATGGAACGATTAGCTCAGAACAGTGATGTACTTGTTTCAAACCAGACAAAAAAGACAAAAATCTAAAAACATAAAAGAAATAGCAATGTCAGTAAAAAATACATCATTAGCTTACCTTTTATTATCTCCAATAGTCACTCACTGGTCAAACCGCTCGGGAATACCACTCTTTTACACACACAGTAATTGTAACTTAGCCAAAATAAGAGGCACGTCCAGAAAGTAAGTTCCGTTTGGTAATAAAATTAAATTGTGTACAGATACAGAAAATGTATTTATTTCACAACTCTTAAACTACTTTTCCACATAACTGCCGAACTTTTGCAGGCATTTGTCATAGCGTGGCACAAGTTTTTGAATACCTTCTTCATAGAAGTTTGTCGCCTGTGTCTTCAACCAGTTGGAAACATCTTCTTTCATTGTTGAAGTGTTCACCGCCAAGGAAAGACTTGAAATGTGTGAACAGATGAAAGTCGCTAGGAGCGAGGTCAGGGCTGTATGGAGGGTGGTCAAACACGTCCCGGCCAAATCCCTGTAGGAGGTTTTTCGTCACATTTGCAGTGTGTGGTCGTGCGTTGTCGTGAAGAAAAACAACACCTTTTGACAGCAACCCTCGGCGCTTATTCTGTATTGCGCGGCGCAATTTCCTAAGTGTCTCGCAGTAAGCATCTACGTTGATTGTTTGACCACGCGGTAAGAAATCAATGAGTAAGATGCCTTTCCAGTCCCAGAACAATGTGCACATCATTTTCCGAGGTGTCAAGATTTGTTTCGGCTTAATCTTCGCTGGGGATGAAGTGTGCCTCCATTCCGTTGATTGCCGCTTACTTTCAAGGGTGTCGTAAGAAACCCAAGTTTCATCTCCTGTGACTATCTGTGTCAGAAATTCTTCGCCGCCTTCATTGTAACGGGTCAAAAACTGAAGTACACTACCCATCCGTTTTGTTTTGTGTTGCTCCGTAAGAATCTTTGGTACCCAACGTCGGCAAAGTTTACGAAAGTTCAGTTTTTCGGTAACAATTTCATGAATTAGTGATCGTGAGATTTGGGAAAATTCCATAGCGAGAGCACTATTTGTAAACCTGCGGTTTTCCCGGATCTTGTCATCAATCGCGTGAACCAGTTCTTCTGTAACCAAAGATGGACGCCCACTTCGTTCTTCATCGTGCACTTCACTACGTCCTTCATTGAACTGTCGGACCCATCTTCTCACCATTGAATCACTCATCGCAATTTGTCCATAAACTTCGCAAATTTGCCGATAAATTTCAATTGGTTTCACTTTCCTAGCATTCAGAAAACGAATCACAGATCTGATTTCACAAGCGGCGGGATTTTCAATCAACACCGACATTGTACGAGTAAACATGCTCAACAACGCGTACGTGGCTGACAGCGCTCTCCAAATGGCGCACGTTTCTTCTCCTTGATACAGAGCGTCTACCGCGCATATGCGGAATTGCGCTGCAGCGGAACGTACAACTAGTTGAAGACACAGGCGGCACACGTCTGTGAAGAAGGTATACAAAAACTCGTGCCACGCTACGACAAATACCTGCAACATTTCGGCAGTTATGTGGAAAAATAGTTTAAGGGTTGTAGAATTTTGTGCAATAAATATTTTTTCTGTATCTGTACACAATTTAATGTTATTACCACAAGGAACTTACTTTCTGGACGTACTTCGTATAATTATTTTATGAAAATCCATTTAAGACGTATAAAATTTACAACTCACACACTCAAGCACACGGGGCTGCTGACCGAAAATGCACTAAAAATACACACCGGTTAATAATATTGTAATGTTCGCTAGCAACTACAGTACCTCCAGTGACCAGCCAGTCTGAGAGAGCTAACAGAGATTGCTGTGTCAGTTGAAATGTTATCCTGTATGATACGCGAAGCACGTACACATTTGAAAGACTCTTTTATAGAGTATTTACTACAGAGTATGAATATTTAAATTACTTTAAATGTTGTAACTTATTCATTTTATTATCGTTTGATGTATTTTTGCAAAAGTGTGGGCTTGATTCCCAACTCTGAAGATTGAATCGGAGCACTGTATAGAAATATAGAGCTTGATGGCGTAGTGGTAAGGCAGTTTTACTTTCTCTGCGAAGACCAGGGTTCGATCCCCGACTCTGCCAAGAAATTTAATTATGGTTTGAGAGCTGGAACGGGGTACACTTAGCCTTGTGAGGCAAAACTGAAAAGAAGTGGGTTCGATTCCTACCTCAGACATCCTGGAAGTGGTTTTCTATGGTTTCCCACTTGTACTTCAGGTGAATAACGGGATGATTCCTAATTTATGTGTGCGCCTGCATCCTTCCTAACCTTCAACTAATTACAAATACACACACTACTGCAGCCATCACAATAACACAGATTATCAGACAAATTCAACACACATCTACGTACACAGGACTAAATGATTACGATGTCTAAGCCCTTCAAAGCAACATCATCGTAACATGAGACAGTACAAGGTAGACTTTCGGAAGAGTCCAACTCGCTGTGCAGTGACTGGCATTCTTGGTCGTCACCGTGGAGGCCTGGGTTTGATTTCCGGCTCTGCCAAGAAATCTAATTTTGGTCTACACTAGGGTTTGTAAGGAAAAACTGAGAAGAGGTGGGGGTTCAACTCCCAGATCACCTATCTTGGAAGGGGTTTTCCGTGGTTTCCCACTTGTACTTCAGGTGAATACCGGGATGATTCCTAATTAAAGTGCACGCCTGCATCCTTACCAATCCTCATCTAATTACAAATACACACACACATATGGTACATATGGTACAGTAAATGATTAATTATATTGTAATGCACTGGGATCTAATTTAGTTCAATTGTTTACATAACCTCAAAATGGCAGCTGTTCGATAATTTTAGAATCACGTTTTTATTTCTCGTGACGTAATCATGCGATCGAAGTGAAAGTTTCAATAAATGAACCTACGCAATAATTTTCCTTTAATGGTGCATAACTCTGTGGTCTATACATATAACAATCCAAAATGACGACCTTCCAAAATATTTCGACGGTTCTCAATATATACGAATCTATTACAACAATCAAACTGACGTTTTGTTTGTTGATAGAGGCAATTAACATACGTAAGATGTATGAAAATAGGCTTTATTTCTTCACGGAACTACTAGTTTTATATTTATTTATTTACAAGCTGTACCCGGCATGCGTTGCAATGCCAATCAAAGAAAGTGTTGGCGTTGAAATTCTGTTTCTTGAAGTGCTTTTGGATACACAACATGTTAACTGCCTCTAAGCTATCATAAAATGGATTTTCTAATTTAGAACCATTCGTGGGAGCGTGCACAACAACTTTCAAAAAGTTTCATCGCTGTCACTCATTTGTTGAATCTAATCGTACGCTACCTATTGTGAAATGGATTTACTAAGTCGAAACCCTTCCCTGGCGTGTACACAATGACTCATCAATGATTCATCGCAATCGGATGAATGGTATATGCACGTATAGGGGTTTTTGTTTAAACGATTCGTGCGCTGTCACTCATTTGTTGAATATACTCGTGCGCTACCTATTGAGAAATGTATTACTAAGTCGAAGCCCTTCCCTGGCGTGTACACAATAACTCATCAAGGTTTCATCGCAATCGAAGAATGTTATATGAACGCAATAGGGAATTTTGTTGAAACGCCTCGCGCGTCGTCACCCATTTGTTGCATCTACTCTTGCGCTACTTATTGTGAAATGGATTTACTAAGTCCCCTTCCCTGGCGGGTACAAAATAACTGATCAATGTTTCATCGCAATCGGATGAATAGTATATGAACGCATACCTGATTTTGTTTAAACGATTCGCACTCCGTCACTCATTTGTTGAATCTACTCGTGCGCTACCTACTGTAAAATGTATTTACTAAGTTAGAAACCGTCACGTAAGTGTCCACAACATCTCACCCAAGTTTCATCGCTATCGTCGTTCATTTGTCGAATCTACTCGTGTGCTACCTACTGTGAAATGTATTTACTAAGCCAGAAACCTTCCTTGGAGTGTCAACCATATTTCACCCATGTTTCACCGCTAACGGCAGAATGGTATATGACCTTATACGGGACTTTGTTGAAACGCTTCGCGCGTCGTCCCTCATTTGTTGAATCAACTTGTGCGCTGCATATTGTATAGGGGATTTACTAAGCCAGAAATTTTCCATGACGTGTACACAACATCTCACCCAAGTTTCATAGGTATGGACGAATGGTACATGTATGCATACGGGACTTGGTTGAAACGCTTCGCGTGTCGTCGCTCATTTGTTGATTCTACTCTTGCGCTACATATTGTAATATGGATTTACTAAGCCAGGAACCTTCCCTGGAGTGTACACAACATCTCACCCAAGTTTCATCGCAATCGGATGAATGGTATGTGAACGTATACGGGACGTTGTCGAAACGCTTCGCGCGTAGTCACTCATTTGTTGAACATAAACGTGCGCTTCGTATTGTAAAATGGATTTACTTAGCCAGAAACCTTTCCTGGCGTGTACACAACAATTCACCAAACATTTATCACTATCAGACGAATGGTATATGACTTTATACGGGACTTTGTTGAAACGCTTCGCGTGTCATCGCTCATTTGTTGAATCTACTGGTGCGCTACCTATTGCAAAATGTATGTACTAAGCCAGAAACCTTCCCTGGAGTGTACACAGCATCTCACCCAAGTTTCATCGCTATCGGATGAATGGTATATGAAATTAAATGGGACTTTGTTGAAACGCTTCGCGCGCCGTTGCTCATTTGTTGATTCTACTCGTGCTCTACCTATTTTTAAAGGGATTTACTAAGCTAGAAACCTTCCCTGGAGTGCACACAAAATCTCAGCCCAGTTTCATCGCTATCGGACGAATGGTATATGAACGCAAACGTGACTTTGTTGAAATGCTTCGCGCGTCGTAGCTCATTTGTTGAATCTAATCGTGCGCTGCCTATTGTAAAGTGGATGTACTAAGCCAGAAAATTTCCCTGCAGTGTACACAACATTTTACGCAAGTTTCATAGCTATCGGACGAATGGTATATGAATGCATTCGGGACTTTGTTGAAATGCTTCGCGCATCGTCGCTCATTTGTTGAATCTACGCGTGCGCTACCTATTGTAAAATGGATTTACTAAGTCAGAAACCTTCCTTGGAGTGTACTCAACATCTCACCCAAGTTTGATCGCTATCGGACGAATGGTATATGAATGCATACGGGACTTTGTTGAAATGCTTCGCGCATCGTCGCTCATTTGTAGAATCTACGCGTGCGCTACCTATTGTAAAATGGATTTACTAAGTCAGAAACCTTCCTTGGAGTGTACTCAACATCTCACCCAAGTTTCATCGCAATCGGACGAATGGTATATGAACACATACGGGACTTTGTTGAAATGCTTCGCGCATCGTCGCTCATTTGTTGAATCTACGCGTGCGCTACCTATTGTAAAATGGATTTACTAAGTCAGAAACCTTCCTTGGAGTGTACTCAACATCTCACCCAAGTTTCATCGCTATCGGACGAATGGTATATGAACACATACGGGACTTTGTTGAAATGCTTCGCGCATCGTCGCTCATTTGTTGAATCTACGCGTGCGCTACCTATTGCAAAATGGATTTACTAAGTCAGAAACCATCCTTGGAGTGTACTCAACATCTCACCCAAGTTTCATCGCAATCGGACGAATGGTATATGAACACATACGGGACTTTGTGGAAATGCTTCGCGCATCGTCGCTCATTTGTTGAATCTACGCGTGCGCTACCTATTGTAAAATGGATTTACTAAGTCAGAAACCTTCCTTGGAGTGTACTCAACATCTCACCCAAGTTTCATCGCTATCGGACGAATGGTATATGAACACATACGGGACTTTGTTGAAATGCTTCGCGCATCGTCGCTCATTTGTTGAATCTATCCGTGCGATACCTATTGTAAAATGGATTTACTAAGTCAGAAACCATCCTTGGAGTGTACTCAACATCTCACCCAAGTTTCATCGCTATCGGACGAATGGTATATGAACACATACGGGACTTTGTTGAAATGCTTCGCGCATCGTCGCTCATTTGTTGAATCTACGCGTGCGCTACCTATTGTAAAATGGATTTACTAAGTCAGAAACCTTCCTTGGAGTGTACTCAACATCTCACCCAAGTTTCATCGCAATCGGACGAATGGTATATGAACACATACGGGACTTTGTTGAAATGCTTCGCGCATCGTCGCTCATTTGTTGAATCTACGCGTGCGCTACCTATTGTAAAATGGATTTACTAAGTCAGAAACCTTCCTTGGAGTGTACTCAACATCTCACCCAAGTTTGATCGCTATCGGACGAATGGTATATGAATGCATACGGGACTTTGTTGAAATGCTTCGCGCATCGTCGCTCATTTGTAGAATCTACGCGTGCGCTACCTATTGTAAAATGGATTTACTAAGTCAGAAACCTTCCTAGGAGTGTACTCAACATCTCACCCAAGTTTCATCGCAATCGGACGAATGGTATATGAACACATACGGGACTTTGTTGAAATGCTTCGCGCATCGTCGCTCATTTGTTGAATCTACGCGTGCGCTACCTATTGCAAAATGGATTTACTAAGTCAGAAACCATCCTTGGAGTGTACTCAACATCTCACCCAAGTTTCATCGCAATCGGACGAATGGTATATGAACACATACGGGACTTTGTGGAAATGCTTCGCGCATCGTCGCTCATTTGTTGAATCTACGCGTGCGCTACCTATTGTAAAATGGATTTACTAAGTCAGAACCCTTCCTTGGAGTGTACTCAACATCTCACCCAAGTTTCATCGCTATCGGACGAATGGTATATGAACACATACGGGACTTTGTTGAAATGCTTCGCGCATCGTTGCTCATTTGTTGAATCTATGCGTGCGATACCTATTGTAAAATGGATTTACTAAGTCAGAAACCATCCTTGGAGTGTACTCAACATCTCACCCAAGTTTCATCGCTATCGGACGAATGGTATATGAACACATACGGGACTTTGTTGAAATGCTTCGCGCATCGTCGCTCATTTGTTGAATCTACGCGTGCGCTACCTATTGTAAAATGGATTTACTAAGTCAGAAACCTTCCTTGGAGTGTACTCAACATCTCACCCAAGTTTCATCGCAATCGGACGAATGGTATATGAACACATACGGGACTTTGTTGAAATGCTTCGCGCATCGTCGCTCATTTGTTGAATCTACGCGTGCGCTACCTATTGTAAAATGGATTTACTAAGTCAGAAACCTTCCTTGGAGTGTACTCAACATCTCACCCAAGTTTCATCGCTATCGGACGAATGGTATATGAACACATACGGGACTTTGTTGAAATGCTTCGCGCATCGTCGCTCATTTGTTGAATCTACGCGTGCGCTACCTATTGTAAAATGGATTTACTAAGTCAGAAACCTTCCTTGGAGTGTACTCAACATCTCACCCAAGTTTCATCGCTATCGGACGAATGGTATATGAACACATACGGGACTTTGTTGAAATGCTTCGCGCATCGTCGCTCATTTGTTGAATCTATGCGTGCGATACCTATTGTAAAATGGATTTACTAAGTCAGAAACCATCCTTGGAGTGTACTCAACATCTCACCCAAGTTTCATCGCAATCGGACGAATGGTATATGAACACATACGGGACTTTGTTGAAATGCTTCGCGCATCGTCGCTCATTTGTTGAATCTACGCGTGCGCTACCTATTGTAAAATGGATTTCCTAAGTCAGAAACCATCCTTGGAGTGTACTCAACATCTAACCCAAGTTTCATCGCAATCGGTTGAGTGGTATATGAATGCATAGGAGACATACACACCCACAGACAAACTATCACGTAAGATTGATTTTTAGCCTATTTTCAATTTTGAAAAAATAGGCTTATGAGATCACCTTTTGTCCGTGTGTGTGTGCGTGCGTGTGTGTGTGTGTGTGTGTGTGTGTGTGTGTGTGTGATTCGTGTGTGTGTCCCCCCCTAATAAAATCGAAACGGCTGGAGCGATTTCAATGAAACTCGGGAAGTTCATAGCACTATTCCCGGCGACCTCGACCGTGTCCTTCAAATTTTGTTACGTCTCTCCAATCCAACATGGCGGCTGTGCGAAATATTTCACTAGCATTCAATATCTCCGAAACTATTACCGATATCGCCCTGAAATTGTGTACGGTGATAAAGGGCACTACTAGAAGTTCACCTATGAGACTTTAAAAAACCTGGTGACTACAAAACCAACATGGCGGCCAAGCGAAGTTGAGATATTTAAATAGACTTTTCTCGCGATTTAACTATCTAAATGTAATGAAACTTGGTACAGCAAATGTTTATACACATTGTAATGCACTGGAGTCTAATTTAGTTCAATTGTTTACATAACCTCAAAATGGCGGCTGTGCAAAATATTTCACTGACATTCTATATCTCCGAAACTATTACAGATATCACCCTGCAATTTTGTACGGTGATAAAGGGTACTGATACAGGTATACCTATGTATATTTCATAAACCTGTAAAGTACGAAACGAACATGGCGACCAAGCGATTTTAAAATATTTTAATAGACTTTTCTCGTGATTTAACTCTCTGAGCGCAGTGAAGTGTGGTACAGTAATTGATTTTGCAGATTGTAATGCACTGCCATCTAATTTAATTCAATTGCTTACATAACCTCAAGATGGCGGCTGTGCAAAATTTTAAAATTAAGTTTTAATTTCTTGTGTCGTAATCAGGCGATCGAAGTGAAAGTTTGAATAATGAACCTAGGAAATAATTGTCCTTGAATGGTACATAACTCTATGGCCTATACACATAACACTCCTAAATGGTGAGCTCCCGAAATATTTAGACGGTTCTCAATATCTATGAAACTTTTACAGCAACCAAACTGAATTTATTAATGTTCATAGAGACTATGAACATATGTTCACCTATAGGACTTTCAGGAACCTGGTGAGCACAAATCCAACATGGCGGCGACGCGAAGTATAAATATTTAAATGGACGTTTCTCGCGAATTAACAATCCGAGTGCCGTGAAACGTTGCACGTTAAATGCTTATACAAATGTTGATCCACTGGCATCTAATTTATTTCAATGGTTTGCATTATCACAAGCTGGCTGCTGTGCGTAATTTTAAAATCTCGTTTTTACTTCTTGTGTTCTAATCATGCGATTGAAGTTTGAATACCACACGTACACAATAATCTTAATGTAATAGTACAAAAATAAAAATCCAACCTGGCGACCATCTGAAATATTTAGACGGTTCTCAATATCTACGAATCTGTTACAGCAATTAAACTGAAATTTTGTATGTTGATTGTGGCAGTTAACATAAGTAGGATATATGAAAATAGGCTGTATAGTTCTTCACGGAACTACTTGTTATATATATAGATAACTGCTTACACGTTATAATCTTAAGCATATATAGTGTGTATTTGTAATCAAAATGATTGTGTATACTAACTGTATAACTTCACATATTTCAACACTGGACTACAGCGATTAAAATTCCGTTGTCCTTGATTCACGGTAGAGTCTGTTGTTGTTGATTTTTACGGAATTTGTAGCATAGTGTTCATGTAGGCCCGTTTTCTTGCGTGTGTGTAGACGTTGTCTGACAACCTGTGTCACTGTGTTGTGTGTGTACTTCCAAACGATGAAGGATTTGGGTAGAAGCTGTTATTTTGTTTCATTTGAAAGGTTTGGCCATCATGGTCATTTAGCCCCGTGTACTTTGGTGCTTGTCGAATATTGTCTGCTAACGTGTGTCATTGTGATGTCTGTATTAGTGTGTGTATTTATAATTCAGGTGATAGTTCTATCAATCAATATAGCACGTTGTTATTTAAGAAGCTACTACCACTAACAATCAATTCCACTCCTTGAACAGGACAAAGAGTTATAATAACTATACCCATGCATTTAGTAGATAATATATTAGATAACTTATAATGATCTTTACTGAACATCTTGTTTCATAAATTAAAATATGGTAAAAATGTGGCTACAATTTTAAGGCATTTGGACAAATCGGACTGTGATATTGGAGACTGTGTTCTGGGTTTATCATCAAGTGACAATGTTACTGATGGAGATGAGAGCAGTGGTCATTCAGATGGAAGTATGTCTGCTTTCAGCGATCTAAGTCCATGGTTTCCCTGAATTGATTCATAATTTTTCCCTGTGATTCTAAACAATATTAAAACAAGTAGTTCCGTGAAGAACTATACAGCCTATTTTCATATATACTACTTATGTTAATTGCCACTACCAACATACAACATTTCAGTTTGATTGCTGTAATAGATTCGTAGATATTGAGAACCGACTAAATATTTCGGATGGCCGCCATGTTGGATTTTATATATGTAGGTCCTACAGTTATGCACTGTTGCATGATGCTTATTGTGTACGTGTAGCATTCAAATTTCAATCTCATGATTAGGACATAAGAAGTAACAAGGAGATTTTAAAATTTCGCAGAGCTGCCATCGTGTGGTTGTGGAAACAATTGAAATAAATTAGATGCCAGTGGATTAACATTCGTATAAGGATTTACTGTACCAAGTTTCACTGCACTCGGATGGTTAAATTGCGAGAAACATCCATGTGAATATTTATACTTCGCGTCGCCGCCATGTTGGATTTGTGATCACCAGGTTATTGAAAGTCCTATAGGTGAACTTATGTTCATAGCCCCTATGAATATAAAAATATTCAGTTTGATTGCTATAATAGATTCGTAGATATTCAGAGTCGTCTAAATATTTCGGATGGTCGCCATGTTGGATTGTTAAATCTATAGGCCATAGAGTCATGTACCATTAAAGGAAAATTATTGCGTAGGTTCATTATTCAAACTTTCCCATCGATCGCATGATTACGACACAAGAAATAAAAACTTAAGTAAAAAATTCGCACAGCCGCCATATTGAGGTTATGTAAACAATTGAAATAAATTAGATACCAGTGCATTACAACGTGTATAAACATGTCCTGTACCAAGTTTTATTGCGTTTGCAACATTAAATCGCGAGAAAGGTCTATTTAAATTTTCAAATTCGCTTGGCCGCCATGTTCGTTTTGTAGTTGACTTTTTTTTGAAAATCCTATAGATGAACTTCGAGTAGTCCCCTTTATCTCCGTACTAAATTTCAGGGTAATACCGCTAATAGTTTCAGAGATATAGAATGCCGGTGAAATATTTCGCACAGCCGCCATCTTGTGGTTAAGTAAACAATTGAACGAAGTTAGATGTCGGTGCACTACAATGTGTATAAACATATACTGTACCATGTCTTACTGCGTTTGGTTGGTTAAATCGCGAGAAACGTCTATTTAAACGTCGCAAATTCGCTTGGCCGCCAGGTGGTTTTGTAGTTACCAGCTTTTCAAAAAACACATAGGTGAACTTTTTGTGGTTCCCTTTATCACCGTAATAAATCCCAGGGTGATATTGGTAATAGTTTCGGAGATATTGAATGCTGGTGTAATAATTCGCACAGCCGCCATGCTGGATTTGTGAGACGTAACAAAATTTGAAGGGCACGGTCGGGGTCGCCCGGAATAGTGCTATGAACTTACCGAGTTTCATTGAAATCTCTCCAGCCGTTTAGAATTTATTAGGGGGACACACACACACACCTCACACACACACGCACACACACACACGGACAAAAGGTGATCTCATAAGCCTATTTTTTTTTTTCAAAATTGAATATAGGCTAAAAATACGAGACTTACAGTAGTCGCATATGATGTGTAACATCTGACATAGAAGAAATCTCACGTGAAATTGTTGATACACCGTTATTTTATACTATTATTGGCAAAAATATTAATCTATTGTTAAAGGGAGTGTTTTACAGATATTGTTGTTTATAATACGTAACTTATTTTATTAGATGATTTGTAGCTACCACCAGCACTAGCCTAAATAAAGAATACTATATGGGTCAACTAGATTAATAGACGAGACACCGCTCATAACCTTATATTCCTTATAAACAGGACCTCTTGATTCACAGACCAACACGTAATTACAAATGGATTCTGTTAAAATGAGTCATATTGATATGATAAATATCGTTTAAAATGATAATCTGGTAGCAAAAATATCTACACCGTCCGGGATTCGAACCCGAGATCTCTAGATTCACAGTCATAGGCGCTAATTTAGATTAGCAAATTTAGATTATATAGGTTTCTAGTTTTTTTACTGTGTCTATTTCAGGGTTTCGCATAGGTGCAACCAGTCAGATTCATCAGCGGTCTCTGGGAGCTTCTTGCCCGGACCGCTGCTGAGGCCATGCACTACGTCCGATGTGACGGGCATCGTATTTCCTTGTTGGAGGAACTAAGTGCTCCTTTAACATTATCGCCTACCCATAGAGATACCAAGAGGTATAACATAGACTTTCGCGGCCAAATAATTACACTCCCGGTCAAATTGTACAGAGATGGCCGAGTGTACTCTGTTCTTATCCTCGGACTAGAATTAACTAGACGCTTTCTATTTGGAACGTAGGTCAACTTCCGTTCTCAGGTAAAGAAATAAATAATATTTAAAATCTAAACTTTTCTTTATATTCTCGAAGAAAGTAATTCAGGATTTTACTCCGTATTCTACCTTCCATACTGCTGTCTGCTGATTTTGCTCTATTCTATGTATTTAAATACAAGTCACCAATATGTTAACTGATGACCTTACAGTTTTCTCTGTATTTACAGCCTTGGCTCCATGCTGCTTGCAGCGTACGGCGCCCAATTGTTGTGGGGAGCCCTACTAAGACAGAGAGCGCTGCTATTAGCCGCTGGTTTCGCACTCTTCCTACTGTTCTGTAGCAGAACCTTCGCGCGGAATCGTGACTGGCTCTCACGGGAAGCATTAGTCAGGTAAGTACATCAGCAGAATTATGTTTTCAATTCATTGCTGCAAGGTATCCCAATTTTGCACACAAAATAAATAAATAAATAAATAAATAAATAAAATACATAAATAATTAATAAATGAATTAATAAAGGAATTAATGAATTAATTAATAAATTAATAAATTAATAAATAAAAAATAATAATAAATAAATAGTGAAACGTAAAGAGCTTTCTAGGTAACACCATCAAAGCGCACCTCAGTGTCTTGTTTTGTATTGCCGCCATCTTAACAAAATTAAATTGTGGCCAACCAAGTGTTCAATGCTTAAATCGAATTATAACTAAACTAATCATTGGATCTACAATTTTAGAAAAACACACCCTTTCACTGAGATCGTCCGATTCTTTAACTAGAAGGTCATAAGCTGAATAATTTCAAGATGGTGGCCGTACGAATCGTGCACGAACTATAATCCATGACTTATTATCCAATAAATGAATGCTCACAGCATTTGGCAGTTAGATAGTTTTAAATAAGGGCCCTCTGTTACCATCAACATAGCGATATACTGTAAGATTGAATATTACGCGCAACTCCCATCTTGAAGTTTTAAAATACAAAAATAAGTAACTCTCCACACTTAACAGTTACAGTGACTAAACTTGAGTGACAAATTAGTAATTGTGGCCTTGTATGAGCAGGGCAAAAGAAAGTATACCCCATACATTGAAGATGGCGGCTGAACGAGCAATTATAACACTAAAATCGTCAAGTTAGTATACAATTTCTTAACATAACTGATTCCTGACTAGCGACGAGTATTATACTCGTATAAGACTTCTTAATTGAATTATTGAAATGATTACAATAGTTATTATAGAACACGGTGGTCATCTTGAGGTTCAAAATAAATTCCTAACTCTCCATATCATAAAGCCATCATAAGAGAAATTAGTTATGTGAGAGAACCGTATAAGTCGCTTGGTACGCCCAAAGCAAAATAACATAGATTCCATATATTCAAGATGGCGGCTAAGTGTATTATTCAAATACACATATTTGAAATTTAGGATATAACTAGAAGACCCGTGCTGTTCCGCAGCATTCACTTCAACAATCCTACAGCACTTCTGTCCATATGACATTTGCATGTCTTCATGCTAGTGACCTGAACAGACATTTACGGTACCGTCGCTTTTGGGTAAATGATGAAGTAGACTTATGAGATCAATTGTGTGGGTGTCTGCCTGTCCTCTGTGTGTGTGTCCCACTATTTATCCTGCGTAAACTTAAAAGGCGCACGGACGTCAGGCCGAGGTGAACAGCTAACTCCAAACACATAAGCTATACTCTTCTCTGAAGAATTAACTCGACAAGACTCGGCAGTGTGATGCTGGCTGGAGCTAGGGTGATAGGTCGCTCGCTAGCTCTTAAACTCACTCTGAAGCTAGTAATTTAAATTTCCACTGAATGAAGATTGCTGGATGAAATGAAAACGTAAAAACACTTACAGTGGTCGATGTGGGAGCTGTCGCGGACTTTCCTGCAGAACTTTTCATGCTGAACAATTCTCAGAGAATATCAATATTTTTAACGGTTTACCCAGTGTAAGCTTAAAAGACACATGGACGTTAGGTTTTTCTTAAACTCAATTCACTGAAATCGTAAATGCTCGGCTTCTTTTAGTCATAAATAAATGTTTTTCTACCTAATCCTTCATCGATAAATCCTTTACAGAATGGTGAAAACCGCATCAAAATCCATCAAGTTGCTCTTGTTTTAGATCCCTTATTTGGGGGTGGATCTAAAAGGGAGAGTTGCTGTACTAATTTATGAGTTTGTGCCTAAAGAAGGGTAGCTCCCCTTGACAGGGCAAGCTGACCAGTGTAGTGTGTTGTGGTGTGCTAGGAACTAGGGGGCGCTCCTATAAAGACTGTAAATGTGGTTTAAGGGATGTAGCCTTAGCACGCGGGTCGATGTACTAGTCGCCCAGCCGGCTACTTATTATATAATCACCTTGCTGGTGTCAGCGGTTCGGCACGCGCTTCACTTGAGCACGCGAGCCGCTGTGAGGAATACAATGACGTCTGAGTTGGCGTTATTACTACGGTGTGTCACGTCTGACTGTGACGGGAGTAAGGAAGGACGTTGGGACGTGAAGAAGAGTGTAGATCAGTAATGCAAGTGTAAGAGACTGACCAAGTGTTTATTGGTCAGCAATGAGTAACTGTTAGTCCCTTTTAAGGGATCTTGTGATGTTATAATGTGAGTACAAACTGTGGGTGTTAGGTTACAAAAGTAGGATTCTGAACACTGACTGACTGACTCACCTCGGTTGACACTGTCGTTAGCCTCCGGCTGTCTCGTCGAAGCACTGATGATGGAGAGATCCTCGTGACCCACTTAAGGCACCTTTTATACCTTTAGCCTCTGTTCTGTCAGCGCGTTGTGGCATAGTTGAACCAGTTTGTAGTATGTCGCTGTGTGTCATAATTACGCAAGGGTTGAGCTGCTTTATGGAGTAGCCAGCTGCCCTTATAGTATTGATGGATATTGGGTATGCTTTTAAAGGGTTGCCTTTTATGAGATTTAGACAGATGATGGGGGGGATGATCTCTAAGGGGTGCATACCCCTTGGGTATTGTACAAGCCTCTTCCTCCATTTGGTCGCGTCCTCGCGACCGGGAAGGGCACTTGGGGTTGGGATGTTGTCGTAGTAGTTTTTGAATCCCCCTCGTCTCTTCTGGTGGTGGCGTCGTAAGCGTCGTCGTATGGAACGGGTGTCGTCGTGCAGAAGTGTAGGTGTGCGGTCAGCCCGTGTTCAGAGGGGAGGGTTATGGGGTGTACATAGATATATATGTATATAAATTTTACATTGCATGGTGAAATGTGCATTAACATTGTTGAATAAAGAAAATAATTGCTATTGAGGCACAATCGCCATTGCCGTTGTCGGCATAAAAAAGAAAAAAAACATGGTTATACATGGTTACATAGTTGTGCAGGGAGGAAAAACCCAGGGCCGAACGGATGATTGCGTCGTCCGCCCTATCTTGGGGAAAAAGTGCTCCCTGCAATAAAGAAGATAGGAGAGAATAGAAAAAAAATGGGTGTTCCAGGGTATAATTTAAAGGAAATATTTAAAATGTATTTATTGGTGTGGGATAAAACGGAACACCCTGACAAATGGGGAAGTTAGAAGAGAGAAAAATGAAAGAAAACAATTCACAGACATTGGTTACGTGTTACCTTAGCAAACGAAACAAAACAAAACAAAAATATAGACATCGTGTACACGTGAACTTGATAAACAGACAAAAATATATATAGTGTTTAATGTATTATGTTGCGATGCTGACATTTAGGAATTTCCATTGGAATAATTGCCCGTGGGCGCATGAGTATGTATGTAGTTTACTCTTTAAAATTATGAACTACAATGACCTTATGTCTACTTAAGCGCGCTAAACCCTTATAATTCTAGTTTTTGTTTGGATCCTCGCGTGCACGCTACCTGTTTGTACGTACGCTTGCCGTATCACGGCTGATCCCATACGGCCACCTCTTGGCACGGTTGAGTGGTCGTACCGCTTGCAGTGTATTCTTAATACCTAGTCTGTGAAGCATCCTCTGTGGGTGAATGCTTGCACACTTGGCCATGAGGGTCGCCGCCACATGCCGGTTGCGCCCTCATCGCCGTAAGCTGCGTCGCATTTCGACGCTTCAAGTGTTTTTGTTTTATGCAGATCTGCCAGCAAGCCTGATGCCCCACAGGCATCATTCCTGCTGTGCAGATTATTGACGTGTAGCTGTAAAAAAAAAAATGTAGTGAGTGTGTAAGTGGGAATGAATGTTAAATGGAGGTTAGTATGCACAGGTATAATACTACAATAAGGGGGCATTAAATAGCATGTTGCTGCTATCTGGCAGCAAAATCATAATTACACGTGTCATATTCTAGGTGACAATGCCTGCAAAAAAAAATGGAGAGGTTAACAAAACATTGAAATTCCCTATTCCATATGCCGCTTCCTGTGGCAGCGTTGCCACAGTCTGAAGCCCCTTTTTACCTGTGAAAAGAATGGCATGGTTATTATTACTCGATATATGGCCGGGCTTACCCTATATGGTGCCGTGACGTCATTTCCTAATGTGTTGTAGTATTGGGCTTACCCTGGCAACGAATTTGGGCCGCCAGGCGCCGAAATTTTACCTCAATATATGTATTAAAAAAAATTGTCTTAAATGTAAGACTATGCTACATTATAATAACTTATCATGAGTTATCGGACTTACCCTGATGACGGATTTGTGGGTCATCAGGCGCCGAACGGCGTTCTCTTATACTACTTATTCTACTTATGGTATATATAAAAAAAAACTACATCTAAGCCGAGAGGGTTGCCTTAATCTATTGCCGAAAGATGCTGTGCTGAATTGCAACAGTGTTCATTAAATTTGCTTAATCCTAGGTTGCGTGTCAAATGCAACCGTCTATAACTAAATTTGGCCTAGGACGATCGCCTGGGGCAATTAAATCCCCAGATCACCACCCGCACGAGCCCCAGAAACACCGGTTGTCTCTAGGGTCGCTAGATTCCGTCCCCTTAACTCTAGGTGTCGACGTCTATTACTAGGACTAATCTATGCGCAGGCGCTTACGGTGCCACTAAGCTAACCGTTTCGCCCGCTGTAACTTTCGTGTTCATAACCGGGTGCTGTTCCTATTTGACGTAGGTGAGCCGCCCACTTGGCTCCTGTGAGGGGCGCGCAATGCCCCATCTCTTAATGCCCTCTGACTGCCCGATGCGTCGTCATTTATGTGGGCATTGGACAGTGTGGTCCAATGGCATAATATCCTCCGGGAAAAAAGCGTCCGGGGAGTCCTCTTTGCCTGTGTCGGCCGCAATATTTGTATTCATATGTCCTCCGGGAAGTGAGCGTCCGGGGAGTCCTCTTCGCCTTAATCGGCATTGCTGGGTTGGCCCACTGAACCCTTTTGAGTGCCCGCTATGCTACTCATTTAAGAACTCTGGCGACCCGTTGTCGTCCATTTACGTGGGCGCAGGACCGAATGAGCGCGTACATTCCATATATATATATTCATATTTCATTCTGCATTATTGATTACCGTCGTGGTCTTCACCTTCACCTCGCGGGGTAAGGACTTGTCGGATCTAGGATTGGTCCTGCTGAACCCTTGGATCCTGCTTCACTCCTGACGAATAGGAGTCTGACTCCCCGCCATGGAAGTCCTACTTACGTAAATTTAACTAACAGTCTAGTCATAATATGGTCGTCTCTAGGGATAGCTCCCGAGGCCGGCGCGGAGTGAGCTATTTCTCCCGCCATTCTCAGGAAGTCTCCCTGCAGGTTTTGGCTTCGACGACCGTGGCTCAAAGTGGGTTTAGCATCCCTTCCTCCCAGGGGCGGTTTATGCGCACCTAGGATTCCAGAGCTTGCCCGACCAGGCCGCGAATGCTTTGACCTTACGTGGTTCGTCTATTTGGTCTAGTCGTCAGTAATTTGATGAGCCGACTGGGGTAAGGGTCCACATCGCCTTCCCCAGCTCTGCTCCTAGTGTTGTGCTTTTGACCTTTGGCTAACGCCGGTATCATCAGCCAGGGTGTTTCAGGTTCCCCTTTTTTTTTTTTTTTTTTTTTTAAATATAGGTGTAACCTGTGTAAAAAGTGTCAAATGTAAAATACTTCCAGTGTGGTGGGCTGGTAAAACCTCTACATACGTAGACTACTTTAGGCTACCTGTGCTATATCAGCTTCTCCAGCGATAATGTTCTTTTTTAACCTTGATGGAGGTGTTAGTAGGGTCTGTGGCGTCAGGTACCCTGTTATTGTGATCTGGGGGTAGTTATCTGTAGAGTGGGTTAAAGCAGGGTAGGAGGAGGTTGCGCACTTCCGAATTCCGCGTTAGTGGCGGCCTGGAACCGGTTTTTGTGCTGGGATGCTCCTACAGTGAGTGGAACGGGGCAGGTAATTCCCGGGGTTGCAAAAAATAAAATAAAAATCCATGCCGGTCTGATATCAATATCCCCTGGTGAATGGATGGGATATACATGCATGCGTCTGGATATGAGGCGTTTGCACTCATGTATGGATAGGTGTAGGTTGAGGCATAATACTAATATATTTCCCTCTCATGCGGGATGATTTAAATTTAAAAAAAATGGTTAGTATTTATTACTTATGGCCTCATCTCTCATATGGAGATGTGCATTACGCTTAGTTGGTGTTTGCCGATGCACCCCTCTCATTCAGGTGATAGCGGTGGGGCTCAAGGCGTAGCATGCCCTTTCTGTAAACACATGAAGTTTACCAACCCTTATGTATACTTTGTAGTGTAGTGTAGCTGTGCTGGTCGTGTTCATGTGTCTGCGTTGTTTATGTTTGGACGTGAAAAGGTTATGGGAAGGGAGTAGAGTGGGACGCTGTTAGCATGTTCTCTTGTCATCCTTCCTTGGTCCATGTTGGTTTTCTATCCGCGCTTTGGGATAGCGAAGCTTCACGACCTACTCTGGTCCGTTATAGGGCTAAGTCCTAGTCGCCTGGAATGATTTGTTTCGGGACTAGGGTCGCAAAAAGAAGTTGTTAAGGGGAGGTCCCGTTTCCTCAAAGTCCCTATGTTCGCCCCTGATTGGTGAGCGCGTTTGTGTGTGTGTGTGTGACTACGCTCCGCTACACCACGCGGACGCCTGGTCTGCTGTAGGGCCAAGTCCTACTGTGTATATTGTGTATGGGTAGGAAGCGCCCGTGGCCTGCCAACGTCTTTACGAACGTGCTACTCTGGGCCTGCGACAAGTTTTGGTCTGTGACGTCTGCTTGTTGATAAATGCTTTCGCAGTGTTGAAAAATGTATAGTGTTATGATTGTTCTGCATTTGTTTATTCATGGTCACTGCCACTACACAATCGCGTTTTGTCATCGACAGTGTTGCAAAGTGGCTAAGTCTGCAAGTCATCAGTTTGTGTGTGTAACTTCAGGCCGGGATTTTATGTAGGTTAACCACTGTTGCGTGTTTTTCTGCACGTATGCCAGTGTGGTCATTGTGTTAAATTCCTGGCGGCCCGATGTGGTAATCCGCCCTGCTACTATTGCCGTTGTGTGGCCATTATTCCGTAAGACCGTTGTCTTACGAAATTTATATGTCTCTGTCTGGAAAGTCCATTTTCCCTGTCAAGTGTATTTCTGGAATTTTATGCCTGTCATTTGGCCGCAGGAATGTAGTATTATCTGTCTAAGCCGTTATATGGGCCAATTTTGGTGTGATTGGAAGGCCGTCTGCTTGTTTTTCCCTGGCGTGCAATTTTCTCTGGGGTTCGAACCCGTGTTCTATGTAATTCTCTGTGTTATATGTCTGCGTTGTTCATGTTCTGCGGGCATTCTGTCTGTATTTTGTTTGTGTTTCTCGTACCGAAAATACCGTTGTTTAGTTAGTTTTCGGTACGAGGTTTTTGTGTGTGGACATGGGTTCGAAGCCGGTTGTCTGTAAAGATTTGGTGGCCATTTCTGTGCCGCCTACACTATGGCAAATGGGCTGTGTGTTTTTCTATGCGCAACCCCTAGTATACCTTCCTGCGAGGAGTTTGCTTATTTTTGCCCTCTCCTCGTAGTGTAAATTTTGAAGATATAGGGCTCTTGGGTTGGCTATGAATGATTCCGTGCAGTGTGCTTTGGGAACTGTCGTCTGTAAGGCTCGCAGTTTATCACTGAGGTCTGCTTTACTGCTGATTATGGTGGTGTCGGGTTGCAATGTCTTGCGCGCTCGCTTGTTTACTTGTTTCGATAACGCTGTGTATCCGAACATGTGTTCTTAATCAGCCTGCTTTCTGTTAGTGCTCTTCGCATTATAAAAAGGCAAGAGGGGAATTTTGTGGTTTAACGTGACCATTTCTGGAGATCATGTGCCACGGGATTTCCGTTTTACTTGGAATCCAAACCACAGGCCATGGCATTTCACTTCGGAAATCTCATATGCATTGTACGCGAGTGTGTCTGGTCCGCTAGTCGCGTATTTGGTGACCAGATGCCAGAGGCGATTGTATTGTTTTTCGTTTATGACCCGCTGTTAGTGGGACTGTCCCAATTAGTCTTAGCGTTCTCATTATCCTTATTCTACGACTGGATATTTACTCAACCTTATATTCCTGGTATTCAGAAGGTTGCGGGTCTGGAGACCGCCTTTTACCCAGAGTAATTGTTTCCGGCGCCATGAAGGTTGTGTCTCCGGGACAGTTCTGGTGAGTGTTAGGATGGTATCCCGGTTCGGTCAGTGGGCTATTTCTTGGCTTTCTTCCCACGTGTTCCAACGGGACCGTTTCCTTTTCTTTTAGCAGTGTGCCCGCCTTTACATGTAGGTGTGTGTGCTTTACGTGTGTGATATGCCTTCATCCGGCGGGCGTGAATAGTGTCCTTTATGAGTTTCCTCCCATGGCGCACGTTCACTATATAATTTAGGTCAGATACCTTCCTGCAGACTTTGAAGGGACCTGCCCATCGTGGTAGGAGGAATTCGGAAACGTTTTTCTTACGGGCATGATTGGAGACCATGACCAATTGCCCGGGTGTGTATTCCACGGTCTTTCTATTCTGATCGTACCGCTCTTTTTGTTTTTTCTGGGCCTCGGCTATGTTTTTTCTAGCGTCCATGCGGGCTATCTGCAAATGCTCTAGCCGAGCCGCATTGTCTGTGTGGGCGTCCTGTGGGATACATATATTGTCTATGGGACTTCTGGGTGTGTATCCGTGCAGTAGGAAGTGTGGAGAGTGTTTCGTAGCCGTAGATACAGAGGTATTATAACTAAAAGTAATGCTTTGCAGATATTCATCCCAGTCTGTTCCTGCGTCCTCTGTAAATTTAGCCAGCGCTATTCCAAGTATTTTGTTCATACTTTCCGTGAGTCCGTTGGTTTGCGGTGAAAAACTCGTGGTAGTGTATGCCTTAATCCTGAGTATCTCCAGAAACTGTTGGAGCACTCTCGAGGTGAAAATAGTACCTCTGTCGGATAATAAGGTTTGGAATAGGCCATATCGTGTAATTATGTCAAATAAAAATTCGGCTATGCTGTTCGTGTCTGCTTTGGGAACAGCCTTTGTAATCATGTATCGTGTGAGATACTCGGTGGCCACCAGGATATATTTATTGCCTTTCTGACTTGTTGTAATGGGGCCTTTCACGTCTATTCCGACTCTGTGAAATAACTCTCCCACGGGAATTGGGTTGAGTAGTCCATGAGGCTTGCCAGGTCTTGTTTTGAATCGTTGGCAGGTGTGACATGTCTTGACAAAGGTATCTATGTCGGCCTTCATGTTTACCCAATAGTACTTGTCACGGATTCTAAGGTAAGTTTTATGCGTACCTAAGTGTGCCCCTGCTATTGGGCTATTATGGTGTCCGATCATGATATTTTCTCTCAATGATTCCGGAACCGCTATAGGTGCGCTATCGTGCATGGCTGTGGGCTTAAATTTCAGTACCCCGTCTTTGTCTAGGAAAAATCGCCTAGACAGCCGTGCTGTCTTGGAGTCCACTTTATCCAAGTCTTCTAGTGCCAATAGAATCTGTTTCAAGTGCGGATCACTTTCTTGCTCCTGTTTGATGTCAACCACCGTCAGGGCAAAGGTGGGCATATCGTCCCAGTCGTGGTCCTTACTGTCATCCGGGGGATCGGCTACTGGCAGCCTAGACAACCCATCTGCGTCTAGGTGTGTAGCGCCTTTCTTGTGTTTGACCACGAAATCATATTCATACAGGCGGAATATAAACCTGTTGAGGCGCGAATTTGGGTTTTTAAATTTGTCCCAAAAAAGCAAGCTCGCGTGGTCAGTCACTACCGTGAACTTGATACCATAGAGGTATACTCTAAAATAGTTCACTCCCCACGAAAATGCCAGCATTTCCCGCTCTGTGGCAGAGTATCTAGTCTCAACGGCCGTTAGCTTCCTGCTAGCGTAGGCGACGGGCCGTTTGCGCCCTTCGGCGTCTTCCTGCAATAGGGCTGCTCCCAACCCATACAGGCTGGCATCCACGTGTAAAAATGTGGGCCTATCACTATGGAAGTGTTGCAGCAATGGAGGTGAGGTCAATAGTTGCTTCAGTGTGTTGAAGGCATCTATGTGTTCCTGCGTGATGCTGAAGGGCGTTTTGTCACGTGTGAGTTCAGTTAGGGGATGGGCGATGTGTGCAAACCTATAGATATACTTGCGATAGTACGAAGCCAAGCCAATAAAACTGCGCAATTGTTTCAAATTTGTGGGCATTGGGATGCCCGTTATTGCGTCAGTCTTGGCTGGGTCGGGAATAATGCCCTCCCGGTTGACAATATGGCCCAATATGTTAATTTGCTGTCTGGCAAATTGACATTTCGCAGGTTTAAGCCTTAGTTTAGCTTCTCTGATCCTTGCGAAAGCCTCCTCCAAATGTACGATGTGTTCGTCAAAAGTGTTGGAGAAGACCGTTATGTCATCCACGTACACCAATACGGAACGCCATTTAAGCCCTGAAAATGTCTTATCCACTAGCTTTTGGAAGGTTTGGCTGGCGTTACGGAGACCCATCGGTAAACGGGTGTAGGTAAATAGTCCGTTCTCTGTAACGAACGCCAGCTTGTGCCTATCTGGTTCATAGACGGGGATTGAATAGAATCCGCTATAGCAATCCATCGAACTGAACCAGCTAGCTCCACCAAGGGCGTCCAAATAGGTGTCTGCCCTTGGTAGTGGATAACTATCATTTTCGACCAACTTATTGAGCCTCCTGTAGTCAGTACAAAATCGGTGCGATCCGTCCCTCTTTTTGGTCAGCAGAACTGGAGAGGAATAGTTAGAAAGAACTGGAACAATGACCCCTGCCTCGAGCATCTCTGAGATTTGGGCATCGATGGCATGTCTCTCCTTCTGGCTCACTCTGAAGGGAGGCTGGTGTACTGGTCGGTCACTAGTGAGTGTGACGTGGTGTTCAATGAGGTCTGTCACAGCGAGATCCTTCATTGAGTGGGCAAAAATATCTCTGTTGGTCTCCAGGAGCTCCGTGAGCCTTTTATTTTGCTCCGGAGTCAGGTCCTGCGTGTGGTTCTGGTTGGCCGCCTTATCAGTGTGTGTGTTTGTGTATTGGCTGATAGTGTGCAGTGTAGGGGCCTGATGCTCGTGGTTTTCTCGCTCCGCTCGAATCCCATCTCTGTTCCTGGTGTATACCATGGGATGTGTGGTGAGCCTCTGGTCGTGCTTTAAAAGCATCTGACCACTAGCGAAATTTATGCTAGCCTCATATCTAGCGAGAAAATCCATGCCTATTATGGCTGACGCAGAAAGGTGTTCGATAACGAACATGGGGTGCATTGTGGCAAAATGGTCTATCCTAATATGTATGTTTGCCACTCCCCTGTTTTCTAACGTCTGAGCATTGGCCGCTACCAGCCGGATGTCCCCCGTGACACCTTGTATTTGCGCCTCGGCAATGTGTCGGCTATTAACACAACTTACGGCAGCCCCAGTATCGATTAGGGCCTGCACTCTGTGGCCATTTATGGTGGCGTGTATCGTGAGGGCCGATACCTGAAATCCACTGCCCTGCACCGATGTGTTGTGTAAGATGTACGTTGTTGTTGTTGTTGTTGCCGGAGTGACATTTGTGCTGGGAGGGCATGGATCTGTCCGTTTATCGTACCTAGCACGCTTCGCCTCTCGGCTTACTTCCTGTCCTGAGTACTTTGCCCAGGTCAGCAAAGTGCGTTTGCCAGGTACATTGCCAGCTCCTTTAACCGGTCTTGCTGTGAGACTAGGAGTCTGCTGGCGAACGTTTAGTGTATTAATTGTTCCCAGCCTTTGTGTAGTTGTGTTGTTGTTGGTTTCTTCCTCTCGGGAAGGTGTGTCTGCAAATGTGACCCTGAGCTTGCCTTTGTTAACCCGACTTTTGTTCCAGGCGGTCGCGAGTTCGACTCCTGTTGCTGGCTTCCCCATGCCGAGCGAGCTCGCGTCACGCGCCTGTGTATGGTCAATTCCCCCCCTGTGGTGTGGTGAAGGGGGTGGGGTTTTCTGTTTGGAGGGTGTGGGCGTGTTCTCGGGCTGTTGGCTTCTAATTGTGAGGGGTGTGTAATGTCCCGCCTTAGGGTTTCCTGTGAAAAGTATGTGTAGGTCCCTATTGAATCCCGCAGTTGAGAATAGCGGAGGCGAGTGCACATCCGTATATACATGGATATTGGCTTTGAGCACTTTGCCGAGAGCGGTTACCTCTACGGCACTGCCATAGGTGCCGTCCTTGCCCATGTATTTTTGGTAATCCGCCCCGGTCTGGAATGGGTTTTCCCGCTCGTCCGACACAAAGTCCCGGTACTCTTTCCAGTTGGCCAGGATATGTTTGACCGTCTTCTGTCTGTAGTCCCCATGATAATCCTCGGTATTCCGGATTAGAAAGCTCATGGCCCTAAACAGACAGTTGCCGTCTCCTTGCACGGGGTGTGTTTGGAAACGGTCCGGGGGCGGATCGTCAGCCTTAGTTTTAGCTGGCTGCTTCTTCCCCTTATTCTTACGAGTTTTCTTGGGGGAAGGGCCTTTCTTGTGTTGTGTTGGGGGAGGAACCTCAGCTGCTTCATCAGCTAGCCGAACCTCCCCGTCTAGGCGTTTTTTGAAAATGTGGGTGTACGCCTGCCTGTAATGTATGTGCGCCCCCCCTCGGGGTGGCTGCGCCAACTCCCTGCTTGCGGTGTGTGTTTAGGCGTAGGGAGTATTGCCCCCCTGTCTGTCCTGTGGGGTGTTTCATCCCTGAACTCCCTCGGGTATTCGTCTGGGAGGGGGTAGTGTTCTGGGCCCTTCGTGTGTTTGTCCATGTTGTCCCTTCCTCTAGTGGGTTTTCTTCCTTGTCGGTTATTGCCCTGTTGTCCGTTATTCTGTCTCCGCCAGGGTGGGGTGTATGTCTGCTGCTGCTGGGGCGGGTGTTCCCGTCGGTTCCCCTTTTCCCTATATTGGTCAGCTGCATACCCCTGTCTGGTCGAGGGTGGGTTTTCTCGCTGTTCCCAATTTCCCTTGTACTGCGGGGCTGCATAACCTTGGCTGCGTGGGGGCGGGTTCTCCCGATATTCCCCATTTCCCCTGTACTGCGGGGCAGCATAGCCTTGGCTGCGTGGGGGCGGGTTCTCCCGATATTCCCCATTTCCCCTGTACTGCGGGGCAGCATAGCCTTGGCTGCGTGGGGGCGGGTTTTCCCGATATTCCCCATTTCCCCTGTACTGTGGGGCAGCGTAGGACTGTCTATGTGGTGACGGGCTGTTTCGTCGGGGGATATCGTGGTCGTACTCCTCAGGGTAGTACTCCCGTGTGTACGGAGATGGTGACCGCCTTGAGGGGTATGTCGGCTCTGTGTCCGTGTATGCTATCGGTGAGTACCGAGGAGGGTAGTGTGGCCTATCCTGTGGGGGAGGTGTTGTTGGCCGCTGTGGAGGGTAGTAACTTTCTTCCCTCCCGTAGCGTCTCCTCTCTGTGTACCCCCTGTCCCTCTCAGTATGATAGTGTTCTCGTGTGTCTGCTTGCTCATCCCTTGGCGGTCTCCCGCCCGCTTGGATGGCAGCTATGGTCAGTTTCTCCATCCTGTCCACTAATTCGTCTATTTTGTCATTAGTGTCGTCTTTCCGGGTTTTGAAGTGCAGATCCACGGCTTTTTCCGTAGCCTTTTCCGTGATCTTTCTCCCCTCCTCTATGGTCTTTATGTTATTCAACATATGTTGGACCGTGAGGTTGTTCATGATGCATAGCTTTTCTACTATGGCTGGTCTGAGGCCCTGCATCAACAGCTTGACTTTCTGTTTATTTGTCATTGCTGCATTGTACTTTTCGCACATTATCAATTTAACATTGATGTATGCCTGGGCGCTCTCTTTGGGTCCCTGTGACCTCTGTCTAATCTGGTCATAGAGATCGTCATCGTCTGGTATAAGCTGGAACTCATCCTTCAACATTACCGCGGTTTCCTCCCATGTGGCAGCCTCTAGTGCGTCCTCATGGAGCTCATACCACGTCATGGCCGCCTTTGTGAGGTAGGCAGGAAGGAGCCGTTTTCTAACTTCCTCGCTCCAACCATTGATCCGGGCCGTTCTATTGAAGGCCTTGAGGTATTCCTCGGGATCCTGGCCTTCCCCCGTGAACTTTGTGGGGTGGATCATGGGGTACTCAGTGTGTCTATTCATGTCGTTCTCGGCTGTGTCCCGTTGACTGTGTGTCGAGGTGTTTGGGCTGTTTGGAGGGGAATTAGCCTCGCTTCCCGTGTAGGACACCTGTGTTACGTTACCAGGTGGCTCGTCACCTGATATGCTTGTGCTGATGGCCGGTGTGTTGTCGTACTGTGTGGATTCGACTATGTGTACGGTTCTGTCTAAATCCTGTTTTACTGTCTCCAAAATAGTGTGGATGTCCAGAACTGCTTCTGTCGTGTGACTATTGGCTTTAATAGTGTCTGTTTCTAATAGCTCTGAAATGCGCTCGAGCAGGTTATTGGCTTTCTGCTCTGTGATCTGCAGTTGCTGTAACAATAGGGGATGGAGTGTTGGCAGGCAATCTACCTCACTATCGCTGGATACCGGCGACTCGTGTGTGTATTCACTGGCCTGGGACCGTGTAAAATGTATAACTTGTGCTGCAGCAGCAGGGTGTTGAGCACGGATCTGTGCTGTTTGGAATTCAAGGTCCCTGAGAAGTTGTACTGCAGTCTGGTCAGTTATTAAGTCACCGTTCTTAATCTTTAGCTTCGGCAGGAGTGGGGTCGTACTAGCCGACAAATGGTGTGCAAAGTCTCTTAATGTAGTCCTAAATGTGGACATTTAATAATAAAAAAAAAATGTGTGACGCAATATGAGGTTAAAAAATTTTTTTTTTCTCTATTTGCTTGGCTTTTTTTTGCGGTACGGAAGGGGTCGTTTTAACTACGAGGGCTCGTTGATTGAGTCCCTTTTCTCTATGCGTAGTACCCCGCCTCCACCAGTGTTTTAGATCCCTTATTTGGGGGTGGATCTAAAAGGGAGAGTTGCTGTACTAATTTATGAGTTTGTGCCTAAAGAAGGGTAGCTCCCCTTGACAGGGCAAGCTGACCAGTGTAGTGTGTTGTGGTGTGCTAGGAACTAGGGGGCGCTCCTATAAAGACTGTAAATGTGGTTTAAGGGATGTAGCCTTAGCACGCGGGTCGATGTACTAGTCGCCCAGCCGGCTACTTATTATATAATCACCTTGCTGGTGTCAGCGGTTCGGCACGCGCTTCACTTGAGCACGCGAGCCGCTGTGAGGAATACAATGACGTCTGAGTTGGCGTTATTACTACGGTGTGTCACGTCTGACTGTGACGGGAGTAAGGAAGGACGTTGGGACGTGAAGAAGAGTGTAGATCAGTAATGCAAGTGTAAGAGACTGACCAAGTGTTTATTGGTCAGCAATGAGTAACTGTTAGTCCCTTTTAAGGGATCTTGTGATGTTATAATGTGAGTACAAACTGTGGGTGTTAGGTTACAAAAGTAGGATTCTGAACACTGACTGACTGACTCACCTCGGTTGACACTGTCGTTAGCCTCCGGCTGTCTCGTCGAAGCACTGATGATGGAGAGATCCTCGTGACCCACTTAAGGCACCTTTTATACCTTTAGCCTCTGTTCTGTCAGCGCGTTGTGGCATAGTTGAACCAGTTTGTAGTATGTCGCTGTGTGTCATAATTACGCAAGGGTTGAGCTGCTTTATGGAGTAGCCAGCTGCCCTTATAGTATTGATGGATATTGGGTATGCTTTTAAAGGGTTGCCTTTTATGAGATTTAGACAGATGATGGGGGGGATGATCTCTAAGGGGTGCATACCCCTTGGGTATTGTACACTCTCGAGATTACCCGTTACATCCAAGAATTGGAACTTTGTTTTATACTAAGTAGATAGAGATATCCACACAATTTAAGGCTACAGCGGTACAATTTGGTGTTTTGTCTACTTATGAACAATGGTATAAATTTAAAATAAAAGATGGGTCTCTTATATTTGAATTTAGAGATGTAACTCTTGGTTAACATATAGAGGTGTGCAAATTAATAGAATTAAATAAATAATTTTAATTAGTCATAATTACTTTTATTCAAAATCATTTTATTTACCAACTTCTTTTGTTGTCCTACTTAGTAGTGTTTCCTCTCCCGTGGAATTATACCTTTTCCCATAAGGAATTGCGTCTGGAAACATTCAGATTATTGGATTCCGTGGGATATTTGAGCTGGGTCCATTTACAATTTTTTATTGACTTTAGAATTCAAGTCAGGTGATTTCAATGCTTAGTTCATGAACCTTTGAATAGTTCAATAGCGTTCATCAGTTAAAAGACCCCAAATCCCTCCGCTCTAAATTCACACGTAAAGTAGAGTGAAGTAATAAAAACGAAACGTGTGGCATTTTGCATTTGCAAGGCTCCTCTGTTAGTGGAAATTCTAAAAAATCATTTTAATTTGAGTTTCTTAAATGAAAATATAATTAGGAGTCTTGGTTAAACATTTGAAGTAATTTCATCGCCTTGTAAGCATACTTAGTGCATTAAACCGTGAAAAGTAAAAATGCAATTTTGGAAAACTGACATCAAATTTGCACATCTCTGTAAAGTCAGCTATCGCCTCCACCCCTACAGATAGAATAGTAAGTAAAGGCGATTGATGAGAAAAGAAAATATAACTCACACGGAATTAATATTTATTAAGCTGTAAATTTGATTGAGTATATCTTTGTTATAGAAATGAAGGAATGAAATAACAGGATGTAGGATAGTAATGACCGATGTAGGACGATAGTACTTTTTTACCATTACCACAGTAGAGTTATCGTATTAGGGATGCGGACGTCCTTATATAATTGTTATTTAATCTGTGCCCCGTTTGCTGAGGTCTGTGATCCTCCGCAACATTCGTTTCAAAATTGTAATAGTACTTCCTTCCATTCGACATTTGCTGTTCGCTTGCCTTTTGGTTCTATTTGAACTTTGACGTCATGAAAGATTTTGCTTGCGATAGTGCGGCATACAGTAAAGTTGTCCGTGGCTAAGCACCGGTTGAGGTAAATAAATGCCTACTTGATCTAGTGTTTGACCTTGAGCTTTATTGATAGTTATACAAAAAGCCAAACGTACTGGAAACTGCCTCCTTTTGAAGGAAAATGGCATAGAAGTATCTGATGGCGTAAGGTCAAGGCGAGGGAGTTGGACATTGTTTCCAACATTTACGCCAGTAATAATTTCCGGCTGTAAGCAATTGTCATGCATCTTCCAAACCAACAGTCTAGTACCGTTCAACAGACCTTGGGTAACATAAATATTTCTCAACAAAATCACAATTGAGCATTCTTTTAGTCGAAAGATATGGGGTGGCAATCCACTTATACCTATGCTGTCTAAAAATTCTATTGGGAATTGTAGAAGTTCACTCTCATCTTCAGTAATCAAATTATTCACACTGATGTAAGTTCTCGATGATCCTGGGATTAGGTCTAAAACTTTGTCATTGATTTCTTTACAATGTTCATTTTTAGGTGCTAAAATCGCTATTTTTGAAAAGCGTGAAATATTTTTCAGCGTAGGACTAATTCTGAAATTTCTCCATCGACGTGAGTGTATTCACCGTTACCAATTTGTATCAAGAAGTTTGCAAAGTCACGTTGATCTGCATACGCTTGCATATTTTTGTTGAGTTTAAAAATTTTGAATAATGGCCACAAAGGAGAGAACCTTACTGACATTTGGACTGATGCTTCTTTAAATGCGTGAGGCACAACAGGCAATACCAGCCTAAAATCTCCACCTAAGATGATAAGTTTTCCTCCGAAAGGCACGTTGTTATTCATGATGCCCTTGAGTGACCGATTTACACACATCAACGCGTGCTTATTAGCCATAGGGGCTTCATCCCAGATGATAAGTTTTGCTGAACGAATACAAAAAGCTTCCTTGCTTTGAACTTTTCTTCCTGATACAGAACCTTCATGTAAATGTAGATGTAACTTGAACTGGCTGTGTACAGTGCGCCTCTGAGGTAGTAACATTGCTGCAATACCAGTCCATGCAACAGAAACTACATTTAACCCCAAATTTGTGCATCTGTGAATCAAGCATTAGTAAAGAAATGTTTTCCCGGTGCCCCCTGGACCGTCAATGAAATATGCATTACTCATCCTTTCATTGCTGTTTTGTACTAACCCCAAAATTTCTGTAATTTGGTAGTTTGGTTTCCATTTGCTTGGTTTATCATCCGACTTAATTGATTCTCATTAAGTTTTTGATAATTCATTGGTCAATTTGTCTGAGGGAAATTATCAATAATAGCTGACAATTCGAGAGAAGTAATGGGAAGACCATGGAGCTTTAATGTATTAGAAATATGTATAAGAGTGAACTGATATGCAATGTTAGGTTCGTGAAACTGCAGATAATCTTCTGATAATGAATTCTTGAAAATGTCCCATAACTATCTTACATTTGAAGGGGTCTGAAAGATACTTATGTAAGAAAACAGTTGTCGTAACTGAGAAGGCATCTGAAATTGTGACGCTTCTGCCAAACAACGCTGCCATTCAGAATCGTCAATCAGCAAACCTCACTCCTTAGCTGTTTCTTTAAAAGTAGAATAGACAACTGCTTTGCATGTTCGTAGATCCTGGAAGCTGGTAGCACCTATGACGTGAAGCAATAGCAGGCGTAAATAATACCTTTCTGTTTCTGTAGGCGAAACATTATACAGTCTGCCTATAGCCTAGTTTTTGAAACATTTATTCTTTTTAGCCACTGGCAGTTGCTCGTATTCCAGACGTAATGCACTGGTGTTTCAGGATATATATACGGACTTCTGGCTTGCGTATCTTGATTTAACTTGAACCACGCTTGTAATTCCGTGTTGCGCAACTGTGCTTGAAGTAAAATATCAGGAGCGTTATCATTTTTAAAATAGATATTTTGCAAGTTTGGCAAGTGAACTGGTAATCGCACGATAGATTGTGACTGTTCATGCATGTGAAATGAAAATATCCTGAATGCGGAAAGAAGTAATTTCATCGTATTTCACCGTTTCGCCTTCAGCACATATTTTAACAATGCAGCAGTCATGACCTTTATACACATACTTGTGGATTTTAATATATAAGATATTTGTGGATGTATTTAACACTCTGAACACTTGAGCATATTTCAACATTAATATGAGCTTGCAAGTAAAGTAAAAGAAATGGATTGTAGGGAACAATGAATCGACTATCGATTTCAATGTCAATGCCTCCGAATTGTTTTATAATAATCCGTCCATTATTTCTTCTCCTATACGAAGGATAACCATTGGCGTTATCTTTGGCCTCTTCCTGAAAATGTTTAGGGAAATCTTTCTTACATACGCCATCTTTCATACAGACTGAAGAAGGATTCAAAGAACCGCGAGGACCATGTACCATATGACGCCTTACCAACTCGTATAGCGCTTCATCCTCGAGATCTGGTATTTCGGCTGACACCACACTGTCAATGTCAGAAATTTCTCGAAACTTACAATCTTCCGTTAATGTTAAGAGTAAATGGATGTGCGGGAGACCTCGTTTTTGAAATTCCACTGTATATAGATATGCTTTTACCGAAAATTTCCTTAACATTAACCAATCGTAGCAATTCCTTTACTTTGCAATGGAAAACTCTCACTTCAATATCAGGCCTATTATTAGCTGTTTCCCAGAGATGAATGCTGTTAAGTATTTCTGGCCAGCCCGCGTTATAGGTGAACGTAATGAATAAATCTGGCTTTCCAAACTTCCTCATTATCGCCATTGCATCCTCATAATTTTGCAATATTTTCCTTGGGCTACCTGTAAAAGAAGATGGCAAAACTACAATACGACCGACTCTGAGATTTTCATTTTCTGCTCGTACAGGCAAGGTGTCTGCTAAACCGGCATATGTATCAACTCGTAACTTCGTTTGTTGATGACGTATATATTTTAACCAGTCACCTTCCATACGACGGTAGTAATCCACGAATAAATATCCATTTTGCAAACTTGAGCAGCGACAACTAAATCAACATGACCTCCATGAACACCATTCATAGACATATACGTTTTGTAATCATCGCTCGTATTGATAGCAGTTTCGTACATATCGCTGTTGCCAACAATAAAGGAAGAATAATTATTCCACTTGTCTGTAACATGTTTTACAATTCGCTTTCTAACCTGTGTAAATAAACTCTGATTGTTGTACTCACAATATGGCAATGACCTGAACAGACAATTACCGTCACCTTTAATCTTTATAACATTTGTAATTGAGTGTCGTCTCTCATTCATCATAATATGATTCATTGTATCGATTGAGCACACAACCTATAAGGACGAATGATGAAACGAAAAGAAGACAGTTCGTAGCAGGTGAGACCAAAGACTATATAACAGAAACATCGGATACACAATACAAAATGGCGGTTCCAACATTCAACTGTAGCGGCATCTTCGTGAAATTAGTTGTCTTTCGTATACAGTATTTGTTTTAATTCAAAGTGATGGTGACATGACAGTGTCATTAGCAAAATGACTGATGATTGTGCATGAGCATTTCAGTCTCAAAGTAATCCATTCTTTGAGAAGATTTAATTAAATTATGTGCACAGAATCCCCTTCTACTTATTGTATGGATACATGCGGCATTAGCGCCCGAGTGGAACAGGTAGAAGTTAACGATATCATGTATCGATACATGCGACATTAGCGCCCGAGTGGAGCAGGTGGGAGTTAACGATATCATGACGTAATTAGGGAACTCTCCGTTAATATCAAGTTAGATTTATTATTGGGGCGGCGTAGAATATCATGATACAGTGTTGGTCGTTGTCGCCTAGCGACAATATGTCCGTCAAGTCATTCGATTCTATTTTCGTGAGACCTTGAAGGAAGTATTATTCGCAATTACTTTAATACTCAAATGATATAATCAAGTAAGGTGGGTATCAATCGACGGTGCTTGACGGGCATTACATTTTAAAACAACAAACGTCGTCGTTGCGCAAATACTTCCCGAGATATTTCAGTTTTAGTAAAGGGTGACATTTTTTGAAAACTATTTTAATATACCAAGATAATAATAATAATATCGTATGGCCTCGGATGCCTGGTGCAAGCTTTGCTATTTGACACCCAGAGGGTAGCTTGCATGTCGAATTTCGTAGTTCCTTGACTATGAAAGTTAAGGAGGTTAGATGTTAGATATCTAATCTCCTTGAACACAATATCGCTTTCTAGTAGAGAAATGAGGAACTTTGTGCTGGCGGAAACTCCCGAGATTAATTTTGCCATTATGAACTCGGCCTACTGAATTCAAATGGGTTCTTTGACATGCCAACATCGTATGACATGCGTATCGTATTTTTGCCGCCTTTCAAAAATCACTTACCACGGTCAGGGGCGAACCTGCAATCTTGGGGTTAGTAGACCGACACGCTATCCACTCACCCACCGTGGCAAGCTATATACCAAGATGATAATATCGTATGATCTCGAGTGCCGGGTGCATGCGTTGTCATTTGCGTCCAGAGGGCAGCTTGCATGTCGAATTTTTGTCGTTCTTTGGAGCACTATGACTAAATGAGGTTAGATTTCTATGCTCTTTGACAATATAGCGCTTTCTAGTAGAGAGAGGTGGAACTTGGTGTTGGCGTAAAATCCCGAGATTAATTTTGCCATTATGAACACGGCCTACTGAATGCAAATGGGTCCTATAACATTCCTAAAACGGATGACATTCGTGCTGAGATTTTTGTCGTCTTTCAAAAATTACTTGCCGCGTCCAGGAGCGAACCTGCAAGCATGAGGATGGCAGTCCGACACAATAACCACTCACCCACCATGGCAAGCATTCAGGATAAAATTGCACAATTAAGACAAAACCTGGCATGGGAGGAATTTTATATTGGACGACTCAGTAGCGTTGGTGATAAATTTAACAAACTGAATATAACAAGTAGAGGCCATCCTGAATTAATTATAAAACGCTATCTGTTTTAAAACTACAGTACTATATCGGGAATTAGTGATAATGTACGTGACTTCATATTGTGACCATTTAGATGAGGGCCACTGATTGTTTTTCTTTGATGAACCAACTGTTTGAAGAACGCGCGGAGCTGAGGTTTTTAGTTTCATCAAGATGACACTAGATGGAGAGAGCTTCGATATGAGAGATCTCATATGGTATATTTACGAGTTTTAATGTGAAGAGGTTGAACCACCAAAACATTGGGGGGAATGTGCAGTACTCATTACTGGGTAAAATACCGAAGGGATCAAGATAATCCGTCGTTTGGATCAGAAGATATTGGAGATGAAGGATCCAAGGCGCAAGGATTATGTTTTGCATCGGAGTGGCTGACGGAAGTTAGGCTGCACGCAACATGTGAGGAGGTGAGGCTTGACTGTATGACTACTAACACCGTGCGCTCAGGGTCTGCATGCTTGGCAGATATTGTGTTTGACGATACTAGTCTAAAAGATTTGGAAGGCAATCAACGTATATGATGTGGGCCTTATAATCCATATATCATAAATAGGCTAGATGGGCAAGCCATTGCTTTGGTGTGTGCAAAGCTTTGGGGAATTCCTTACTCATCTAGGGAATCTAGCCTGGAAACTAGAAATGGTACTAGCATGCTACGTAAACCACTCTTAAGATTGTCAGTGTATCGGTTCAAACATCAAGGCCATAAGCAAATACAGTACGCGAGGATCGAACCAACAGTTATGGTTGAAAAATGATTTCGGACCCGGTGTAGATATTCTAGAACGGGAAGTGAACCAGTCGAGTTAGGAAGTTTTCTGTGGCACAAAGCTGCAAGTGTTAGATTGGGACTCGAATATTTATAACATTATGTTGCCAGACATGGATCATAGTTGTTTGAAAATGATAGATCGGACCGTCACCATGAAGAACTAAAAGAACTTGAGGTGAGATATCATGGGATTTTTGGGAACATCTTCCGGAATAATGGAGTGTAGGCGAGGTGGGACGCGGAACATCTATTCACTGGAAAGAACGTTTGCCAGCCGGACGACATGGAATCTACGTCAGAACGATTCTTCATACAAGATCTTCACGATGTAAGCCAACTTTATTATTAAGTAGCTAGTTTATTGCATTCTCAATTTCGACTATACTGTCTGCTAAGTAGGTTTCTGCTTCTGGATATTTATTTCAAGATGTTATAGTACATTTGAAGATTTATCAGCCAATTTATTTCGAATGGATCTCTTTGATGAAAATCTAGTGCGGTTGGGATGTCAACCTGATAAGCTTCGATATAGCAGTAGACTATTGTGTGGAAGATATTTTACACCATTCCACCCCTAAACCTTATATTAGGGAACTTTGAAAAAATATTTGGATTTGTTCAAAATTAAATGGTTTATAATTAAATTAATTTGTTTATGATATTTTCTCGACTTTATTAGTAGGTACTCATTTTAATATGTTGATAAATGAGGAATGTGGATAGCCACATTTCGTTTAATATTATTCCTTTGAAATATTAGTTCGAAATTTTCGGTGAATTTATAAATTTTTATATTTGAATTTAAAATAAATGTAAAATATTTTTCGTTGTAAATGAAGTTGAGATATGATATCGGAAGGCTGTATGACTGATAGTCAAGCCATAATGATAATACTAATAATATGTAAATGATTATATTGTTTGGAACATTTTCCAATAATAATAATAATAATTCCTGGTAAAAATAGCGGTTAATAATTGGAGGAATAATGGATCGTAGTTGATAATATGGGAGTTGATTTTGAATAGAGTGACATGCCGAAAGCGTGATCTTTGATACTGGGAGCGGAAGGTCATTCATATACGAATATTGTATAAAATGTGGAACTATGTATTGGATTTATGCGACTGTTTAATAGGAGTGTGTTGGGGCAGACATTAAAAGTTTATTACACCTATGTGAAAGGCCGAGATATGTAAATTTTGTAAGGGAAGGCATGATCCCATGTGTTGGTTGCTTAGAAGCCATTGAATCCAGCCTGCGTAGCTGAGGGGTCATTATAAAAATAAGATTATAATGGTCAAATGTTAAGTGAAAATAAAATATGAATTAATAAAGGATGTTTATAAAGTTGAGTTTTGAGGGTCAAATATTTGCTCCATGCTCAAATATGATTAACAAGTAGTACCGTGAAGAACTATACAGCCTATTTTCATATATCCTGCTAATGTTAATTGCCTCTATCAACATTCAAAATTTCAGTTTAATTGCTGTAACAGATTCGTTGATATTGAGAACCGTCTAAATATTTCAGATGGTCGCCACGTTGGATTTTTATTTTTGTACTATTACATTAAGATTATTGTGTACGTGTGGTATTCAAACTTCAATCGCATGATTAGAACACAAGAAGTAAAAACGAGATTTTAAAATTACGCACAGCAGCCATCTTGTGATTATGCAAACAATTGAAATAAATTAGATGCCAGTGGATCAACATTTGTATAAGCATTTAACGTGCAACGTTTCACGGCACTCGGATAGTTAAATCGCGAGAAACGTCCATTTAAATATTTATATTTCGCGTCGCCGTCATGTTGGATTTGTGCTCACCAGGTTACTGAAAGTCCTTTAGGTGAACATATGTTTATAGTCTCTATGAACATAAAAAAATTCAGTTTGGTTGCTGTAAAAGATTCATAGGTATTGAGAACTGTCTAAATATTTCGGAAGCTCGCCATTTAGGATTGTTATATGTATAGGCCATAGAGTTATGTACCATTCAAGGACAATTATTGCCTAGGTTCATTATTCAAACTTTCACCTCGATCGCATGATTACGACACAAGAAATAAAATCTTAATTTTAAAATTTTGCACAGCCGCCATCTTGAGGTTATGTAAACAATTGAATTAAATTCGATGGCAGTTCATTACAATCTTAAAAATCATTTACTGTATCTCATTTCACTGCGCTCAGAGAGTTGAATCACGAGAAAAGTCAATCAAAACATTTCAAATTCGCTTGGTCGCCATGCTCGTTTTGTACTTTACAGGTTTATGAAATATACATAGGTAAACTTGTATCAGTACCCATTATCACCGTACAAAATTGCAGAATGTTATCTGTAATAGTTTCGGAGATATAGAATGTCAGTGAAATATTTCGCACAGCCGCCATTTTGAGGTTATGTAAACAATTGAACTAAATTAGACTCTAGTTCATTACAATGTGTATAAACATTTGCTGTACCAAGTTTCATTACGTTTGGATAGTTAAATCGCGAGAAAAGTCAATTTAAAAGTCTCAACTTCGCTTGACCGCCATGTTGGTTTTGTAGTCACCAGGTTTTTGAACGTCTCATAGGTGAACTTCTAGTAGTGCCCTTTATCACCGTACACAATTTCAGGGCGATATCCGTAATAGCTTCGGAGATATTGAATGCTAGTGAAATATTTCGCACAGCCGCCATGTTGGATTGGTGGACGTAACAAAATTTGAAGGGCACGGTCGAGGTCACCGGGAATAATGCTATGAAATTACTGAGTTTCATTGAAATCGCTCCAGCCGTTTAGATTTTATTAGGGGAACACCCACACACACCTCACACATACACACGCACACACACGGACAAAATGTGATCTCATAAGCCTATTTTTTTTTTCAAAATTGAAAATAGGCTAAAAATGAGGACAATATAGTCGCTCATGTGGGAAGCTAGTGGCCTATCGTCTGTGAAATTCTACAGTCCTAGACTGTTGTATAGTCTCCCACATGGTGTAGTCGTTTAAATATGAATAAGTTGATGTCTCGTCCTAGTTTTTGCTGAAGGCCTTACCGTGTCCTATTTAACGTATTGACAGCATGAGAGGCATTTTGTCTAGAGATTGGTTGATGTATTAAAAATTTTAAGCTCATAGCTGGTGGAATTTGTGCATCCATTAATCTTCATAAAATACCAGTTTGGATTATTCTAAATAATATATATATTTTACAATGAATTAAATTGAAAGGATTAACATAAATAAATTGAATTATATGAATATTATCAAAGAAATTAAATGGAAGCAATTAAATCAGAGGATTTAAATTATATGTGAAATGGTGAATAAAGTTTATTTATGGTGACATTGTGGAAATATGTCGGAAGTTCAGTCAAAGTTTAAATTTGATAAATGGGTGGTCATGGGGTTTATGAATTTGATTTCACATCGTTTTGGGAATGTGACTTCCCTGAAATGAGTTTAAGACGTGTGAAATTCCCCGCAGAGGTTGAAACAATTCTGGAAAGTTTGATTCAAGTGATACTCTTGTAAATATTAAATCATGTTGTCAGGATGGACTGATATTTTCCTGCACATCAGTGATAATTGTACAGTTTAAATAATTAATTGAAACAGATGCTGAGATGGACTAATGATTTTCTCAGACATCAAGTTAATATTTTGAAAATAGTGAATTTACTTTTGGTTAGAGGCTGGAAATACTTTATTTTATGCGTTCTAAAATTTGTATGTAGATAAGGGGCCAAGGGGGAGCATAGGATGTCTTTATTTTTCAGGACTGGAATTTTAGATTTCTCCCTGGGGGATCATTGTATTCTAATAGGACCAGCAGACAGTTAAATTAAACTGAGGTATTTTAAGAAATTGGTGTTATTCACAAATTATTTGCACTGCCTTCCATCCTTTATGGAATGTGAATTTCGATATCCGTCCGGCTGATTTTTGATTAAAATTTTGTTTTGCTATACTCAGTTTGACCCCGAGATTTTTTCGAGTCTTATGCTCGGCGGATGTTGAAATTCATGCTCGTGTGCACGTGGGACTTCGGTCAAACGGTCACAATATTCAGCCCGATATCACTTCTTCAATGTGACATCGATGGCTCATGTTGAGTCATTATTCCATGGACGAACCAAGGACTTCAAACTAGCACCATTTTCTCCTAGGAAATATTTTTTTTGATGCGTCATGAGTTGCCGCGCCGCTGATATTTATTTTTGCATATATTTTGAAGACTGGAATACTTAAATGATATTTGTACTGTATTTTTTTAGAGACTGGACATTTCTACGATTTTTGGTAATATGGATAAATTAAGGTATAACCTCGCAGATATGCGAAGGATATTTAATAAGTGCACTCTTGACTAGAGTGACCCCATCGGAACTTCGTCATCTTGATGACCACACTATTGTCTCAGGCATGGTCCTGACTGGACGGCACTATTGTCTGAGGCATGGTCCTGACTGGATGTTAATTTTGCTTGCCCTAAAGAATCCACCTGTGAAGTACACGTGAAGTATCATCGTTGTGCGAATTATTTCTAAATGTGTGCAGGATAACTGCCATTAAAATCAGGAACTATTATTCGACTTTGACGCGTAATATTTATAAGAATTGGGTGAATTTCGTGAACCCAGGACTGAAAACGTGCCGAGCACATGGTCGCACGCCGGCAGAGCAAAGTGGTAAAATACGAACAGATCATCAATTATATCACTGTAATAACATGTATTTAATTGTGTTATATTCAACGATACGTGAAAGTAATTTTTCTGTGTGCAGATTGCTCCGATAGAAAATGATAAAGTGAATTATTAACATAACAAGTTTGGTGTGAGTATCGTTGCACAAGCATCGATTATAGCATCTGTGAGCGGAAAACTTATGGTCATTTTTGCTAAGAGCCGCTATCAGTGTAAATTCAATGTGGTTGAAAATAATAACCACGCGAAACTTAAACTCAGTGAACACACCAAATACTGGATAAAAATATCCGCTACAATCCTAGTTGAACTCCACGTGGAGATGATTATTCCCCTTCCGATGGAAGCCGATATGGAGTAACTCAATATGCAGGGGAATAGTGGAGGTTGATATTTACTGGAGGATGGATGACGATATGGCGATTCCAACCATGCCATTATACTCGCCAATGACGCCAGGCAAGGTTCGAACGATGTATTACTGATAAAGGTCACCTGAGTGAGACTACAAAGACCATTCCTATGTACGATCATGACAAAGGGGGATTAGTTTCAGAGACCTTACTTATGACACATTCTATAGGATTCTGTACGATGTATGAATATTCGGCATAATTACATTGATTATACAACACACTACTTCGCTAGAGCCAGTAGGATAAAGCTCTTACTCATTTTGTAAATTGATTTTGTTTGGTTATAAAACAGTGTTCTGAACTAAATACGTTACGCAGTACGGTAATGCAAGTTACAGTTAGGACGACATTCCACTGGCTACTGTAACCCCAGTGAACATATGTTTTGAAGGCCTAGATCTTGAGTGGTATTTCATTGATTTACTTATTGCAAGCGCGTGGCGCTAGTGCAAGATTTAGAAGGCTGTGAGTCTACCAGCCGGCAGGCAGTGCACAAGCTGGTTTGTTACTCCACAAACACATGAGTGTGTTTCTTTTGTTTTATTTCCATTATGATTTGACTTTCTGACGACTCAGATAAAGACGGGCCAAGCAATCTTTGGTTCGATGTGGAGAGCCACAGTATGATTGTCAAGCACCCCCAGAATGATAGCAAATCATGTTTAGAGTGTTTTAGACACTGAATAAAAACACAGCCGCAGTTAACGAAGAACTTTGTGTAATATTAAAGAGTACATTTGGGAACATCAGTTGATTTTACAGCGTATATAATTTTTGTCCACATGATAGATTTTTGCATCAAATACGTGACTATATTGTTATATTTAATGAGCACTACAGCGAAAGGATGTGATTACCTTAGTTGCGATGTACATTTTATGGTACTACTAGCTGTACCCGGAATGCGTTGCGATGCCAATCATAGAAAGTGTTGGCGTTGTAACTTTGTTTGTTGAAGTGCTTTTGGATTCCCAATATTTTTTCTTTTTACTTTAACCACCTCTAAACTACTGTAAAATTGATTTACTATCTCAAAAAACATCCTGGGAGCGTGCTCAACAACTCACCAAAGTTTCATCGCAATGAAATGAATAGCATATGAACGCGTACGGGACTTTGTTGAGACGATTCGACCGCCGTCACCCATTTGTTGAATATACTCGTACGCTACCTATAGTAAAATGGATTTACTAATTCGAAAACCTTCCCTGGCGTGTACACAACAACTCATCAAAGTTTCATCACAATCGAATGAATGGCATATGAACGCAGACGGGATTTTTTATAAACGATTCGCGCGCCGTTACTCATTTGTTGAATCTACTTGTGCGCCACCCATTGATAAACAGATTTACTATTTCATACACCTTCGCAAGACTGTACTCAACTCACCAAAGTTTTATCACAATCGGATGAATGGTATAAAATGAACGCATACGGGACTTTGTTGAAACGATTCACGCGCTGTCGCTCATTAGTTGAATCTACTCGTGCGCTACCATATTGTAAAATTGATTAACAAAATCAGAAATCTTCGCAGGAGTGAAGACAACATTTCACCAAATTTCATTTCAATCGCATGAATGGTATATGAACGCATATGGAATTTTTTTTAAACGATACGCGCGCCGTTACTCATTTGTTGAATCTACTCGTGCGCTACCTATTGTAAAAAGGATTTACTATGCCAGAAACCTTTCCTGGAAGGTGCACAACAATTCACCAAAGTTTCATAGCAATCGGATGAATGGTATATGAACGCATACGGGACTTTGTATAAACGATTCGCGTGCCGTCACTCATTTGTTGAATCTATTTGTGCGATACCTATCATAAAGTGGATTTACTAAGCCAGAAACCTTACCTGAAGTGTACACAACAACTCAGCTAAGTTTAGTCACTATCGGACGAATGGTATATGAACGCATACGGGACTATGTTGAAACACTTCGCCCGTCGTCGCTCATTTGTTTAATCTACTTGTGCTAAACCTATTGTAAAGAGGATTTAGTAAGGCAGAAACCTTACCTGAAGTGTACAGAACACCTCACCCAAGTTTCATCGCAATGGGATGAATGGTATATGAACGCATGTGGGACTTTCTTGAAACAAACGCACACCATTTTGTAGAAGCTACTCGCGCCATCTATTGTAAATTGGATTTACTATCCCTATACAAATTACGTTGAATAACTAACGGGATTTCATATTAAGAGCCTCATTTTCTATACCGGTAGTGGAGAGTGCTACTCGCATCCAGTCGGCCATGTCTCGTCAAGAGCTACTGTTGCCTGGAAACGACTTGCCTTAGTTGTCATTTGCGTTACGTCTTATAGTGACTTGTATTATAATTGACTTTTTATGTCACGTCAGGGGGTAAAAAGTATCCTATGTCCGTCTCCTGGTTCTAAGCTACCGCCACACCAATTTTCAGCCGAATCGGTTCAGCCGTTCTTGAGTTATAAATAGGGTAACTAACACGACTTTCTTTTATATATATAGAATTTTGCTAGCGACAAGCACGTTTTTGTGTTCTCTGCTGTGTTACTGACCGACAGTGAGCCGTGGGGCTTTGCCCTTTTCAGAGACTCCCTTCAGTGTAATGTAAATATAGTGTAAGGTACTGATGAATAAATATGATATGATATGATGATTATTGTTGAGCACTTAGGGAGAGCTGATGGAAGTGTGTGAACAGAGTTTTCACAATTATTTGAGGTGATGTTAGTTGTCAACCCACACTAATATTCACACTTACGAGTTTAAATGGTCACTAAAAATATACAAAGAAACTGATAGGACTAAAATAATGTTAATAAAATTTAATAATAAAAACAAGATGTTCAGTAAAGAACATATAGCCTACTTTCTCCTAAATGTATGAGTATAGTTATAACTCGTTGTTATTATCAAAGAGTATAATAGAACTATTCTTTGTTGAAGGCCATAGAAACGATTTACCTCTACCAAACGCCACAATCTAGATACAAACTGCTACCATCATTGAAGGAAGAAAGAAAGAAAGAAAGAAAGAAAGAAAGAAAGAAAGAAAGAAAGAAAGAAAGAAAGATAAGAAGTATATCAAGAATGTTATGGATCTGGAGACATAATCGACCGGACTGGCTGCGTCGCTCAGCGGTAACGTTCTCGCTTGCTGGGCCCTAGGTTGCAGGTTCGTATCCTGGCGCAGTCAGCTGGCATTTGAGTGTGCACAAATGCGAGGGAGCCGTGTCAGTACATTTACTGGCACGTTAAAGATCCCCTTCGGGCCAAAATTCCGGCATCCCGGTGTCTCTAAAAGCAGCAGTAGTTAAAAGGGATGTAAAACCAATAACATTATTATTATTATTATTGTTTTAATGTGCTAAACGGTTCCAGGATAGTGTTCAGAAGTAAAGGGAGAGTTTTAGTCGGTAGTCTGCTACTCAGTAGCAGGAGCCCGACACTCTGTGCGTAGATGCATTTCTTCCCCCCCCCCAAAAAAAAATATATTATTATTATTATTACATATACGACCTGCCGTGGGCAACATCCAACTTTGAGTTGAGGCATGTCTTTACACGTCTGGTTGTGCAGGGCTTTCACAACCCTAATTGAACAAAAAGGAAGGAAGATTGTAGTTTTACTTGGCCGTGAATCTTGTGATTATGAGCCACGGGACCTCCTTTTTACGTGGAATCCGAACCACAGGACATGGCATTTCACTTCGAAAATCTCACATGCATTGACCGGGAATCGAAAACCCTAATTGAATTAACAAATCTTTCCATGACGCTACAGAGACGTGTGTATACAAACTATGTGGATATTTTCGATTGCTATTTGCCTGAAATAAAAGTAGTAATTAATACCTGAACTAACACCAACGGCTTGAACTCAGTTACTATGTGAAATCGTTTTGTTCTTTACTTCAAATAACATTTTCAAGTAACGCAAAATAGGCTGTTACAAACCCTTTAAAATAAAAAGTAAAAATGTATCGTAGTATCATCTTGTCATTCTTCAAATTCGATGCGCATAGAATGCCAATGGCATAGTAATCAATGGAGCCCCACGTAGACTAGTCGTGATATCTAGTGGTGAAATATCGAACAATATAATCCTAACAGAGCGAGTGCATTCTAGCGGCCAGAAGAAGTAACTTTTCAATAAAATCTGGAAGTTAATAAGTATGTCGGCGTGCAGTTACCTTTCTGGCAGCTAGATGTCTCGAGTAAATCTGCTGGCGAATTATGTTTTAATTAAATATATATTTTACACCATAATATGCACAATATAACGCTTAATTTTAAAACATCTGAGTTATTACAAAACAATAAACCTATAACATTTCAAGCAAAAAATCTAGCTCTGATCGGGTTTGAACCATAGGCATTTGAGCGATAGGCTAACGCTCTACCACTGAGCTAATTGTGTCAACGAATATCGTTCTATATAAAATGACTTACATAGAACTTGTTAGCAAATAATGATTTATACTAAACGATTTCATCACTGGAGTATATTATGTATATATAAAGCATTTCATACAAAGTTTATTTATTTAGTATCAGTACGCTATATTGCATGCAATACTCAAATTAGTGAAATATAAGTCAGGCACAAGATATCCGCTGCCATCTTGTCTTATTACTGAATCAGCTCAGCTTTTTAAAATCACGTCTGCACTATAGTATTACAAAATAAACTTTTAATTTCGAACGTGCCTCTTCCTTTAGAACAGTTAAAACGATTCTCGGCTCGATAATCGGAACTGGTGGGTCCCATGATATGGATTATAAAGTTTGCATAATTCGCACGGCCGCCATCCTGAAAAGGTATAGCGGACGACCTTGTAGTTTGGTCACAAGACGCATCCTATACGAAGGTATGTTGTTACCAAATTTGGTAGAGATCGGATGATTTGGTTAGTCGTTATTTGATTTTACGTTTTGAACGTTTGAGTGGCCGCCATTCAGTTTTAGTAAAGATGGCGGCGATATAAAACATGACACTGAGGTGTCCTTTGCTAGTGCTACCTTTGTACCAAATTTCGTTCAATTCGCATTCACCGTGTTCGAATTGATAGGGGGGACAGACATTCAGAGTACACACACTCACACACACAGACACACACACACACACACACACAGACTCACACACACACATACACACACAGACACTACACACACATACACACACACAGACAGACACACATTTTTCGCCCTGTGTTGATCTCATAAGTCTACTTTCATTTTTTGCAAAAATCGAAAGTAGGCTAATAAAGTGATAGGATTTTCTCACTAAATGAAAATATAAACAATGTACTAACTAGGCTGCATCCCTAAATATGATTAATCATGATAAACTTAATGAATCCTTCTTGACCAATGCTTAGCTATTGCTCTTAAGCGACATTTTGATACATTTTATATATTTCTTATTTTGTGAGACGACGGTCGGTTAACCACGTGTTTAAACACGGTGGCTAACTTGACAACTCAACGTTAGTCATGAAGCTAATTCATGCCGTTGCCACCATAACTTTTTCTCTCCCAAACACTCATGGACATACGTCACAAAGAGCGAGAATATGTGTAGGCAGGGCAGTGGCGCCAATTGCGCACATTTTGAAGGGTGACATGCTGTAATACATTTGGGTTGTAAATAGTTTAGCTTTTCTTCGATTAATATAGAACAGAATGTGCTTAGATTTGTTTTGAAGTAAATTTTGGATCAAACGCTTCTCGTTTACATCCTTGCCGACTTTAACGTCAGATAAGAATTAGCTTAGAATAACGTAACGTTAAATGATAGAGATCAAACCATCATAGCATAGTATTTAAACTTATTGTGCAGTAAATGTAATGAATCTTTGGATTGTAAACAAGTAAATATCTTTCTTTGCCGTAAACTCGTGTCTGTGATATTACTTATTATTGCAATCTCCGAAGTGATGGGATAGGGATGAATTACGTGTCATTCTCTTAGCTTTGCTTATTTGATTTAGAATCATTTCATAGGACTTCGAGGGGCCTAATTTAGAATATTTCGTTTGGAGATGAGTAAATTCTTGTTAGGGCAGATTAGCACGGACTAGCCTTTTTGCACCTCTCTGGAGTAGGTTAGGGGTCTGCCATCTTTGTGAATAAAATCAGTGCGATTTAAATGTAAGCCTGGCCTCTTTATTGTGTGATTGTGTTTGTATTCCTCTGGACTGGAAGCTATGGATCTCTTATTATACGCGACACCCTCGAAATAAGATTCCTTGTGTTCTCCCAGTCCAAGAATGCATTCCTCCTCGTTCTATATATCTCCTCGTTGGACAAGGGTCCCGGAAGGGTCATTTAAAGTCAGTGGCTCCCCGATAACCTTGCCAAACGGGCACAATATAACTAAAGCAAAAAGCGAGTCGATATTGTTTAAATGGTGGCTAGGCTTACTATTAGAACGCAATAATGAATTATTAAAGTAATTCCACTACTAAAGTGTAACTTAGCATGAAAGAAGAAATCAGTAAGTCATCTTGCTAAAATAATCCATTGAAATAGCATACTGATCGGAACGCACAGTGCCATCTTGAAATTATAGTATCTTCTTCGTCTTCCTCTTTCCCTTTACATCATTCCCACTCCTATGAGGGGTCGATGTTTCTGACAGCTCTCCTCCATTTAACTCGGTCATGCACATCCTCTTCTGACAACCGTTTTTCTCTGAGGTCCTCCAGTACACAATCCATCCATCTTCGTTTAGGTCTGACTCGCATTCTCACTCCCCGTATTTGCATGTCTAGCATCTTCCTCCCCACGTAGGATTCCTCCCTTCTTCTCACATACCCGTACCATTTAAATTCGTTTTTCTTGTATCTTCTTAGATATTTCCAACACTTTCAATGCTCCTCTTATTTTGACATTTTCCACACTATCACCCTGTCACTCCACTCATCCACCTGCGCATTTTCATTTCCGTGACGTCAAGCCTGTTTCTGTGCGATTTGCGTGCAGGCCATGTTTCAGAGCCATGCAGCAAAACAGATCTTACGACAGTTTTATATATTTTCCCCTTAACCTTAGGCTTGATCCTGCGGTCAGAGCACTCCTGACATTTTCCTCCAGTTCACCCATCCTACCTGAAACCTGTGTGACACTTCCACATCCAGATTTCCATCTCCAGTCTCCACCGAACCCAGGTATTTGAACTCATCCACTGTATTTAAAGTTTACCCTTGCATTCTGATCTCATAGTCTTGATCTGTATTGAACCGCATATACTCCGTCTTCTTCCTACTAAACCTGAAAATATAGTATATGATAATGAATTACTCAAAGTATTCTTGAGCTACAATAACGAAAATTAGTGGTCATGTAGAACCTAGTGTGTGGCTTCTTATGACCAAGTCTAAAGGAGAACGATTCCATACATTCACGATGGAGACTTGGCGTATTCTTAAAATCTGAATACCATTAAACTAAGATATAGTAGCACAATTGACGTGACATTTTTGAGAAAAGTTTACCGTAAAGAACACCTCGCTAGCATTTATCATAAGTATATCACACAGAATAAGGCGAGCAATGGTCATCTTTAACTGGCAGAATATGATAAGAAATATCTCACTACTTTACATACTTAACAGATTTTTATTTATAATGGAATGAAACCTGGAGCTGCTTGGTTTCTACCAAAATGCCTCAAGACACAGCAACCCCCTCAATCCTCGTTAGCTACAAAAGCGACATTAGTATTTTTCATTGTGTCAACCATGTATATTTGTTTCTAAATAAAATTTGTATAATGATATTTTGTTAAGTTTTCATTTTTCAAATTAATTAAATCAAATGATCAGAGGTAACATGTATTTCTTCGCATTACAAAGGTAATCTGAGGACGAATGTAACTATACTTTGATTATGTTTGAATTTGTATCGTGTGCCAGAGTAGTTGAAGTACCAACACGATAAATTTCAAGTAAACAGTTTTGTTGTGTGTGCCTATGATCATGCAAGATTATTCGCCGGTCTCTCAGACTTCACCTCACAATGTATGTCATGGTAATACCGCCTCACAAGTAGAGGGTTAGTGTTGTGTTGTGTTGTGTTGAACCGGATATATGGCATTGTAAACTCAAGGCACATACTGAGCCCGTATCCGCTCATGCTGGTGAGTATTTTTATATGCCAAAGTTGGTAACACGGGAGAAAGAATCTCTGAATGCATCCAGAGAGATGCAGTTGTACTTTTGACTTCGTTGGAAGACTGTCAATATTTATTTTACCATGATTAGAAATGGTATTCTTTAATGTGCACCTTTGAATTTACCACATCAAGTATTTCTGTATAATTTGCCAAGGAGAAGTGGCTTAACATTATCTATTTAGTACTTGAGACTAAGGAATGACACTGCGGAAATGCAGGAAAATGTCTAGAGACGTTCAACGACTCGACTAGTCTAAGAGCCAGAGGAAAGCACTCGTTGATTGTCTAAGTTCAGCACCGCATGTGTGCGACACGCAGTTGTAATAGTCCGGTCAAGTGGCCGATGAGACGTCAGTAAGTGAAGGAATAAATCCGTTGGAAACGTGAGCCAGTTTATATGATAACGCACGAGATGTGTGCAGCGGAAAACTCCGTGAAAGTGTTGCTTTGTAAGCATTCGAAATCAGTGAAATATTACGGTGATTTAACCGAAAGCATGGCCAATGTGTGTGCCATTCAGAAGTGTGAGTAACTGTTATTTCGAAAGTGCCAGTGTCATATTTCACACCTGTGAGAATTGCATAAAATAATTCACGTTGTGTGAAACCGATGTCGCAGATTTCATCAGATAAAATTTTTCACCATGTGTAATAGTGGAAAAAGTGAGCCTACACGTGATTGTGTTGAGTAGAATCTGTGGAGCAGACATGGCCATTTGTTGAATAGAGTCTGCGAAATTACCAAGTGTAGATGCTGTGTTAGTTAGCGAATCACACTAGAAGCAGTGAATTTTTTGTGTAACTTATCAACGTTACCACGATGTACGAGATCCACCAGAACAGAAGAGCTTTACCACCGTTCACAATGTGGGTGATCATGACGTAGACACCTTATGAGAGAGATACCTAGCACCACAACATCATAATCAAATGGAGGCTGAAGAACGGATTACAATGTGCCTATGCGAGCGTTGGAAGTATGGCCCACGCTCGAAATGGAAGGAAATACCCCTCAATTATTCCTGTAGGAATTAGGTGAGCTACAATGTTCTTCGTAAGTCTAACTAATGTCTTTTGTAAGGTGATGGTCTTTGGTGGAGTAGTTTTAACGATCGTACTTCGATTCACAGTCATCTAGTTAGGTTTTGTTTTAGTAGGCTTTTCTTTTAGCTTACCGACTATGGTAATCTTTCATGTTTCAATGCACATCGCAGCGTACGTCTCCAATGCATTTCCTAATCGTGAGTTAGTCACCTGATTAAATATGAGTGTGTTTTTATCACACGGTGCAATTAATGTCATTTTTATGTTCACTTTGAACGAACCAAATGTATGTGTAATTTAAACGGGGCTGTAATGAAGTAATTTAAATCAGCTGTTACTGAAGTCAGTATTTTGAACCCCTATTTTGTGATATGTAAAGCACGCCACTGAGCAGGCGTATCCTCCAATGGGAGAGGGTATTTTATTATCTATTTTTGGGTGTAAATTTTTATTTGAGTGGAAAGTCTACCACTAGATTCGAGAGGAATCGATTAACAGTGTGAAGGAGTGTTATATCTTTCTGTTTGCACTCCAAGTCTTGTTCACACTAGTAACGTATCATTTAAAATTAACGCCACTGTTTTATATGGTGTGAATGTTTATTTCATGCATTGGAAGTGCCTAGAGTGCACATGTTTGATTTGTAAAAAACTTGCTGGGAGTGTTATATCTTCCAAACACGTTAGTGCGAGTGGAATATCTCGCGTTTTGTATGTTTTGCTTTGCCCATGCAGACACATCATTGTTAATAATTTTTTGTCTATTATAAATGTATCACGAACACTACAACGAATATTATCTTATGAACTGCAAGTGTAGGATCACAATCTGGACATTTTTAGCCTACTTTCGATTTTTGCAAAAAATGAAAGTAGACTTATGAGATCAACACAAGGCGAAAAAAGTGTGTCTGTCTGTGTGTGTGTATGTGTGTGTGTGTGAGTCTGTGTGTGTGTGTGTCTGTGTGTGTGTGAGTGTGTGTACTCTGAATGTCTGTCCCCCCCTATCAATTCGAACAAGGTGAATGCGAATTGAACGAAATTTGGTACAAAGGTAGCACTAGCAAAGGACACCTCAGTGTCATGTTTTATATCGCCGCCATCATGACGGAAACGTAATGGCGGCCACACAAATGTTCAAAGCTTAAATCAAATTACGACTAACCTAATCATCCGATCTCTACCAAATTTTGCAACAACATACCTTTATGGGGGGAGCATCCTTTGACCAAACCAATTGGCCATCAGCGTAATAGTTTGCGGATGGCGGCCATCTTTGTGTGAAATGTATTCCCCCTATTAATTCGAACACGGTGCAACCGAATGGAACGAAATTTGGTACAGAGGTAGTACTAACAAAAGGCACCTCAGTGTCATGTTTTATATCGCCGCCATCTTGACAGAAACGTAATGGCGGCCACACAAATGTTCAAAGCTTAAATCAAATTACGATTAACCTAATCATCCGATCTCTACCAAATTTTGCAACAACATACCTTTATGGGGAGAGCATCCTTTGACCAAACTAATAGGTCATCAGCGTAATAGTTTGCGGATGGCGGCCATCTTTGTGTGAAAATCGATTCCCCCTATTAATTCGAACACGGTGAAACCGAATGGAACGAAATTTGGTACAGAGGTAGCACTAGCAAAGGGCATCTCAGTGTCATGTTTTATATCGCCACCATATTGACAGAAACGTAATGGCAGCCACACAAATGTTCAAAGCTTAAGTTAAATTACGACTAACATAACCATCCGATCTCTACCAAACTTTGCAAAAACATTTCTTTATGGAGGGAACATCCTTCGACCAATCTAATAGGTTATTAGTCTAATAGTTTGCGGATGGCGGCCATCTTTATGTCAAAATTGATTCCCCCTATTAATTCGAACACGGTGGAACCGAATGAACGAAATTTGGTACAGAGGTAGCACTAGCATAGGGCACCTCAGTGTCATGTTTTATATCGCCGCCGTCTCGACAGAAACGTAATGGCGGCCACACAAATGTTCAAAGCTTAAATCAAATTACGATTAGCCTAATCATTCGATCTCTAGCAAATTTAGCAACATCATACCTTAATGGAGGGAGCATCCTTTGACCAAACTAATAGGTCATCAGCCTAATATTTTGCGGATGGCGGCCATCTTTGTGTGAAAATCGATTCCCCCCATCAATTCAAACACGGTGAAACCGAATTGAACGAAATTTGGTACAGAGGTAGCACTAGCAAAGGGCACCTCATATTCATGTTTAATATCCCTATAGCACGTTGTATTTCAACAAGCTACTACAACCAACATTCAATCATACTCTTTGAAAAGGACAAAGGGTTATAACAATACCCATGCATTTAGGAGAAAGTAGGCTATATGTTCTTTACTGAACATCTCGTTTATGGATCCGATATGCTAAAGAAACGAACACTTGAAACTTTACCGTTAGCCCATGCAACTCGTAACAGTTTGGGAATGAACAAAATGTAAGTCACTTTGGGAGACAAGTGTTTCCAAGGTTACGCGCAGTAGTGCCAACCCATAATCCCAGGTGAGACTAGTCTTCTGACAGATTTAATGCTAATGCTTTTCTAAATGATGTGATCTACAGAAGCCAGTGTTAATTAAGCTGTATAAAACTAGGTCAAGTTAACAGCGTTATTAAGAATGCAATGATATTGTGACAGGAGGTCACCTATAATGTTTACGATCTTCGCATATGTTGTGAGCGAAGCCCATTTGAACAACCATTATTGTTTAAGATTTTAGAATTGTCTTGTGAAACTGATTGACTTATTTGAGGCTATGTTATTTTTCTCACATGTTGTGAAGGTTTATGCCGTGTGTTTATGCACGATAAAGGGGTGGTTTCCCATAGTTTTTGAGGTTGCCGGCCTTGCTTCAAAGCTCATGCGCTTGACAGACCGAGGTTGAAGAAGTGATCCAGCAGGACACTCTGTTACTTTAAGATGGTTTTTGAGCTTTTTGATAGCTCGGAGTATGCTTGTTCGCGTGTAATTGGGTGTACACCAGTGTTTTTATCCACCAGTTAGGAAGCCGTGCAGATGGTCAATCCGTATAATTAACACATATTAAAACAAAGACAACTAATAATCACTCATTAAATAAAAATTATGTAATGAATTTAAACGAAAGCAATAATTATCGTTAATCACTCAACGCCTGTTTAACTTTGATCATGGTTTATAACTCGCTGACCATTGCACTGAGCTGTCGTTTTATTTCTTCGTTAGCTTAAGCTTCAGACAGCTGACACATCCGACTGACAGGGATTTGGTCTACGCCAGAGTTTTCAACTCGTGGGTCGTGAACCATGTAACTTATTTTTCTACTGTTAACGAACAGTACTATGATTTCCTAGCTTACACATGATAGATGACCGATGGAAACAAACAGTAACCATCATGTGGTAGGAAGGATTAATAAGAATACTCTTGTGTGTGATACTTATTTATTAATTGTTGTGTAAACCCATATTCCCATCTTTCTTCTGCTACTTGTAGATATTTTGTTGTACAGTTGATTGTAAACTTGATTTGTGTTGTAAAGGATGACTGTAAATCATTTTAGATTTTTGTTTAGTTGTTTTTACTACGGATGCTTCTCACCGTAGAATAGTTTAACTTAGGACGAGTTTAGATTAATTAAAAATTAAATGTAAATACGGGATGGTCACAGCTTACTTTGTTGTTTTTCCTGTCATGTTTGACATTTTGCCATCATGTCGTTTCGCTTGGAAACGTCATGTCTTGTTAATTATAATTACAATTTAAAATCTTTTGAACTATTTCCCTAGCTTTGCTTTTGTTCTGTTTGTATTTAGGACCAATCGAGGGGTGATTTTTTTTCATAGAAAGTAATAGTTTATTTTTATTTCTTTACCTGTGTTTAGTTAACGGATTAGCCGACTGATACCCCCGATTGTAGGATAAGGGCTTATGATTTTAATAAATCATTTTGTGAAATTTACTTATGCCTGGATTTTAATTTAATAGTTTTTAAGGGGGTGCATTTCCTTGCGGGGTCTATGACTATGCTATGATGGGAACCTGATCCCTATGATGACGAGGAGTCTTGTGCCGGAATAGCCCACAAGGAGTGTACTCCAATCTTCTTAGGCCACACGTGTTCAAGGATGTGGTTATCTGGAAAGCTACACACGATCGGTAGTGGACCGGATCACCACCTCTAACGGGCACAATACATCCCAAACAAAGTGGTGGTTGAGCATACATTTCAAGCATTAATATTGATAATTCCTGTTATAATGGCGCAATTAGCACGAAATATTGTAATTTTGCAGCAAGTAGGTAGTCACAGATAAAAGGCTTTCTCTGCTGAAAGATGAACGGTTCCATACATTCATGATGGTGGATGAACGTACGTTACAATTCAATAGAGGAATTACAATGGATCTTAATAAAAGGGAAGCCTTATGGAGAGTACCACTCCTAACGTTCATCACAAAAGAAATCATTTCTACTGCTTGATAACGACAAAGACTTCTAGTATACCTATAAAGAACGTAGACTATATGTTAACCACTGAACATTCCAATTTGATTTTCAACACTGGGGTTAGAAAATAATATTTTACTATGATAATTAGCCCACAATAGTGTCTTATGTCACCAATTAGACGCAGGACTCCTCCTTCTGTGATTAATAATAATAATAATAATAATAATAATAATAATAATAATAATAATAATAATAATAATATAAATAATAGGAGATTCCTCTGCAAACCCACAGGAGAATTTCATCCACCTCTCTGAGTTAGTTCTATAATTAATTAACAAGAGTGAACACAGAAGTTGATGGCCATTATTTACACTTGGTTGTTCCAGAGCCGGGCTGAAGGCACTCCCGCACAACGCTAAGATGCACTACAACTTCGCTAACTTCTTGAGAGATGATGGGAACCTGGAGCTAGCCACACAGCATTACAAGGAAGCTCTAACGTGAGTATGATACCTGGCTTCAAACTTCTTCTCTCTATTTTAACGAATAGATGTATATGTCAGCTTCTTATACGCAGTATGAGGCTTTTGTAAATGTGGAAGTTAACTTCACAGGAGAGGTGTTCTGCAGAAGAAGTTTGGTATTTGCAAAACTTCTCGAAGACTTGTCTAAGTCTAACGTTGGTCTTACCATATTGCCGAGCTGGTCTTTAACGAAAGATGATAATTATGCAATACTCGTCTGAGTGGCAACGTCATAAACCAAGAATGATACTACAGTAACTTTAAGTTTCTACATCTCCATTTCTCACGGATATCATTACCATGGTCACCTCCATAGCGTAGCGGTCAGCATGGTTAGCTGTCGCCCCGGATGTCCTGAGTTCGATTCCCGGCTCTGTCACGAAATTTGAAAAGTGGTATGAGGACTGTAACGGGGTCTACTCAGCTTCGGGTGGACCAAATGTGTAGAGGGGGTTCAATTCCCACCTCAGCCATCCTCGAAGTGGTTTTCCGTGTTTTCCACTTCGCCTTCGGGCAAATGCCGGGATGGTACCTAATGTAAGGCCACGACCGCCTCTTTCCCTCTTCTTTGCCTATCCATTCCAATCTTCCCTTCCCTTCCCATCCCTCATGAGGCCCCTGTTTGCTTTGCAGGTGAGGCCGCCTGGGTGAAGTGCTGATCACACCGCCCCAGTTGTATCCAATCTTAACAAGTGTTCCCAGCTCTAGGACACTGCCCATAGAGGCGGTAGTGGTGAGTTCCCTCGCTGAGTCCGTGGGAACCACCAACCTGGAGGGTAAAATTGACCACAAAAACAAGTCATTACCATGAGTCTCAAATTATTATCAACGTCCAAAGGGTAACTCAGAAATCACCAATGCTCACAAGAGAACATCACGAACTTCAAACTACAGATCTTCAACATTCACATACGTGGTGGCCAAGTCGCATGGAATACATAGTATGTCATTTCCATATTTATTTGGGCCATTCCTAAGAGGGAGAAATTGTACACATTTAAATAAGGACGTGGGAAATGGAGCAGCAGTGACTGGTGCCCATGCTGAGTCATCATTTGTTTGAGATTTATATTTTACTCGTATCAGAAACATCATGATTTTAAATTAAATATTATTAATTATGACCCTACATTATGGTAGTATTAGGTACAGTGACTTACTTAAAAAAAAAGATACTAGCCTTACAGTAGTCGCATATGATGTGTAACATTTGACATGTTATCCTACTCGTATACTACACAGCTTGGACATTCTTAAAATGTTAATTTACACTCCATTTTCATACTGGTACTATGACGAATGTATAGATTGAATTGGAGATATGCTACTGTCACATTTGTGGCGCAGCGGTCAAGCTGTTAGTCTCTCACCAAGGTAGACCAGGTTTGATTCCCGGTCAATACATATGAGATTTTCGAATTGAAATGCCATGTCCTGTGGTTCGCATTCCACGTAAAAGGGAGGTACCGTGGATCATGATCGTGAGATTAACAAACACGCAAAACTACAAGCTTCCTTCCTTCCTTTTACATTAATAATTCGTAATAACAAAGTGACACACAACGTCGACAGTACTCTCAAATACTGTGAGCACATTCCTCAGTAACTATAACATTCATTATTCTCAAGGCTCTCATACAGTTCGTCGTAAACAATCAAAACATGGCTTCCTACAATCATGAAATGACTTAGTCTCACATATGATGAAAATACAGCTTTTATTCCACTCATATAACAACATTCTGTTATGCACTTAATATTTGACTACTCACCCACAGCTTGACAATAATGCCGCTTACTTAAATGTCATTTGTCGCCTTTGTCCTACCCCATGTGATATTCAACCTTGAACGTGAAGCTTCATAAACTGCTCAATGACAAATAAAAGCCGGTGAAACATTTGCCACTGTGCTCGTCGAACCAGTGCCAGCTAAATGCACTGCCTACTGTATTGCCATAACATTCTCGCGCTACAGAGCACACACTGCCTTGTTTCCAATACACACATTTTCAATTGTACATCCAGCTGGCAATGCGTCTTCACTTCCGTCCGATTCACTTCCGTCCCATTTTTCTGGCAGTGCGTCTTCACTTCCGTCCGATTCACTTCCGTCCCATTTTTCTGGCAGTGCGTCTTCACTTCCGTCCGATCCACTTCCGTTCGATGCACTTCCGCCCGATTCACTTCCGTCCCCAATTTTCAAAATCACTCCCACAAAACTATCCAGCAACCAAGCGGAAAGATGTTACACGTCAAAAATAATGGTATTTGCTCAGTTATGTAAAATATCCAAATCCTTATGTAGAACCAAAGTTAGGACCTTAGTAGAGCAGGTGAAGGGAAAGGAGAGCAGTGGCACATGACTGCCAACGGTCTGTAACTATCTCTCCGCAGTCACACGGAGTTGTAGAAGTTGAGAGCCCCTATTTCTTAATGTGACGCTGCCTGTATGACTGTTTGTATTGCAATTAACCGCTTAAAGAGCGGGACAGTAAAATATAAACTGGTATCGGAAGGAGAAAATCTAAGTACTGTCCTGATGTTGTTGTTGTTTGAGTCTTCAGTCTTTTGACTGGTTTGATGCAGCCCTCCATGCCTCCCTGTTCTGAGCTAATCGTTTCATCTCTACATAGCTACCACACCCTACATCCGAGGCAATCTGTTTAACATATTCTAACCTTGGTCTACCCCTACAGTTCTTGTCCTCGACCCTTCCTTCCATAACTAAGCTTGCTATTCCTGGGTGTCTTAGTATGTTTCCTACCAACCTATCTCTTCTCTTCATTAGCAGTCGCCAGCAACATCTCTCCTCTCCCACTCGCCTTAATACCTCTTCGTTTGTAACCCTATCTACCCATCTGATCTTCATCATTCTCCTGTAACACCACATTTCAAATGCTTCAATTCTCCTCTTTTCTGCTGCACCAATAGTCCAAGTTTCACTTCCATAGAGCGCCACGCTCCAGACAAAGGCTTTCAAAAATGACTTCCTAATACCTACATCTATATTCGATGTCAACAGATTCCTTTTTTGTAGAAAGGCTTTCCTTGCCTGAGCCAACCTACTGATCTAGACAGTAAAGGTGGGTATACACTTGCGCGCCGCGCGCTGCGTGTGGTGCGTGCACCGCGCGTGTGTTGCTCGTCCAGAATAATTATTTAGACGAACCTCCCGTGATCCATAGGAAACCCACGAACATTCACTAGTGAGTTAGGAGTGCGGGTAAATATAATCATGTCTCCGCCGTACGAGGTAAACCTCGCGATTGCGGTGATGAGTGGTACGGCTTTTTTTAATGGCAAGTTTGTGCAAAAAGAAACGACGACGACGTTGGTGGCACACTGACCTGTTTAAAAAAAAAAGGAATGGCGCGGAGCTAATGATGGACTTGAAGTCACAAGAAATAAGCGGCCAGTATAAGAATTTTATTCGAATGTCACCTTCTGACTTTGAGAATCTGCTGCAGATGATTGGACCCCACATTTCCAAAGAAGATACGTATTTCCGCCCTGCGATTTATTTTACTCTTCTCAAGCCGGTAGGAAGACAGCAGAGATATCACCTTCTTCTTGCATTGGTCCGCAAATATATCCATCTCAGCTCCTATTTCCCTCCAGGCATCTGCTTTTATTCTAATGGTTTCTTAAAATGATCTTTATGTTGAGAATCCCACAGAAGAGGCTTTTTGCGATAAGCATCGATCAGTTTTATCACAGATTCGTCTGACCACTCCATTATCGCCACTCAAAACGCACAAATATTGCAATCAGATGCGCGCGAGAAACAACGAACTTCTCACAATCCCGTCCAAATCTGAACTGCGAACACTCAAAGTGCGCGTGGAAAAAACCGACAGGAGATGGATCGTGGTGCGCCGCTCGCGCGCAGATTCAGGATTTTTTCTATCCCTTTATAAGTCCTTGGGATACTATCTTCCCACCATGTATTTATAGAACGGTGTTAGGGAGAGAATCTTCCCACCCCTTTCATTTCAAGCAGTTCCACATGCATCCACAAGGTAGATGCAGAGAAATATCGACAACTCATTAATTTGACTTATACTTTCATCAGAAACCAAAGGTGGGAAGCATATATCCCAGTGGTCTCCATAGTGCACGTGATAGCCAGTTTGGTTGTGTTGAATGAAAGAAATGCATTGTTTTACAGAAGAAGGTGTCCTTATTGAAGATAAGAGATTTGTAAACGTTGGTATATAACTGAAATACAATGTTAATGCCGGTTTTGGTCACTTGAGTAAATATATTTCAGCTAGAATGGAAATAATTATCCTGCTCAGGGTGTTTGCCATAGAATAGAAGATTTTAAAAATTAATTTTTTGTGTTTTTTGTAAATACTATTTTGAAATTATTGAATTATATTCGAATATACTAACTTTTAACATTCCAAAATCACTTTTATATTTTTTGTGCAGTTTTCAGCAAAGATGATGTAGGTTACTGACCTTGTTTTGCGTGGGAGTTACGTCTTTTAAAAAATTATAGAGCGTGATGGGTGTTTTTATATATTATATCCTGTTAAATAAACCTCACTATTGAGTGATAAACACAGTATCATCATAATTTGGAGGAGGGAGATTTTTACCCCATTGCTCATTTAAGAAAACATACTGTCGGGTGTGGGCAGTGGGATAATAATTTCCCATCCCATATTTCATAAAATAGAATCCACACCCATAAAATTGTTGCATAATCCTACTCATCTCTCACCCCCAATTACGAATATGAAAAAAAAAATTATACCCCCAGTCTTTTGCCCTATAAAGGGCTATACAAGATTTACTAATTATATCCTACAGTCATACCATATCTATGTCTAATCGCACAACACAGTCAAAAGGCTCTTCGTTCTATCCCCAAGAAAAACGGATCATTCAGCATAGGCCTACATTACTGTGACGGAAACCAGGATTTGCTCACTTAATGAAAACACAATAGGTAGCGTGCGCTACTCATCTCAAATTGTTTTTAGTGTACTCAACAATTATTTTCAAAGTTCACACACAGCAGGCTGCCGAGACTGAAATTCATAGTATCCATTCGGTAACGTCCCGTCGTGCAGCTCCCGTGGTTGTTTCCAAGTCAAATCTAATCCAAGGTCTCCAACACTGTCCGTTGCACCTGATTACAAGACGTCTTTGGCCCAACACTTCACACACAAGCGCACTGACTTGCTCCACATCTCATTTGTCACCGCTGTTTACGAAAATCAGTCACCGTTGAACTCCACTGCATCCGGATATCAATTCAACTCGAAGTGAACTCAACTGTTACTTCTCAGTGAACTCAACTCTCCACGCCCTTGCCTCGTGTGTTTTATGTACCAGCTGGTGGCCTCTCCGGCAAATTCTAGCTCACTCTAGAGGAATGCGTGATTACATTTGTCCATGTGACTCGCCTTGCGTTCAGAGACTTCCAGATATAGAACATTACAGTGGCCTGGCCTGTCAATGACCTGAATGACTCAAGAGGGACTTTGTTTGCAACACTGCTCTACGGCAAAAATGGATGCGTCCGGGAACTCCGACCACTGCTATCCAGCCGTACAGGACGGTTGCAATATAAACAAAATATAAGAATACGGATGAGGTACGGAAGAAGCATTTTTATGTATCGCAACCGATAAACATCACAATCCCAGGATTGCAGGCTGATGTTATCGCTAGGAAAACCACAATACAAAAGAGCATTTTTGGCGTATTTTCAATTTTGAAAAAAAAAACAAACAAATAGGCTCATGAGATCACCTTTGGCCCGTGTGTCTGTGTGTGCGTGCGAGCGTATGTGTGTGTGTGTGTCCCCTAATAACTTCTATACGGCTGTAGGATTTCAATGAAACTTGGTAAATTCATAGCACTACACCGGGCGACCCCGACCATGCCCTTCAAATTTTGTTACGTCTCACCAATCCAACATGGCGGCTGTGCGAAATATTTCACCAACATTCAATATCTCCGAAACTATTCCCGATATCACCCTGGAATGTTTTACGGTGATAAAGGGAACTAATAAAAGTTCACCTATGTGACTATTGAAAAACTGGTAACTACAAAACCTACATGGCGGCCACACGAATTTGCGACATTTAAATAGACGTTTCTCGCGATTCAACCAACCAAACGCAATAAAACTTGGTACAGTATATGTTTATACACTTTGTAATGCACCGACATCAAACTTCGTTCAATTGTTTACATAACCACAAGATGGCGGATGTGCGAAATATTTCACCGGCATTCTATATCTCTGAAACTATTAGGGGTAGCACCCTGAAATTTTGTACGGAGATAAAGGGCACTACTGGAAGTTCATATGTATGACTTTCAAAAACCGGTTAACTACAAAACGAACATCGCGGCCAAGCGAATTAAAAATTTTAATAGAACTTTCTCGCGATTTAATGTTCCAAACGCAATGAAATCTGGTACAGGAAATGTTTATACACATTGTAATTCACTGGTATCCAATTTAGTTCAATTGTTTACATAACCTCAAAATGGTGGCTGTGCGAATTTTAACATTAAGTTTTTATTTCTTGGGTCGTAATCATGCGATCGAAGTGAAAGTTTGAATAATGAACCTACACAATAATTTTCCTTTAAAGGTACATGACTCTATGGCCTATACATTTAACAATCCTACATGGCGACCATCCGAAATATTTAGACGGCTCTGAATATCAACGAATCTATTATAGCAATCAAACTGAATTTCTTTATGTTCATAGGGGCTATGAACATAAGTTCACCTATAGGACTTTAAATAACCTGGTGATCACAAATCCAACATGGCGGCGACGCGAACTATAAATATTCACATGGACGTTTCTCGAAATTTAACCATCCTAGTGCAGTGAAACTTAGTACAGTAAATCCTTATACGATTGTTAATCTACTGGCATCTAATTTATTTCAATTGTTTCCATAACCACACGATGGCAGCTGTGCGAAATTTTAAAATCTCCTTGTTATTTCTTATGTCCTAATCATGCGATTGAAATTTGAATGCTACACGTACACAATAAGCTTCATGTAACAGTACATAACTGTAGGACTTACATATTTAAAATCCAACATGGCGACCATCCGAAATATTTAGTCGGTTCTCAATATCTACGAATCTATTACAGCAATCAAACTGAAATTTTGTATGTTCATAGTGGCAGTTAACATAAGTAGGATATATGAAAATAGGCTGTATAGTTCTTCACGGAACTACTTGTTATGTATCACAATTCCAGGATCGCAGGCTGATGTTCTCGCTAGGAAACCCACAATACAAAATTAATTGGAAAGGAAGAATAACATAATGGCTAATTCATTAAATAATGCCTTACACACATGGGCTTTCTGGGAACTAACCTACAATGATACTATAATCCAATTTGATAGACTTGGGATTCTCTGCAGTCGTTTTACCGATATGGCAATCGCACCTCTCATTAACTTCTTCAAATTGCAGGCAATACGAACACTGTGGCAATCCTGCACTATCGCCCTATCCACATGTCAATCAGTGAATCAGTATAAAGACTTGAGCGATGAAGTCCTAGATGCTTTAATGGGTTTCGTTTTTGGAGTAGCCAATTAGGTAGTCACGTCATTATCCCTTTACAGAGACGTTGTTCACATTGAAAACCAACGGTATCGACGGTAATAAAAGGAGTACACCATATCTTTCTTCTTTCGGTATTGTTGCCCGACGTCATGGAGTTTACAGCATGATCCCTCAAGGAAGCTATTGAAGACCTATGCTGCCACTTAATGGTATGTTACTGGCACATGGTGGCCATTTTCTAACAACATGTCCCCACATACACTCCACAACGACGGCGCTGCCTTGAAGATTTATTCACTGATTAAGTTGATACACATGTACAAAATAAAATAGCCAAAGTAGGTGATGATTGTACAATAACTATTTTTTTTCTCAATAACGTATTAATACTCGTTATATCCTGTAATATTAAATATCCAAAATCGATAATTAATATGGCATTTCATATAGTGGCGTGGATAATTCAAGAATGAAACCGTACGACGTATAAAAAACAAAATAGTTATATCTCCATAGACAACAACAAATTTTACTCAATCATGATAAAATAGGCATTTGACGTATACGAAGGGAAAAAGTTTGGGTGGGATTCTGTAATAAAATACATTCTTACAGTATTCTTGATTCATTGGTACCTCATGCTATGTCACCCCTACACAATTAAATTTCCCAGAGGGCCACTTGAAATAATTTTAGGATTGTCTGAAATTCCCAAGGAAGAAATGTAAATTAAAATCGTGAACATATAGCTCCAAGGGAATTGGGGGACGGGACAAGGGCAAATTTTAACTCTCAGTCTGTCTGAATTTGGAGTTATTTCTTCTTTTATATACACACATCAAAAAAAGTTTTGCATCACCTTGGTTCCAAGAGTTCCGGAACCGTTAAATACAAAGGGAATAGAGATCAACACAAACAACATTTCAGCTCGTTTTATTGCTCATGAGACCCACACATTGCATGTTGTACCATCATACAGCTAGACTTTCAGCATTTGTGGTCCAGATTGCAGTACACACCACTACCTCTAATACCCAGTAGCACGTCCTCTTGCATTGATGCATGCCTGTATTCGCCGTGGCATACTATCCACAAGTTCATCAAGACACTGTTGGTCCAAATTGTCCCACTCCTCAACGACAATTCGGCGTAAATCTCTCAGAGTGGTTGGTGGGTCAAGACGTCCATAAACAGCCCTTTTCAACATATCCCAGGCATGTTCGATAGGGTTCATGTCTGGCGAACATGCTGGCCACTGTAGTCGAGCGATGTCGTTATCTTGAAGGAACGCATTCACAAGATGTGCACGATGAGGTCGAGAATTGTCGTCCATGAAGACAAATGCCTCTCCAATATTCTGCCGATATGGTTGCACTATGGGTCGGAGGATGTCATTCAGGTATCGTAAAGCCGTTTCGGAGCCTTCCATGACCACCAGTGGCGTACGTCGGCCCCACATAAAGCCACCCCAAAACATCAGGGAACCACCACCTTGCTGCACTCGCTGGACAGTGTGTCTAAGACGTTCAGCCTGACCAGGGTGCCTCCAAACACGTCTCCGACGATTGTCTGGTTGAAGGCATATGCGACACTCATCGGTGAAGAGAACGTGATGCCAATTCCGTGGGGTCCATTCAGCATGTTGTTGGGCCCATCTGTACCGCGCTGCATGGTGTCGGGGTTGCAAAGCTGGACCTCGCCATGGACGTCGGGTGTGAAGTTGCGCATCATGCAGCCTATTGCGCACAGTTTGAGTTGAAACACGACGTCCTGTGGCTGAACGAAACGCATTATTCAACATGGTGGCATTGCTGTCAGGGTTCCTCCGAGCGGCAATCCGTAAGTAGCGGTCATCCACTACAGTAGTAGCCCTTGGGCGGCCTGAGCGAGGCCTGTCATCGACAGTTCCTGTATCTCTGTACCTCCTCCATGTCCGAACAACATCGCTTTGGTTCACTCTGAGACGCCTGGAAACTTCCCTTGTTGAGAGCCCTTCTTGACACAAAGTAACAATGCGGACGCGATCGAACTGCGGTATTGACCTTCTAGGCATGGTAGAACTACAGACAACATGAGCAGCGTACCTTCGTCCTGGTGGAATGACTGGAACTGATCGGCTGTCGTACCCCCTCCGTCTAATAGGCCCTGCTCATGCATGGTTGTTTACATCTTTGAGCAGTTTTAGTGACATCTATGAACAGTCAAAGGGACTGTATCTTGGATACAATATACACAGTCAACGTCTATATGCCGGAGATCTGGGAACCGAGGTGATGCAAAACTTTTTTTGATGTGTGTATATTCATTATGTTAACTGGTTACCAAATTGAAGGTTTGTTTTTAGAAAAAATTGAATATATTCTTTAGCCTATATTTATAGATCTAGAGTACAAATAATATAGGCTTTTGAATTCACTTACTCCTATAGGCCAACTTGATTTTTCTGCATCTTTGTCTCTGCAATTGAAAAATATTGACTCACTAGAGAATGTTATTTGCTTACATCGGTTACCGTTAAGTGCATCGGTTTGCAAACTCGGATTAAGGAAACAGAAACTATAAAATTTTTACAAATTCATCTTTCTCAAAAACATACGTATACAATGTTCACTATATTTTAACACAAACTAAGTGTTAGGTAGTCGCTGGATGGAAATCCTAACTTCCACGCTAAATTTATTAAATTTTCCAATAATTCTTGTTGGTGCTTATTTTGTATGGATTTAACTTATATTATGTTTTGTTTCCGAATTTGGCCAACTGTGGACTGCATAGAACCTACGGCTCTCTGGTTAATGTCTTCTTTTCTTCCCAGAACCTTTTCATTCTTCCACTTCGAATTCTCCGCTGCTCCGAAGAAATAATTGCCAAATCAGGCCTGCATTTAGGTAGATTCTCCTTAAATGTCTTAACGCAGTCGATACGACTTCGAAACATCTTCCTGTTGAGGATCACGGAGGCAGTAATTCCAATTTCAACCGCGTCATTCTTGACTTCTTCTACCTATTTTGTTGTAGACTTCAGTTTGCAATGTACTCGAAGACTTTCTTTGTCAAACAGTTCAAGTCCATTCTCATCAGATGTCCAAAGAACTTCAGCCGTCATTTTGTGCATTGAGACAGTGATGCTTTCAGTTTGCCGGTAAAGGTCCTCGTTCTTCCTTTTCTTCCATGTCCCGTCAGCACTTTTACGTGGTCCTAGAATTATTCTTAACTCAGATTATTCGATTAGGACATTCTTATGTCGGGCCATCTTAAGTATCCTCGCGAGCAGAATGAGGCGCGCGGGCTGCCTACTGAGAACGCCTGCGAACATCAATGAATACATTCCCGGTGATTGTATATAATAGTACTTTTAACTGTTGACTTCCACGAAGTTTGTTTGAATGATTTTGAATGATAATTACTGGAATCATTCAGAAGACGAATAAATGAAGTAATTTAAGTGTATATCTCACTTTTTTTAATTAGCTATCGTTTCATGGAGACTATTAATGCGATCTATTTCGTGTATATGAAAATAATTTCACACTCAAATGGCTCAATACCTTTTCTGTTTCATGACTTAAATATAGTTTCACCGGGAAAACTACACGCTATATGACCTTTTATTGAATCTGTGTTTTAATAAAGCTCTCTTCCAGTGCACAAATTTTATAATGTAACTTTCTGACTCTGCCTGTTGGAGCGTGAGTAAATTCCAGACAGTACACAGTTTGTCTCGTTTCGGGAATCTTTGGCAAACTCCTAAATAACATCAAAGTTAGATAAAATATGGAATGACAGATTGAACGTTCACCTCCATTTGCCGGTTGCGGTGGCATCTAGTAGCCAAGTTCACGGCTGGGGGTCGTTGACGGTAGAATTTGGTATGCAAAAGTAGGAACTACATAAAATTGATCGGGGGGTGGGGGGGCGTGGTGGCACAGCGGTCAAGCTGTATGCCTCTCACCAAGGTGGACCAGGTTCGATTCCCGGTCAATGCATGTGAGATTTTCGAAGTGAAATGCCACGTTCCGTGGTTCGGATTCCACGTAAAACGGAGGTCCCGTGGCTTGTGATCGCGAGATTAATGGTCACGTTAAACTACAAGCTTCCTTTTTTTAATTGATCGTCTGCAGTCCTTACCTGAATTACAGTTCACACACAATAATACAGCCATCACTTTTAACACTGGTTATCAGACAGATTCTACACACACCCAAAGTACATGGGGCTATATGACTGCGTTGTCGCAGCCCCTAAACTGAGTAACCAAACCATCCATCCATGAGTGACCTATGAAATGTTTCTGACAGTTACTGACTTGACAAGCTCCCTGTTCGGGTAATGGAAGTAGCGTGTTTGATAAAAATAGTTTATGACATGTTATGATAGTGTGCATTTATCACTAGCCGGACTACATATGGGCCCCCTCGTGGAGTATTGATGACCACCAATAATATTGCATGTTTTGTACACACGGTTCAATATTGCCGGTTTATGTAGCTCCTGATGAGAACGTTTATCATCTTAAGGGGAGACAATGCAAAATACCTATTGCACTGTATATACAGAAACTACAGTCGGACTCGCCACCTTGCATTGTTTCGGGCATATATTGAGACTCCAATTCGAAGGCACTGGGTTCAATGCATGGTTCAGCCAGGATATTTAATTTTGATGATGATTCATTTAGGGGCTTTGCAAAATCGTTCTTTTTAGCGCCATGTATGTAGGATTTGCCTGAAAACTTGTGTTATTGTGATGTAAGTTGTAGTGTGTTGCTTCGTGGTCATGTAGCCTCATTACTTGGGTGTGTGTGTAATTTGTGTGAAAGTCTGTGTTATTGTGATGACAGTGCTGGCGTGTGTATTTGCAAATTGGAGGGTCGGATTTGGAAGGAGGCAGCCGTGGCCATAAGTTAGAAACCATTCAGTAAAGGATAAAAATCATAGAAAACCACTTCCAGAGCTGGGAATCGAACCCGGGTCCTCGGGGCTGACATCTAAGAATGCTAACCCCTGTCCTAATAGGCGGACATTCACAATGCTCTGTGTCGTCCACTGAATTCCACGAAAGAGGCGAGCAACTCGATAAAGAAGACTACTTTCAATGTTTTCTCTGTTCCTTGATGAAGATCGTCTTCTGTGCAGGAGACTACACATAGTCGACATTGAAGCATATGTTGAACAGTCTGGTCTTCTCCACAGTCACACTGAATATTATCTTGATCTTTGTAGCCCCATCTTGCCAAATGAGCCTTTGATATGCCAACTCCAGATCTCAGTCTATTTAGGGACTTCCAAGTAGTCCATTCCTCGTTGTAGCTAGGAGGTAAGGATTCAGAGGCTCTTTTCCAATCAGGGGGAAGGTTGGTCGTAGCCTTCCACAGTTGCAACCTGGTTCTACCGGGTGAGTTAGCCGTGGTCGTTTCTGCATGACAGCTGGCAGTCGCTCACAACCGGGAGACGAGGAGTTTCGAATCCCCCCGCCGGCAACCTTGAAGATGGTCTTCTGTGGTTTCCCATCTTCCTTCCCGGCAAATGCCGGGGTTGGTCCCTAACTATAGGCCACAGCCGCTACCTTCCAACTTCTCGTCCTTACATTCCAACAACTTTCCTCCCCAACGGTACTTGTAGCTCACCCATTGGGTTTCCGTCTCGAAGCAGCTGCAAAACTGGCGAGCCGAACATGTCCTCGGACACTCCCGGCACTAAAAGCCATACGCTAAAAAAACAGTGGTTCTAAGTTCCTTCGATGTTCTCAGGAAACTCTTCCTTGACTTCAGTCGTTGCGGGTGCGGGTCATGCCCATACAGAGGGTGAGTTCTTTCCTGCTCCACTGTCTTTCCTTCCTTGTTTGCTGCAATTTCTCTTCGAACAGGAGATGGTGCAATCAATTCCTGCGAGGGGATAAAGCCATTCAACCTGGAGTGGATTTCAAACAATCTGTAATAATTATCTAGGTGTCGTGGTGAGCTACATCCACCTGTTTGGCATATGTTGAATTATTGACGTCAGAAAAGTAGGATGGCGCAGCCACGCGGTAGATTGTTGAAGCTGTAACATTGTGTCTGGTGAGGTTTATTTAGATGGTGAAGTATTGACGTCGTGATGGAAACGGAAAGAAATTTGTCAAATTGGAGGAGGTACTGCTCTGTATACGGTTGCACAAATCGTATAAAACGGGTACGAAATATCTTCACTATTTTCCTGTAGAAAAAGTTCAGAGAGAAAGATGGTCTTCGGCGCTGTCAATTGGAAAACGTGTTACATGTTACATGACAGTGTGCAGTGTGCATTTTTGTGAAGACGACTTCTTTCCACCGCACCGGTACTGTTGATTATTGATAGTTATTGTCTCTAATTTGTATTCACATGGATTTAGCTACATCAAAAATACTGATAAACTTGTAGCCTATTACTTCTGTGCCGTACATAGAATGTAATCCGCTCTTCGTAAACTTATTTTAGGGGTTCTTCCGATTGACAATAGCCGAATGGTTAGAAAACTTAAGAAAAAAGCTGTTCCTAGCCTTATTTTGCCTGAGAATTTATATTCTTGCCTTTGAACAGCAAGTATGTAGGTCATTGAAGTATGATTTGGCTTAAATTGTGTTTTTGGCTATGATCTCCCTACTGTTGAATTTAGTTAATTAAAATGTAAAATCTTAGTTTTAAGTACCGGTTTGGTGACCCATCATCCCAGGCAGGCCGGTAACACCTATACTACTCAGGCAGATAGGTCACTTAGCCGTAATTTTGAAATTATAATGATGATAAGTATACATATGCGGTAATGTAGCAGAAGACCGGATCGGCCTAGGCTATTCTAAGTTTAATTAGTTCCCATTTCAGGGTTTTTCAGTTTTGAGTGCGAATAGTTGGTTTGAAAGTTGTACAACAGTAAGGAGAGTATGTTTTGTATAGGTTTTAATTGGTATTATGGTTTATGTCGAGATGAGGAGTGAATTTGGTATGGCTTAAAGTGTAGTTTTTGATCTGTTCCGTTTGCTTATGACAAGTTCAAATGGAGACTCCAGCTTTGTTAAATATCTGTATTTTAAACATTTAATTAAATATATTGATAAAGGGGATGCCTCCATTTTAACTTGCCTGTGGCAAGAGATTAATAAATTAATATTCTTGCCTTTGATCAGCAAGTATGTAGGTCAATATTTGCAATATTGAAGTATGATTTGAGCATCCCTAGTAACGCTTCTTTGAACCCAAAACATTCATGCAAATTCATGGTTGCTCGATTCAATTTATTATCAGGGAGTCGTCGTTTGTGTTATGTGAGATATATATATTGTGAAATTAATAAAAACATCGATACCGCTAGGCTCCAAAGTACAGACTTCATATAGGCCTATGTAACAGCAGACAGTAAATTAACTATCTACATGTGGGTAATATTTTTAACTGGTAGTAATTAGGCACTGCATTTAAATTGATTATACAAATATTTATCAATGAAAGAAAATATGTACTATTTTGCCATTATAAATTAGAAGCCATAACAAACGCACACCCAATTACTTCACGTCACTATCTCGCCGCCATATTGCAAACAGCTGACCGTAACCTCCTCCCCTGTTTTGGACGTCAATACCAAACAGGACAGGCATACTCTACCGCAGAAAAGCATACAGCCATTCCAGACGTTCGGATCGTTTCAGGTTTACTACCCTAATTTAATCTGGCTAGTAGGTGAAGGGAACCAGAAAGTGTAAGAACATCGCTAAATGAAAGGATTCATCCTTTATGTTTTACATCTATGCGTGGATCAGCGGTAACGTTTTCACCTGCTGTACCCAAGGTTGTAGGATAAAAATCTGGCGCAGTCAGCTGGCATTTGAGGGTGCGCAATTTCGAGGGAGCCGTGCTAGCAGATTTACTGGCACCTTAAAGATACCTTTCAGGGCTGAATTCCGGCAGCCCGATGTCTCTAAAAGCTTCAGGAGTTAAAAGAGACTTACAAACAATAACATTATTTATTATGTTGGTCAAAGAGTTCTGCTAGTCGTGAACCTTAAGAAACTGCTGTTAAACTCAATGACAGTGATTATATTCATAGGTCAAGGTTTAAAAAAGTAGAAACTTGAAGTTGATTTGTTTATATGCTAACTGTAGATTTGTATAAAAATAAAAAATCATGTAAACATTTTTATTAGAGGAAAGTTCTCTTTTAAAAAGGCAATTGTTTTGTTCCCAGAAATCTGCCTGCACATTTAACCATAGACATAAATGCAGTGCGGTGGATTTGGCAGTAAAAAGGTTTGTTGCAGGAGTGTCTAAATGGCTGGCCAGCACTACATCTCCAGATTATTTCTTCTACCGTTAAGACTTAACTGCCTGGGAAGGGAGAAAAAACGAAACTCGCTTCAGCGGGCAGAAAAAGAAGAAAACGAATTGTAGTAAGACCAAAGCCAAGTGTATCGGCGGCCTTCCCAGCCACAACTTGTTCTAAGTGCAATTTGCAATAATGATGCCATGTTCCTGCGCCATTAATCTTTTAGTCGAGCAGAGAGAATAAGTAGTTCCTTATTTTAAGCTTCTCTCAGTTCTGGGTCTTTACTCCGTGATGTATCTCCTTGGGACTGCGGTAAACCAAGAGGCGAAGAGAATGCTTCTATAAACTATTCGTACCGTTTTCGTATCCTGGCAAGAAACATACCCTGCATCTGAATTCTGGATTAATCTTCACAGTTCCCCACCCTTACTTCCTTCAGCTCACATTCTAAATCTTCTTTCGTGTATTTCACCATCTAAATTTATTACGTCATTTAGAAGCAGGGAGTCATATACAGGGCGTATTTGATATGATGGAAGTCCTTTGCACTGGTGATAGAAGATGGTATTCTAAGCAAATATCTTCATGAAATTAAGTCGGATCTTAATTAGTGTAGGTGGAATTAAATCACAAAAATCGTCGGTCAATGTCTTGGAAACGGGCTTTCACTTCGTTCCCCTCAGCAGCAGAGCTGACTTCTCCCCGTCACCCTCCCCTCCTACGCTGAGGAATGTTGACCAGAGTCTGCAGTTGAGTGACCTCCTCGCCTTGTCTGCCAATGACATTGAAATACACAAACCGAGCCTATGAACAGCTGATTCACACCTTCATGGGGAGTGGCTACATGACTAGTGATGGTGGATCTGTCTAGGATTTTGCCAGCTTCATGGACTATGCATAGAAAATAGAAATCCTAAAGATTTGGTAAATTAATTTAAGGAACTGTTGGTCTATCTTTGTGTGAAGATAGTGCAACAACTCTAATAAACATATTAATAATACTAATAATAGTAATAATAGGCTTTTAGACACACTAACAGACTGGCTGCGTGGCTCAGCGGTAACGTTCTCGCTTGCTGGGCCCTAGGTTGCAGGTTCGTATCCTGGCGCAGTCAGCTGGCATTTGAGGGTGCGCAAATGCGAGGGAGCCGTGTCAGTACATTTACTGGCACGTTAAAAATCCCCTTCGGGGCAAAATTCCGGCACCCCGGCGTCTCTAAAAGCCACAGTAGTTAAAAGGGACGTAAAACCAATAACATTATTATTAGACACACTAACTTCTTTTATGTTTCTTTTTGGTATGTCGAGTTGCCAGACTTTAATGTACGTAGGATTTCTTGTATGTGCCATGAAATCCATGGAGATGATCGTATTAGATCCCATTCATTTACTACATGACTGAACGTAGATCGCACCCTCGGGAAGGTTAGCACTCTACCACCAGAACTACACATGCTGACTCTTATTATTATTAGACTATTATTATTATTATTATTATTATTAGACTATTATTATTATTATTATTATAACACTGTATTATAACAATGTATTTGTATTTTATTTTCATTTTCGTGTATTTTCATATGTATTTACATTGTTGATGGACCAATAAATCAACCCCTTCCCCCCCCATCTCCAGTTAATGGCCACCCGAGGGCTGGAGATGGGATGGGACAATTCCCAATATGAACATGTGGTACCGAACTAGTATTAAATCTTGGAAGTAGTTTTCCATGGGTTCCCACTTCTACCCCAGGCAAATGTCGGGATTGTTCCTAACTTAAGGCCACGGCCGCCTTCTTCTCAATAATCATAACCGCTGGCAGTGCAGCCCATGAAGAGCCTAGGCCTACCAAGCGACCGCTGTCCAGCCATTTGGCCTGCAGATATTAGGGTGACGCGTGGTCAGTGCATCGGGTCCCCTCGGCCATTAATCTTGATTTTCCTGACTCGGGCACTGCCTCACTGTCAGACAGCTACTCAATTGCCCCCACGAGGCTTAGTGCACTGCGTTCCAGCCCTCACGTCAGTTTCTAATATCCCTGATGGAGCCAGTATCGAACCCTGGGCCTCCAGGTGAGAGGCAGTTGCACTGCCCCAACACCACAGGGCCGGCGCCTTCTTCCGAATCCTCACCTGAATTACAAATACCCACATTACTACAGAAACCACAAAACACAGGTTATCTCACAAATTCTACCCACACCCAGCTACATGGGGCTAAATGACCAAAATCGCCAAGCCTCTCAAACAAAACATCAAGTATTTTACTTCCGTCCTAAATGCCTAGTTCTGAACAGACTACGGGATGTCGGAATTTTGTCACACTGCATTTCATTAAGTGAATGTTTTTAGTATTTTCAGAAACTAGTCAGCAGAAGGTCCGACACGGACGCCAATGATACATCAGGGCTGAGTATCGAAATTATTTTATACATGAACATCAATCAATGAATTCCACACCTACAAAGTAGGCTACACAATACTACCGGTCCTAACGTCCCAAGCCATTGCGTGCGTTGTCAACAACAACAACAACAACAACAACAACAACAACAACAACAACAACGGCAATGCACATTTTCTTACGAGACGGTAGAGCTCATCCTCATAACAGCTGATAGCCTACCACCCCTCAAGTCAACCGGTAAGGTCAATGCTCCGATTACGTAACAACTTCCCCTTCGCGCGTCGTCTCTCCTGGCTCCGCCTCGTTTACCCCAGCCTGCCGCACCACTTTCTGCCTGATTAGTTTCTGAAATAACTAAAAACATTGACTTTTTAATGATTAATTATCAATTTCAAGATAGGTGACAAATTTTTTACCTAGGAAGCTTAGAATAGTCTCTTCTATCACCAGTGTAACGGACTTCCATCATATCAAATACACCCTGTATTTTAATCTCTAACATTTGGACTGTTCCAGGAGCCATCTCGTGCTGTTTTCCAAAAGAACATTTTCATATGTCATCGTAATCTGTATCACTTTCTTGTAACAGTTTTCAGATTCAGCTCTAGTCTGTAGGTACAGTAAAAAAAAATCATTTTTGAAAGCCTTTGTCAAGAGCAAGTCACCTTAAGGAAGTAAAATCAGCCGTGATGGAGAAGTAGCAAAGATTTGTATATGATATTTGAAATGAGGTGTTACGGGAAATTTATGAAGATAGGATGGTTACGTGGAGGAATTAAGAAGAGTGTGGCAGGAGAGATGTTTCTGGCGAGTGTAAATGAAAAGAGGAGGTAGGTTGAATGTTGAAAATCTAAGACACGCAAATATAACAATCTTAATTATGGAAGGATAGGTAGAGTGAACCACTTTCTTGGTTCATTCGACGTAACCCACAGAAAGAAGCCAGATCCATATTGCATGAAATGAATTGCAGAAATACGTAAATGCAACATAGCTTACGGGAGCGTAAATTAAATAGCAATTAAACACAAGTTACACAAATATGATCTTGAGAGTACTACTGTGAGGGAACATAGATCTAAGATCGCTTTGCTGGTCCCAAAGAGATGTGGAATGCCTGTTTGATTACAGCCCAGTGCAAACGTGTAGAAGCACAGAATTGAGTGAACTGGCCATAAATGGAACGCAAAAAAACTCGGTAAAATCACAAAACAATTAGAGCGTCAGGCAATGCACGATTGTAATCGGTGAGTAAACATGCTATTCAACGAAGCCCTGATCTTAAGACATAAGAATTATGGAACCTAGACACAACGAAACCCACCAGGCAGAGTTATCCCTCACGTAATAAACTCAAGAGAAGGGGGAAGGGGAAGTAGTTACGATAAGATAAACAAATACACATTTCTGTAACTCACCCATAATTTGATGTGGTATCCGTAGCACACGAATCACAAACACAAATAAAATGAAGATAAACATTCAATACGGTACGTACTTCGCTCCACAAAGACCATGGAACAACAGAAGTTAACACATGTGGATAGACAAAGTGCCTACCTCACTAAAAGAGGAATTTCATAATGAACATCTGGTCAGATAGAAGGTAGGGGAAGAAATGCAAAGATGGATGCCAGAACGGCAATCGGGAATGAGATGACCAATCAGAAGTTTAATAGGAAGGAGTACCAATAGAAATGAAATATATGAAAGTTCCACCATTGACTGAAATTAAGACACGCACCAAGAGGAAGGCCACGGTTAGAGCCTGTTAAACAGGTTACCCTGGAAGTAGGGCATGCTTGATATGTAGAGATGCAACGATTATCTCGGGACAGGGTGGCATGAAGACCTGCATTAAACCATCCTAATGGCTGAAGGCACAAACACACACATACGAGATGTAACATGCTGCGTAAATCTATAAGAAAATATTTACCGTTGAATAGCAAAACTTAACTCACCTACAAGGGAATGTTACTAACGAGAATCTCACTGAAATGTTTCACTGGCATTGGTTAGATTACAAGAAGAACATCTGTGATGGTATTTTGTCTCGAAACATACTTGGATGATTTCTATAGACGACGATATTCATCTTCCTTGTGTCTTAGATCAGATCAGTTTGATGCGGCAGCTGCTTTGTCATGATCTCTCCAATAGAAAGCACTGCAGCAACCACGTCTTCCAGCATGCACGGTAGGTCTTCTTCCTACAGACTGGTTCCTGAGAGAATGGTCGATGTTGTGATTGATTGGGTAGGTTATGAAAATTCGGAAAGCCCACCTACCTGGTTTGCTCCGAGTATAAATGTACACAATCTCACCGCCTCTGTACATGGACTAAGTACTTCCGGAGATGATATACCACCGCAGTCTGACACACATACGCACTGATCAACGAAATCTGGGAATTCACCCTGGTATGACTCCTTGTTCGGAACTAAGCTGGCATATTGTAAAATTTGTCGTATGAAAACACATTTTATGTAACAGAACTACTAGTAAAAAAAACAGGTAATAGGCTAACTCATAAACATCATTTTCAGTAATTCTGTTACTTAATAATAATCTTCAATAATGAAATGGATTCTTGAAAGTCTTTTTTATAAATTAAAGTTGTAAGAATTGATAACGTATTAGCCATCCACACCACACGTCGAATGACTATGTAACCAATATACCAATTTCTCTTTAATCTTTGAAAGTTAAACACATCATATTTCCACTAAGATTCTGTCGGTCGTAGATACGTTTTACAATATGGGAATGAATGGTCTTGCCACATCATATGGCTGTACTTACGAAATTGTCTCCCTTTTTGGAGTTTCATTTCGATGAAGGGTTCCGAATATCCTCCTGGCATATCAAATTTCAATATGATTAATCAAAAACCGCAATAGATATTTATCTGAGCATTCTGCCCCCAAGAGTTCACAATATGTTGATGAAAACGGAGCTTCACCATAGACCAGCATTTTTTTCCACTTACTTGTGCCAGGTTCCTTTGTCTTTCCTGTTGACCTCCCTTGGTCAGCTCTTATTCACTTCCGGTACCGATGGTGTTAGGGTATTCGGGCCTAGGGAGTCTTTCAATTTCCCGACTTTAATGATCTTTGTCTCATCTTTCCTAATATACTAATTCTTCAGGGGATCAGGTTTCTACCTTTCTCTGCTCCAGTCTTCTGAACGCGCTCCTAAAGGAGCCAGGATGTGTGCAGCCTGCATAACCACGCATCAAGCATCCTGGCTAGAATTACACTTTCAAAGACTGACCATTAATTCAAATCCCCCATTATCAAACCCCTTAACCAAATCAAATTAAATAGTAACGATAATATTTAAATATTAACCACTTTATCGACAAATTTATTTATCTAAAAATCATTTAATTCCCAAATTAGACTCAAATCCAGGCAGAGGAGCGCTTGCCGCACCGGTACCTGGCACATAACACAGCTAGCTTCGCTAGCAGACCGCGACTATGTCATTAGACTGATCAGCTGGTGATCTTGGGAATTGGTGACCTCGATGGATTCATAAGCTTTGTCCATTTTCCCCTTTTTACTTTGACTTTGGGGAGGACACTGTCTTTCTTTCATGGCTCCATTTCTTTCCGAGTCGTTCAGTCCTTACTCTTCGAGGGTTGATAGAATTTCTATTCCTTGTCTTTTATTTCCCTTTTTCTTTATTTTTTCCCTTTCCTTTGTTGTTGTTGTAGTTGTTTTATTTGAGGGGCTTGAATATCGTGGTCATTTAGCCCCGTGTACTTTGCGTATTATTGTGGTGTTTGTAGTCGTGTGTGTATTTGTAATTCAGTTGAGAATTGGCAAAGAAGCGGTCGTGGCCTTAAGTTAGACGCATCATATTTCCACCATGAATCTGTCGGTCGTATTCAGGTTTTACAATATGGTAATGAATGGTCTTTCCCGACTTGAATGGCCTTTACCTCATCTTTCCTGATATCCTAATTCATCAAGGGGTCAGGCTTCTAATTTTCTCTACTCCAGTCTTCTGAACTTGTCCCGGTCTCCGTTAAGTCCGTTTTCCTCCTTTTGCATTGACTTTGGGGAGAGCCCTCTCCTTTTTCCTTTTCCTGTCTTCCTTTCATGGCTCCATTTCTTTCCGAGTCCTTCAGTCCTTGCTCTTCGAGGGTTTACAGCATTTCTATTCCTTATCTTTGAATTCCCTTATTCCTTACTTTTACCTTTACGTTTTGCTATTGTTGTTTCATTTGAGGGGCTTGAACTTCGTGGTCATTTATCCCCGTGTACTTGTTTGTATTATTTTGATGTCTGTAGCAGTGTGTGTACTTGTAATTCAGGTGAGAATTGGGAAAGAGGCGGTCGTGGCCTTAAGTTAGGAACCATCCTGGCATTCACTTGGAGTAATAGTGGTAGACCACGGGAAATCACTTCCATGATAGCACCTCGCTCGGGATGATGGTTCTTAGTGCCAGAACTCGTATCTTTATTCTCTTGTGTTACCATCAGAAGTGAAAGATGATATTACCGACATTGAGTCAATTTGTGTGGGCTTCTACTCTTGAATTCTCTTGGCTTTCTGTTGGAGACCGAATCCCCATCAGGAATCACCGCTACGCCTGGTGCGGGAAGAGGGATTGTCTGCCGAATGCCCTATATCAACTCCCTGATTGATTTGGCTTCAGAGACAACTGGCTCCCGTGAGCTTCGTTCAAGAAGGTAAAACCTATCTTATTTAGCCGAGACGTCTTGGCCAGAGTGACAAGCACTCTAGGGGTCGCGTTTCGCAGCTCAAGAACAAGACAAGTAGAAAGTAAGGAGGGAAGAGAAGAGAGGGTCATGACTGAGTATTTAAATCATGCTACTCGTCAGCTGGCTCACCAATACACGGGGCCAAGGAAGAAACCTCGCTGAAAAGTGCACACGCCAAGAGCTCGGGCGTCACGAAGGCAACGATAAATCTGTGAGGAATTCATACCAATAATTCAATGTGCTAACCATACAACTTTTGGGTCGTGCTTTTCCGTGGCTGCCAATTAATGGAGCAGTGTCCAGCATTCTCAGCTGTTATCCCTGAGATCAAGGTTTGATCCCTGGCTCTGCCAAGAAATTCAATTCTGGTCTCAAGGCTGGAACGGGGTTCGCTCAACTTCATGAGGCAGACCTGAGGAAAGGTGGGTCCGATTTCTTCCTCAGCTGTCCTAGAAATGGTTTTCCGTGGTTTTCCTTACTTATATTCCAGGAAAATGCTGGAATGGTACGTAATTCAAGGCCACGGGCAATTCCCCCCCCCCCCTATCGTAGCCCCCTTTACAATTACAGCTACTAATACAACCATTAGAATAACAAAGGTTATCATAAATCCTACTCGCTTCCAAGTACACGGGACTGAATGACCACAATGTCTATATGATGATATTGCTCTTTCCACTCGTGTGTCGACCTGAGGTCGACAGCCTTCACTTGGCGTTATAGCTCGTGTGTCGACCCTGAGTCGACACAATGTTTCGCCGCTCGTGTCTACGTTACCTGGCATGCCAGGGCTTTTGTATTTCGTTTGGTAAGTGCTGGTCCCTTCCGGAAACTGAAAGGAACCAAACGGGAGTGTTTTAGTTTCTCTTTGCTCGGCAAAACTGCTCTGTTTCCTTGACATGGAAAGCAGTCGCTGTGAACCAAAATGGCGGCGCGGCGCCTCGTTTGTAGGTTACCTGGCATGCCAGGGATTTTGTACTTCGTTTGGTAAGTGTGGTCCCGGAAACCGATAGAAACCGAACAGGAGTGTTTTAGTTTCTCTTTGCTCGGCAAGACTGCTCCGTTTCCTTGACATGGAAAGCAGTCGCGGTGAAGCAACATGGCGGCGCAGTCTGACCGAAGCTGAGATCCGGGCGTCTATTTCGGCTGATTTTGATGATAGTGACCATAAAATCGATGCAATTTTTGAATCTGGCGGTGGAAGTGATATATCTGTGAGTGATTCAAGTGACGATACTGATATCAGCGTCGCAAGAAATCATGGAGGAGGCGATAACATTACGTGAAGCAATCAGGGTCAATCCAGGCATTTGCTTTGAACGCTTCCACACACTCAATACATACCGTTAAGAAAGTTAAAACATTATTTTGTGTCATGTAAATGCCATACATTCATGAATTTTGTACTTCCTTGCTGAATATATTGTTACAACCAGTACTTAACACCAGGTTTTAAAATATGTAGAATGCTGACAGAAATAAATTCGAGTTGGGAGAAACCGGGACTTACAATAAATCGAGAGGAAAGGGTTAAATGGCCTAACATCTAGGTTCTCGGCCCCTGACCACAATGTAGCAAAGCCCCTAACTCAATCAATCAACAACAATATGACCCTGACGTTTGGGTATGATTCCCAGCACAAGCAAAGAGTTTAATTATGAATGTTAGAATATAGCCTCGTGAGACAAAGCTAGTCCTAGTCCTATTAGAAGAGGATTTCCGTGGTTTCCTCACGTATATTCCAAGCAAATGCTAGGTTTGCCCCTAACGTAAGACCACCACCACATCCTTACTGGGCCGATAACCTAGATGTTAGGCCCTTTAAAGCAACAATTATCGTCATCATCAACATCCTTACTAATCCTGGAATCTATTACCCATATTCACACTATTTCAGTGTCTAAGAAACAGAGGTTTTCCGAGCCACCACTTCTCACTTTTCGTTTTGTAGTGGCTAGCATTCTTGACTGTTGTTCCTGAGGTCCCGGTTTGATTCCCAGTACTGACAAGGAGTTGGAACATAGTCACGTGAGACAAAGCTGAGAAGAGATTGGTTCGAAATGGTTTTCCCAGAAATGGTTTTCCAATATTTCCAATTCCAAGAAAGTGCTAGGATGGCTCCTAACGTCCATCCAAATAATAAAATCACTCACAAATGATCCCTCTATTTCAATACCCCAATAACACAGGGTTTCAGACAAAGTACACACACACACGAGAGCTTGGGGCTGATGACCACGTTGCCCTAAACCACAGTGAAGCAATAACATGGCTGTTCCGTTCTAACTATTTGCTCTATTCCATTCATCTTTACTTATTTCATTCCTCGTTAACTCCTCTCATGAGTTTCGCGACATGAAACAACATTGCCGCACAGAAACTCTTCTCACCTAACCTCCAAATCTGTGAAGACGGGGGAATGATGAATCGAAATATATTAAATACCCGCAAATTTTCTAGGTTTGTGTGTGTCTTTTACGGGGTTTCGCCTAGGTCCACCCAGTCAGGCTCATTAGCAGGCTCTAGGTGACCCTGCCCGGTCCACCGCAGTGGTAGTGGACCAAGCAAAATCCCTGCAAAAGATAAGGTAATGGCCCAAAATGAATACTTGGCCGTTAAAGCCAACATGTCCTCTTATTAGAAATACGTTGTTGTTGTTGATTATTTTAGGGGCATTGCGACATCGTGGTCATGTAGTCCCGTGTACTTGGGTGTGTATTTAATTTGTCTGTCAACCTATCTAATTGGCTGTAATAGTATGTGTATTTGTAATTCAGGTGAGAATTGGAGAGGAGGCAGCCATGGCCTTTAGTTAGGAACCATTCCAGCATTTGTTTGGAGTTGAAGTGGGAAATCACCGATGACCACTTCCAGGATGGCTGAGTGTACCCCGTTCCAGCCCTCGGACCAGAATTAAAGTTCTTGGCAGAGCTGGGAATCTAACCTAGACCTCTGGGTCAACAGCAAAGCATACTAGCCGCTACACTACAAAGTGGTGGTTCTAGACAAAAACTATTCTTCTTCTTTAATCGTATCGGTCTGCTAAGGACCATATCATTTCAAATGTCTTCTCTGGGCTTTGATCTTTGCCCAGTTCTCCTTCATACGTTACCAGTGTTGCTCTTTTCTTTCTTCCGTCCACATCTTTCCCGTCTTTAACTCGGGTTTTCTTTGAAAACCTTGGTAGTTGTTTAATTTCTTACTGAGGGGATTGCGTTCTTGAATATCTTCACAGGTAATCTCCATCTCATGTAGTTCACTTTCTTCCTCTTCGAACCAGGCTGGCTTGGTCTTCTTATATTTAGCCTATTTTCATTTTATGAAAAAATAGGCTTGAGATCACCTTTTGTCCGTGTGTGTGTGCGTGTGCGTGTGTGTGTGTGTGTGTGTGTGTGTGTGTGAGAGAGAGAGGTGTGTGTGTGTCACTAATAAATTCTAAACGGCTGGTGCGATTACAATGAAACTCGGTGAGATCATAGCACTATTCTGGCCGACCCCGACCGTGCCCTTAAAATTTTATTGTGTCTCACCAATCCAACATGGCGGCTGTGCGGAATATTTAACCAGCATTACGTATCTCCGAAACTATTACCGATATCGCCCTGAAATTCTGTACGGTAATAAAGGGCACCACTAGAAGTTCGCCTATGATACTTTCGAAAACCTGGTGGCCAAGCGAGGTTGAGACTTTTAAATAGACTGTTCTCGCCATGTAACTATCCAAACGTAATGAAACTTGGAACAGCAAATGTTTATACACATTGTAATGCACCGAAGTCTAATTTAGTTCAATTGTTTACATAACCTCAAAATAGCGGCTGTGTGAAATATTTCACTGACATTCTATATCTCCGAAACTATTACAGATATAACCCTGAAATTTTGTACGGTGATAAAAGGTACTGATACAAGTATATCTATGTAACTTTCATAAACCTGTAAAGTACAAAACGAATATGGTGGTCAAGCGAATTTGAAACATTTTAATAGACTTTTCTCGTGATTTAACTCTTTGAGCGAAGTAAAATGTGGTACAGTAAATGATTTTACATATTGTAATGCACTGGCATCTGATTTAGTTCAATTGTTTACATAACCTCAAGATGGCGGCTGTGCGAAATTTTAATATTAAGTTTTTATTTCTTGTGTCGTATTCGATCGAAGTGAAAGATTAAATAATGAACCTAGGCATTAATTGTCCGTGAATGGTACATAACTCTATGGCCTATACATATAACAATCCAAAATGGCGAGCATCCGAAATATTTAGACGGTTCTCAATATCTATGAATCTTTTACAGCAATCAAACTGATTTTTTTACGTTCATAGGGGCTATGAATATACGTTCACCTATAGGACTGTCAGTAACCTGGTGAGCACAAATCCAACATGGCGGTGACGCGACATATAAATATTTAAATGGACGTTTCTCGCAAACTAACAATCCGTGTGCAGTGAAACGTTGCACGTTAAATGCTTATACAAAAATTATTGCACTGGCATCTAATTTATTTCAATTGTTTGTATAATCACAAGATGGCAGCTGTGTGAAATTTTGACATCTAGTTTTTACTTCTTGTGTTCTAATCATGCGATTGAAATTCGAATACCACACGTACACAATAATCTTAAAGTAATAGTACAAATATAAAAATCCAACCTGGCGACCATCTGAAATATTTAGACGGTTCACATTATCTACGAATCTATCACAACCTTCGAACTGAAATTTTGTATGTTGGTAGAGGCAATTAACATGAGTAGGATATATGATAATAGGCTGTATAGTTCTTCACGGAACTACTTGTTCCAATCCATTTCGTCTTCGTGTGGGTTTCATTCTAAGCAAGTGGCCTTAAAAAGCAATTCTCCTTTTCCTCATAACATCAGAGATATTTTGGCCATGAAATAGGTACAGCTCATGGTTATGCCGTCGTCTATAAACCCCTTTGCTTTTAATCTGGCCAAGAATTTTCCTCAACATAATTCTTTCTTTCTTTCTTTCTTTCTTTCTTTCTTTCTTTCTTTCTTTCATTGATATCCAATTTTTCTATCAGGCCTTTCTTGTTCTTAGTGGGGCATTCCGCTTTGTATGGAGTTTCTGGTCGTATGACAGTGCAATAATGCCTGAGTTTTGCGTTCAGAGATTTTCTCTTTTCGTTGCAAACGTCCTTGGTGGGTTGGTACGCCATTTAGACTACATTTTATTCCTGAGCGAAGTAAAGGTTTCTTTCTCACAGACGTTATTATTATCATTTTTATTAATACTAGTAGTAGTATTAGTAGTGGCAGTAGTAATAGTAAGTCAAAGGGATATACACACAAACACAGTTTGTTTCGTTATCAAGAAGACCCGTGGTGTAGCGGTGCTCGTTAAATAGTGCACCATGGCCGTGAGGACAACTGCAACAGGTCCGGTGATCATTGGATTGAAGCGGCTACCCTGTGTGTAGTCTTTCCAGGGATTTTGGCACACTGAAAATCCACAGCCTGCTTCCAGTCGACCGACCGGGTCAGGGAATGGAATGAATGAATACCCATTCTAGCGGCGAGGATATGAACTGTGCCGGCTGCCGAAGCCTGTCGCATTCTCCTGGTTTTGCCACACTCCCTCTACGAAAATACCGGGTTAGTATCTTACTTTAAGTCACGGGGAGCATAACCCATCCCTGCCTCTGATACAGTAACTCTCACTACTACAGGTATCACGGCAATACACCTTATCAAACAAGTTCAACCCACACCCAACTACACGGGACTGATGACCAAGATACCCCAAGCCCCTCCATTGAATTAACAACTCTAAACAAAAACTTGTCCGGCCGAAATGGCCAGTTCGAATTCCACCACTCGCCGTTCATGTAGAATTATTCCAATATTTCTCAATCTCATTCTAAATTCTAACTGGTAACGGCTCCTTGCCATTTTATTCACATATCAAAACGTCGTCCGATGAAGTTGCCGTTATAAAAAGCCATCTTTGACCTCATAGAAGAACGTGAATAATAAGGGTTATAATAGTACATTATGCAACAAGCCTATAATGGCTATAATTAAGACACGAGTATTTTTATAAAACGAGCGTATGCGATTTTTATAATTACCATACCAGTGTCTTAATTACCATTATAGGCGAGTTGCATACGACTGTTTATGTTCGACGATAATTATAACTTTATTATATGTTTTAACATAAACATTCATAAATATCTGTTGAGAGTCAGCCACAAGAATTTTGTTATCGGAGAGCGAGAGCGAGACATCTCTCTGTCTTTCAAGATCTCTGAACGACCGACGCATGCGCTCTGTGTGCTTGCAATGCCATATTATGCAGGCCATATGTTTACATCTGCCGTCCCTCAGTAATATTGTCACCGGAGTAGTTTGAAGGCTGTGTAGAAATTAGGGTTGATGATATTAAGGTACAGTGCTATTTCTTGTCTCATATTCGCCAGTTTATTTACGCGAACATATGGACGGTGCGTATTCCATGTCGGCAATTTATTATAGTTCGATGTTGTGTTTATGTTCCGACATGTTGGATTTTGAGTGCATGCGCGAAGGTATCGTTACCTAATTGGTCAATGAACGAGCTCTGATTGGCTGGAGAAACTGTATCGTAATGAAAAACAGGGTTATAATGACCATCATTTGATACAGTTTTCTGTGAGGGTCGAACATAAACACTTATATTGGTGGATATGTAGATTTTTAAAATTGTATACGTACATATGGGGATCTTTACTTCATTCCACAATATCGACTCTTATGAATATGATGTGCATATTTATGGCACCATTCAGAATATATCTGCTTTGTGTAGTCACACATGTGGAACTATTGACTCTCTAGATCTTGTTATATGAAAAATCCCAGAGGAAGTCTTCTCGTTATGCCACGACAATAAATTGGGTTGTAAAGCATTCGTTGTTATCGACTGGTTTCACAATGGCTTAGAAAGAAGACAGGTACAAGGCACAAACGTATCCATATTAACTTAAGTATGAAATGTAAGGTTAAAGATTGGTGGAGTTCTTTGGGTGAAATAATAAAAATAAATCTCGTCCTTAATTGTATAGTCATTAGTGACAAAAGTAGCGTGAAGTATAGAGGAAATTTATTTCAAAATATGGCACGTTCGTGATCTAAGGGTGACCATTGAAACTCTACGGTTCTGGGTTTAACTTCCGGTTCCACCAAAATATTCATATCTCACTGGATGTTCTTCACAAGATAGGCTACAACCATTCTAACAAGTAGTTCCGTGAAGAACTATACAGCCTATTATCATATATCCTGCTCATGTTAATTGCCTCTATCAACATACAAAATTTCAGTTTAATTGCTGTAACAGATTCGTAGATAATGAGAACCGTCTAGATATTTCAGATGGTCGCCAGGTTGGATTTTTATTTTTGTACTATTACATTAAGATTACTGTGTACGTGTAGTATTCAAACTTCAATCGCATGATTAGAACACAAGAAGTAAAAACGAAATTTTAAAATTACGCACAGCAGCCATCTTGTGATTATGCAAACAATTGAAATAAATTAGATGCCAGTGGATCAACATTTGTATAAGCATTTAATGTGCAACGTTTCACGGCACTCGGATAGTTAATTCGCGAGAAACGTCCATTTAAATATTTATACTGAACCCTTATCATTGTGTCCAATAATAATGTTTCATATTAATAAAAACGATGGAAATACTAAATACATGAAATGCTGGATATTTGAGTAATATTGATGTAGCAAGAAATCTGGACTTGGTAAGACATGCTACGTGCTGGCTGGAAATGACCAATAGTTTCACAACCAATGTTATTCTTGGATTTCTGAGAAAATCAGATATGACGCTGTGGCGTACGTGACCATAAAAGGCCAAAATGCTGCGTACAAGGCAAGGAGTGAGAGAGAGGAGAATAGTCGTGACGTCAAAATAAGGGCGGGATTTGTAAGGTCAGAGCTCCAACGCCAACTTATCTGACCAATAAGAAAACATGACGCCAGAACATAGCGTCAGTGTGTTTTGCGCGGCAATCGGATATAAAAAGATCTAGCGATCGGTTTGCATGTTCGACGGCAGATTCGTGACCTGTGAGAAAATACAAGATTTTTGAGAGGTCACACATAATTATAGGCCCATTACTTAAAATATTGAGGAGCTGTTTTACTCCCACCATTGAAACTTTAGGCTTTCTGTATATATACAAATGTCTGAGATGAATCGGGACACTCCTAATTATTCTTCGACAGTCATTTTAAGACGTCCTTAAGACGATATGGTTTTAAAATTATAGTTGTGTGTCGGCAACGAAGTTGGAAATTTTCATAAATTGTGAGATGGCAATTAGCCATAGAATAGGGAAAGTCGACGATTCTGCATAGGACGATCTGAGGAAATAAAATACTTAGAACGCAGATAGAACAGTTTAAAAACTTTGATTTAATTGTGTTTTAACAGCAGCAAAATGTCGACCATGGAGAGAAGACAGCAAGCTTCATCCTCCATTACCATCAGTGTTATGGGCTAACGGCCTAATGATGGGAATTGACGAGGCGGGAGGCCTCTGGAAAGCAGTTTAAGTGATGAGTATTAAAAAATTGATTTATTGATTTTGGACGAGGGGAATCGCGAGAGATGTGTGGAACTTTGTATAGATTTTATTTGTGTGGTTTAATTTAAATTTCAGGGCTTGATTTCTTAACTGACATGCGTGTAGTAAATTTTGGCATTGCGTGACAATTATGTTGTACAGTAAATTTTGTAATATAAATGTTTTCCTTATGTATACGTAATTCTTATAGCGAAACGGCCGCATCGATTAACGTATCTATAAAAAGTGTAGCCATGAATGAGAACCTAGGAACGACAATGATAAATGGACTGATTTAATGATATGTTAAACTAATTACTACGTGGGGGGAATATTTGCATTTTGTTGCTTTGATAACTCGGGCTAGGACTGATCCTGTTATTAATTCTTTATTGTCATTTGGACATGTTGTGTGTCATTATCTGAGAGGTGTGCTGATTAATGCTACGACGAGATCTTCGAGAAATGTGCCACGTGTTTTTGGGTGTAAGTGATGATGATGAGGAGAGGTAAAGCCTGTCCATGACTGCGATATCATTCCGGCAAACTAGTTATCCGTGGGGATAAGTTTGACCTGGGAATGTATTCTTAAAAATCCCTGAGAGGATGTTTTGAGATAATGTGTTATTTATTTGTACGCGTTTAACAGGTGGCGATTAGCAAAGGTGCTGTACGCTGGCTATGGGCCAGAATCTATATTTAGCATGGCACTAATTACTACTTGGGGGAAGAAATCAGCCACTCTCTCGGTGATGCGATAACAGGCCCGGTTGTCTCCAGCTCGTTATGACACGTTATGTTTGCTTTAAAGCCTTATGAGTTAAGGTTATTTTATTTGGTTTAATTTGGGAAGTTGCCATGTTGTCGATCCAAGTTTCTTTTATCATTACTACGACTTATTTGTTCATTGTTTTAAAACGCCAAACTTTCCGGCGTGAAAATTAAAAGTTATATTTTGTTGTTGTTGGCTCTTATTTTCAAGGCCATTGTATTCATATAAATATAATTTGGCAACCGGCCAAACCTGTTCATGTCATGTTATGCCTTCCTAGTGTTTAAGGTATAAGTCGGTAATTCCGCAGCCCTTATTTTAAATAATACACACGTGTATTTGGTTGTGGTAATCTAAGGTTAGAGCATGTCAGTAGTGTATATAAATATGTAATTGTTGTTCCCACATTTCCGTAATTCGTCCTTCGCAGTACGGAGTCCGTTCCCGAACCAACTGTTTTGGTCGGAAACGAGCGCCCGTCAAAATGCTCATTACTTGAACTAGTCTTAAAACCCGTGTCGCTCATAAATATTAAATTTTTGTACTATTTTATTTGTTTGTTATATTTGGATCTTGTGATCCGTTTTCTTTTGTTACTTTGATTTAAGTGACATTGCAGTCACAATGCTTGTTGACAGCTGTCATGCCATGTCGTCATGGTACGTCAGGCTGGTCAGTGTTAGATCTGTTCACGCGAGTGAACAATAAAAGGGTGGTTATAGTTTTCTTTTTTATGTTTGATTCAGTTAATAAATTTCATTTGTTAGTAGATCCTGTTGTTTTTCTTGGCTTTGTAATAATAATAATAAGTTAACCTTATGAATCCTGGAAGTTATGTTGATAGCAAAACCTCTAAATCACATTCACAAGAATCCATTACGACCCCGAAATTTTGAATCTTGTCTACATGCTATTTTCCAAAGGGTTTATAAGAGTTACTTTGGCTTCCGAACGTGTGGCATTTGTGTTTTAGAGTAAAAAAATAGATCACCGGCATGTGATAAGTTTATTAACGTAAGTTAGGCGAAGATAGTACCGCCAAATGTTTGAAAATATAAAGTCATGGAGTTTGCAATAAAGTAAATGTGGAACAAGTTAAGTGTTTGAACTTTGATTAAAATTAGAACAAACTGTTCCAGGCGCCCAATAAAATTAAATTAGCTTTGTGTAGAAAAGCCAAACTCAAAGAATTGTTTGACAGGAAGGTTAGACCTTAAAAACTAATTAATACTCTATTAATTGGTAAAAATTTGTAAGTAAAGTAAGGTCAGGAAGATTATAACTGAATCAAAGGGTTAAAATTAAATGGAATAATAAGTAAATTATACTCAGTGATGCTATAGTTTGTGGGAGTAATTTAAAGTAAATGAACTGAGTATGTAAAGGGTTAATGTGTGTATATTTAATATGTGTGAGCGCGCGTATCCAGGGCTCCGCCCTTATGTCATTTCCCTATGTCTCAAATATATTATTGTTGTGATGGCAACTCTGGGAGAAATCCGCGAAGTGATTGAATTAGCATCCGCTCGTACGCGAGAACAACTTAGTGAGATGAGAAAGGACATAACCAATGAAATACAGACACAGTTAGCGGCGAATAGTGAAGAAACGCAGACACAGTTGGCGGCAAATAATGTAGAAATGCAGAAACAGTTAGCGGCAAATAGTGTAGAAATACAGACACAGTTAAACACAAAACTATCTGAAGTTAACGAGAATATAAATCAGAAAATCGCTACACAAAACATTCTGGTTAGTGAACAATTACATAGGCAGTCTGAGAAAAACAATGAAATGTTAAACGCACAAGACGAAAGGAACACTCAAAATCTAGCTGCGCTAACGGTAGAAATCAAAGAGCACACAAAAGAACAGCTAATCCAATTAGCAAAGGACGTTAGCACTAACAATACCAAACAATTAGGAATAATAAAAGGTATCGAAGATTCGTTTAAAAAGGAAATAAAAGGAATGGATGAGACTGTTATGGCAAAACTAGCACAAATCGAGCAAGCGTGTTTGACCAGCTCATCTGAAATCAAAGAAGCACACACAAACTTAGAAAAAAGGTTTGAGATGATCGAACGAGGGACACAGGGTATGCAAGATCAGATAATTACAGTAGATAACAATATCACGGGCTTAGTGACGGAACTCAACAAATTAGAAATACAATCAATTAAGAAATGGAAAAAGTTAGAAATTGACCAGGAAGAAATTAAACAAACATTAGAACAGAACAACATTTCTCTGGGAGAAAGGATAGATAAACTTGAAGATAATCAGGAGGCTAATCAACAGGAAGTCGAAAAACGCTTTGTTAAATTGAAGGATACTATTAGGAAAGATTGGACCAAGATGAGCGCTGATTCGAAAGATGAACGGCTCGCAGTAAGCAAGAAGCTAGGGGAAAATAACGCGAAAATACAGGCGTTAGAAGAAAATATGAAGTTAAGATTTCAAATTCAAGAGGACCGCATGATAAAATCGGAGTTGCAGTCACTTGGACATAATACGATGTTTGCGACACTAATGGAAAAGGGGAAAGGGGAGAATGCGGAAAGAGAGCACACAATAGACAGCCACGAGCTTGGGCAAAGTCCAAGAACGGTAGACACGCAAGCATTCCAGAATTATGAGGGTCGTAGCTCGACACCTCAAAACACACAACTTCCCACGCAAGTTATACAAGTCATCCGTGGAAACGAATTTAAACCGAATAAGTTTTTACCAGAGAGCGGAGGGACACCTAAAGCTTTCTTAAGGGAACTGACAGAATATTTTTCGGACCAAAATGTTAGCTCAACGCGACAAGAATGGTTGAAAAATTTTTGGCGGGCTCAGCACTTACCTGGTATCTTGGATTTAAGAACACATTTAAATCAATGGAAGGTTTCCACAAGGCCTTCCTAAGCAAATACTGGAGTGGGTCGTATCAACAAAGCTTGCGAATGGATTTATACTCGCGCAAATACCATTCCACGCATCAGACGAAATATGCAGATTTTTTCGCCATGCAACTTGTCAAATTGCAGGATCTTGATAATCCCCCGAGCGAAATGGAGCTAATAACTACGATAGGAAAGCAGATGCCTATTAGCGTTCAGCAATTCTTGGTGGCGGCAAATATTACGACCGTGGTCCAGGCAGAAGAGGTATTAAGGAAGATAGATGAAACCACTAATTATATCAACCCGAGAGAGAAGAGACAGATAGAGTTAGTTAATGCAGTCGAAGTAGTCAAGACACCGAACAAAAACACGAGGTCGCAAGCTACAAACACTGGGGATAACCAAAGACGGCAGAGCACCGAAGAATATGAGCCGAGATCTCAACCGAGATACGAAAATAGGGACAGAAACCATAACAATCAGGAAGAAACTAACCGCTACCGGAACACAAACAATCAGCAGTGGCGAGATAATAGGAGATACCAAACGTCATACAATAGGAATAATAATAATAACGCACCTTATAATCGAGGATGGCGTGGAGGACACTATAATCAACAATATAGGCCCAGAGACAATAGGCGTTACAATCAACAATATAACGCACAAGATAACCAGCGGTTTAACGAGCAATCGGATCCAAGGGATGATCAGAGAAATTGGAACGAGAGACACGCTGACCCGCAACAGTACCTGGAGGAGCCACGTAACATGGAAGGAAATAATGATAAATGGGAAAGAGCGATAGATCGGCGGAAGAATCCCGACACCCACGAGGAGGAAAACGGAACACATCAAATGTTGGAGGCCATGCATGTAGAAACCCAGAGATATTTGGAGGAGCTGCATGGAGAAGAAGAAAATAGAGCAGCCGACAATAGGAAACAGAAGAATAGCAGGAGAGATTCGCAGACCGTGTCAGGCAAGGGTCTCGAAATATGGTAAAAAAAAGTTATTGTACGGGAATAGGAGAAGAAGAAGGGAGAAGGAAGAAGATGGCAACGCGGGGGAGAAGAAGGAGATGACATCACGGTAAAATGGAGAAGAGACAGGAGCGGCTTAAGGAAGTTCAACTAGGGGTTACGAATTTAGGTAACAACGCCTACAGAGTCCGAGAGGTGAGCACAGGAAACATGGCAGTGTATAATAGTTCACATTTAAAATTGTATCATCAGAGAGAGCCATACGAACCGAGAAATAATGTTACTGCAGCAAATTAAACATTCGCGTGATAACATACAACAAAAGATACGGGGGTACTCGAGTGGTGAAAGCGCTCAAAAGGCAGCTCTGACGTATTTACAAGTTCAGGCGGAAGTCGTTAATGAATATGTTGATGTTTTGAAAGAGTGAGAGGGAAGACGAGTAGCAAGGAAAGAGGCCGGAGGGCATAAGTATACAGGAATTTCCTAATGAGTTTGGAACGAGACGGCTACTGAAACAGACAGAGGCGGACAGTCATTATATTTGAGGGTGACCAGCAACTTCAAATTTGAGCCAGAAAAGTAGGGGATGTGAAATTCGACTTCATTTGAGTTCGAATTTCATCAACTAGGGGGTCGGATGAACCCTTATCATTGTGTCCAATAATAATGTTTCATATTAATAAAAACGATGGAAATACTAAATACATGAAATGCTGGATATTTGAGTAATATTGATGTAGCAAGAAATCTGGACTTGGTAAGACATGCTACGTGCTGGCTGGAAATGACCAATAGTTTCACAACCAATGTTATTCTTGGATTTCTGAGAAAATCAGATATGACGCTGTGGCGTACGTGACCATAAAAGGCCAAAATGCTGCGTACAAGGCAAGGAGTGAGAGAGAGGAGAATAGTCGTGACGTCAAAATAAGGGCGGGATTTGTAAGGTCAGAGCTCCAACGCCAACTTATCTGACCAATAAGAAAACATGACGCCAGAACATAGCGTCAGTGTGTTTTGCGCGGCAATCGGATATAAAAAGATCTAGCGATCGGTTTGCATGTTCGACGGCAGATTCGTGACCTGTGAGAAAATACAAGATTTTTGAGAGGTCACACATAATTATAGGCCCATTACTTAAAATATTGAGGAGCTGTTTTACTCCCACCATTGAAACTTTAGGCTTTCTGTATATATACAAATGTCTGAGATGAATCGGGACACTCCTAATTATTCTTCGACAGTCATTTTAAGACGTCCTTAAGACGATATGGTTTTAAAATTATAGTTGTGTGTCGGCAACGAAGTTGGAAATTTTCATAAATTGTGAGATGGCAATTAGCCATAGAATAGGGAAAGTCGACGATTCTGCATAGGACGATCTGAGGAAATAAAATACTTAGAACGCAGATAGAACAGTTTAAAAACTTTGATTTAATTGTGTTTTAACAGCAGCAAAATGTCGACCATGGAGAGAAGACAGCAAGCTTCATCCTCCATTACCATCAGTGTTATGGGCTAACGGCCTAATGATGGGAATTGACGAGGCGGGAGGCCTCTGGAAAGCAGTTTAAGTGATGAGTATTAAAAAATTGATTTATTGATTTTGGACGAGGGGAATCGCGAGAGATGTGTGGAACTTTGTATAGATTTTATTTGTGTGGTTTAATTTAAATTTCAGGGTTTGATTTCTTAACTGACATGCGTGTAGTAAATTTTGGCATTGCGTGACAATTATGTTGTACAGTAAATTTTGTAATATAAATGTTTTCCTTATGTATACGTAATTCTTATAGCGAAACGGCCGCATCGATTAACGTATCTATAAAAAGTGTAGCCATGAATGAGAACCTAGGAACGACAATGATAAATGGACTGATTTAATGATATGTTAAACTAATTACTACGTGGGGGGAATATTTGCATTTTGTTGCTTTGATAACTCGGGCTAGGACTGATCCTGTTATTAATTCTTTATTGTCATTTGGACATGTTGTGTGTCATTATCTGAGAGGTGTGCTGATTAATGCTACGACGAGATCTTCGAGAAATGTGCCACGTGTTTTTGGGTGTAAGTGATGATGATGAGGAGAGGTAAAGCCTGTCCATGACTGCGATATCATTCCGGCAAACTAGTTATCCGTGGGGATAAGTTTGACCTGGGAATGTATTCTTAAAAATCCCTGAGAGGATGTTTTGAGATAATGTGTTATTTATTTGTACGCGTTTAACAGGTGGCGATTAGCAAAGGTGCTGTACGCTGGCTATGGGCCAGAATCTATATTTAGCATGGCACTAATTACTACTTGGGGGAAGAAATCAGCCACTCTCTCGGTGATGCGATAACAGGCCCGGTTGTCTCCAGCTCGTTATGACACGTTATGTTTGCTTTAAAGCCTTATGAGTTAAGGTTATTTTATTTGGTTTAATTTGGGAAGTTGCCATGTTGTCGATCCAAGTTTCTTTTATCATTACTACGACTTATTTGTTCATTGTTTTAAAACGCCAAACTTTCCGGCGTGAAAATTAAAAGTTATATTTTGTTGTTGTTGGCTCTTATTTTCAAGGCCATTGTATTCATATAAATATAATTTGGCAACCGGCCAAACCTGTTCATGTCATGTTATGCCTTCCTAGTGTTTAAGGTATAAGTCGGTAATTCCGCAGCCCTTATTTTAAATAATACACACGTGTATTTGGTTGTGGTAATCTAAGGTTAGAGCATGTCAGTAGTGTATATAAATATGTAATTGTTGTTCCCACATTTCCGTAATTCGTCCTTCGCAGTACGGAGTCCGTTCCCGAACCAACTGTTTTGGTCGGAAACGAGCGCCCGTCAAAATGCTCATTACTTGAACTAGTCTTAAAACCCGTGTCGCTCATAAATATTAAATTTTTGTACTATTTTATTTGTTTGTTATATTTGGATCTTGTGATCCGTTTTCTTTTGTTACTTTGATTTAAGTGACATTGCAGTCACAATGCTTGTTGACAGCTGTCATGCCATGTCGTCATGGTACGTCAGGCTGGTCAGTGTTAGATCTGTTCACGCGAGTGAACAATAAAAGGGTGGTTATAGTTTTCTTTTTTATGTTTGATTCAGTTAATAAATTTCATTTGTTAGTAGATCCTGTTGTTTTTCTTGGCTTTGTAATAATAATAATAAGTTAACCTTATGAATCCTGGAAGTTATGTTGATAGCAAAACCTCTAAATCACATTCACAAGAATCCATTACGACCCCGAAATTTTGAATCTTGTCTACATGCTATTTTCCAAAGGGTTTAATACTTCGCGTCGCCGCCATGTTGGATTTGTGCTTACCAGGTTAATGAAAGTCCTATAGGTGAACATATGTTCATAGTCACTATGAACATAAAAAAAATCAGTTTGGTTGCTGTAAAAGATTCATAGATATTGAGAACCGTCTAAATATTTCGGAAGCTCGCCATTTAGGATTGTTATATGTATAGGCCATATAGTTATGTACCATTCAAGGGCAATTACTGCCTAGGTTCATTATTCAAACTTTCACTTCGATTGCATGATTACGACACAAGAAATAAAAACTTAATTTTAAAATTTCGCACAGCCGCCATCTTCAGGTTATGTAAACAATTGAATGAAATTAGATGGCAGTTCATTACAATCTGCAAAATCATTTACTGTACCACATTTCACTGCGCTCAGAGAGTTATATCACGAGAAAAGTATATTAAAGTATTTCAAATTCGCTTGGTCGCCATGTTCGTTTTGTACTTTACAGGTTTATGAAGTATACATAGGTAAACTTGTATTAGTACCCTTTATCACCGTACAAAATTGCAGGGTGATATCTGTAATAGTTTCGGAGATATAGAATGTCAGTGAAATATTTCGCACAGTCGCCATCTTGAGGTTATGTGAACAATTGAACTAAATTAGACTCCAGTACATTACAATGTGTATAAACATTTGCTGTACCAAGTTTCATTACGTTTGGATAGTTAAATCGCGAGAAAAGTCTATTTAAAAGTCTCAATTTCGCTTGACCGCCATGTTGGTTTTGTAGTCACCAGGTTTTTGAAAGTCTCATAGGCGAACTTCTAGTAGTGCCCTTTATCACCGTACACAATTTCAAGGCGATATCAGTAATAGTTTCGGAGATATTGAATGCTAGTGAAATATTTCGCACAGCCGCCATGTTGGATTGGTGAGACGTAACAAAATTTGAAGGGCACGGTCAAGGTCGCCGGGAATAGTGCTATGACCTTACCGAGTTTCATTGAAATCGCTCCAGCCATTTAGATTGTATTAGGGGGGACACACACACACCTCACACACACACACACACACACACACACGGACAAAAGGTGATCTCATAAGCCTATTTTTTCAAAATTGAAAATAGGCTAAAAATGTTAATGATGATGATGATGATTGTCATTATTACCGGGTGAGTTAGCCGTGGTCGTTACGGCGTGACTGGAAGCAGTCGCTCACATCCGGGAGGCGAGGAGGATCGAATCCCCACGCCGGCAATCTTGAAAATGGTCTTCTGTGGTTTCCCCATCTTCCTTCCGGGCAAATGCCGGGATTGGTCCTTAACTATAGGCCACAGCCGCTACCTGACAATTCCTCGTCCTTACATGCACACTTTCCTCCCCAGACAACAATCCACAAGTGACGGTACATGTAGGTCACCCCATGGGTGTCAGCAGCTACTAAATCTGGCGAGCCGAACATATCCTTGGACACTCCCGGCATTAAAAGCCATAAGCTAAAAAAGTATAAAAAATGTCATTATTGATGCTTTAAGGGGAGGAACAGCGTGGTCACCTTCCCCCTACAGTCATTTTCATGAGAATAACTTTGAAGGATTTTTAATTTCTATTTTAGTCATTCAACACCCTGTGTTCATTGTATCCCAGTTTTACTCCAGACATGTGGAATTTAACGCTATTAGCACCTTCTATGCCACGTGGAGCAATAATTATAGTAAACATAATAATAATGAAAATATTTATAATGATAGTAATAATGACTTTATTTTTAGCGAATGAGGAAAATCTTACCTGAGACGCTTGTGGGCGTGCACACTCCACAAGGGCGTGGGATTCATACCCACTAAAACCACATACCCTTCTCCTACGACGTGTGACTCTGCCCCGGAACCGCTCTCGCATTACTTCAGAGCGACGTCGTACGTGAAGCCTCTTATGCTTCTTCCTTCAATTCTTCTTCATCCTGAGTGATCTCTGTTCTGATTCTATTCGCTGAGAATGAGGATGTCTGCTCCAATCTCGTTGGTCATCTGTGTCAATAGGTCATTGGCAGTTTGACTACTGTGCATATTTGCCTAAAGGATGCAGTAGCCTCAGCCAGGAACATCGAAAGCATCGAGGCACTACTGTTCGTCTTCGTATTCTGCAGTATATCCATCCTACTTTAATGTTACCTATCTCCAAGAGTTTCCGAGCCTCTCTACCTTCTATCTCTATAAAGGCAGCCCCTGCTGTTTGGCTTTAATATTGAGACTTTCAGTTCCCCATCAGGACTCCCAAGATCTCGTCTTACTGCTTCCTCCACATCTACAACAGTGGTACCACTGTCCATGTCCCGGATTTCTAGTGTAGTACGAGAGATCAAAGCCTTCACTTCACCATCCTGTCCACGGGCATCTCAAAGAGATTTATTGAAATTGTCTCTAGTCTCGTTTTGTGTGGCTTTTTTTTGAAATCGAGAAGAATTGCTTCAGCTGCAGTTTTTCGGATTGACCGTATGCCCATCCCACTGTCTTCCAGCAGTAACTTGACCGGGTATTCTTCAAAACATCCGGAAAGATCTTTCCATTCATAGGCGTGATGAGTTCAGCTTCTGGGCGGCTTCTTAATTCTATGTGATTCCGTCTCTGAGACGTTTTTGAATTTACGGTACCCGGAACCTCTGTTGTTCTGCGATCAAATCCATCAGACTTCGATGGAATATCTTCAATCTGCTTCTCCTCCCTCTTCTTCTATTCCTAGGTAGAACCTGTACCCATTCCTCCTTTACTTCCATTATATTTGCCACTAATTATGGCATGGGCAGTTGAACCTTCTCTGTATCAGGTGAATCCTTTTGCAGAATCTCCCCAGTTCTCTTCCAAGATGTCCTGTACCTTGCTCCTGCATCAACAGATTCCTCCAGTTTCCTCAAACCATGCTGAATTCAAAACTTGAGTTTTCTTAGTTGGATTGTCAGAGCTTTTCAGCAATGCCCTGGCGATCTCAAGGTACTCTCGTCCTTACATTCGTCCTCCATTAACTGCTGACTGATATCGACAGTCAGACTCGTTTCGTCATTTCTTACTTCCGCCTCGGCTCCGCAATAATGATAATAATAATGATAATAATTAATACAAGAATAATGATAATAAGACGAAGAACAAGTAGTTCCGTGAAGAACAATATAGCCTATTTTCATATATCCTACTTATGATAATTGCCTCTATCAACATTTACAATTTCTGTTTGATAGCCATTATACTGTAGATTTGTAGACATTGCGAACCGTCTATATAAATCGGATGGTCCCATGTTAGATTTTTAGCCTAGTTTTCGCATTTTGTAAAAATGAGGGAAAAGTAGACTTATGAGATCGATCCGGGAAAATGTGTGTCTATCTGTCTGTCTGTCTGGCTGTGTGTGTGTGTCCTCCCCCCCCCCCCCCCCCCCCATCAACTCCTAAACGGCTGTAGCAATCGAACCCAAATTTGGTATGAGTAAAGATCTCTATCTGAATATTTGGAAATAATGTCAGTGCTACCAACTTCTGAAAAATCACAATTGAAATTTCAGCTCCATGTTTTATATCTTCGAAGATATGCATGGGAGCTATACCAAAATTGGCACACCTATAGATAATAATATTTTGGTTTTATTTCCAGGAGGCCATACATAAAAGTGTTGCCAAAATGATTCTAAGCCTGCAGATAGGTCCAATTTTTAAAAGCATATAATTTCTACACTATCAATTGGATTGCAACCAAATTTCGTATGTACTATGTGTAGATATACGGATATGACTGAGTGTAATCTTAAGAGCCACCAGGGCTGCCAACTGTTAATAAATGCACTCTCTATTGTTTTATCCAAATACCAATATAACACAAAGTATGCAAGCCGACAGTTTTAAACTGTGTACACGTGTAGCACCTGACATTTTAGATTAATTTGGAGTAACTAATGGACCTCAGTACTACCAACATGATTCTAAGCCTGCTGATAGGACCAATTGTAAATACATGTAACTTCTATACTATCAATTGGATTTCAACCAAATTTCGTATGTGCTAGTGTACTATAACAGATATGACTATGCGTATTTTTAATAGCAACCAGGGCTGCCAACTGTTAATAAATGCTGTCTCTACTTTTTTCTCTAATATCAATATACCAGAAAGAATTCAAGTCAACAGCTCTACACTTTGCACACGTATAGTACCTTACATTCTAGTAATTCTACATTTGGAGTAACTAATATACGTCAGTGCTTCCAACATGATTCTAAGCCTGCGGATTGGTCCAATTTTAAAATACAAGTTACTTCTATACAAATAAATGGATTTAATCCAAAATTGGCACAAAAATCGATCATAATAGTTCAGTTTATTTCTGACCATCAATTGCATGACATTGTTACCAACATGTTTTTACCAAATTTTGTATTCTTTACCTTAAGAGATGGAACTAAGAATATATTCAGTCACCAGGGCTGCCAACTGAAGTGCTCTATTAGGCTATGTTATGCCAATTATATTTCGAACTAATTAGAAATTTCGATTTTACCAACTCAATTTCGTCATTATTCTAATTAGGTCCATATAGATTAACCATTGGAATGAATCTTACATTTCGAGAAAAGTAGGCTCTTTAGTTCGTCACGGAACTTCTTGTTATGTATGCCTTAGGGTTATGTACTATTACATGAAGATTATTGTGTAGGTTTGTTATTCAATTTTCAATCGCGTGATTAGTACACAAGGAATAAAAAGGAGATTTTAAAATTTCGCACAGCCGCCATCTTGTGGTTATGAAAACAATTGAAATAAATTGGATGCCAGTGGATTAACATTTGTTTAAGAATATACCGTACCAACGTCCATTTAAATGTTTGAAATTCGCGTCACCGCCATATTGTATTTATTATCAACAGTGTATTGAAAGTCCCATAGGTGAACGTCTGAATATAGATTCTATCAACATATAAAATATCAGTTTGATTGCTGTCATTGATTAATAGGTATTGAGAACCATCTAAATACTTCTGATTGTCTCCATGTTGGATTTTAATATATGCGTATTTAGGTCATCGAGTCATTTACTATTAGATGAGAATTAGGTTCATTATTCAAACGTTAACTTCGATCGCATGATTAGAACACAAGAAATAAAAACTTAATTTTAAATTTTCCCACAGTCGCCATGTTGAAGTTATATAAACAATTGAACTAAATTGGATGTCAGTGCATTACAATGTGTATAAACATTTGCTGTACCAAGTTTCACCGCGTTAGGATGGTTAAATCGCGAGGAAAGTCTTCGCTTGGCCACCATTGTCATTTTGTAGTTAATAGGCTTTTGAAAGTTACATAGGTGAACTTCTAAGAGTGCCCTTATCACCATACAAAATTTTAGGGTGATATAGAATGCCAGTGAAATATTTCGCACAGCCACCATGGTGGATTGGTGAGACTAAATAAAATTTGAAGGACACGGTCGGGGTTAGCCAGAATAATACTATCATCTTACCGAGTTTCATTGAAAACGCTTCAGCAGTTTAGATTTTATTAGGGGTGACACACAGACACATGGACAAAAGGTGACCTTATAAGCCTATTTCGTCATAAAATAGGTTAAAAATATCATATGTCATTTCTTCTAGCACTGCTTTGAAGCGAAATCGGAAATCTATTAGATGATTGACGGCTGTGATATAATTAATTTTGATATGAAAGGAGGAAATGAGGAAGAACGAAAGGATATAAGGAAGGAAGGAAGGAAGTAAACTTGTAGTTTTACGTGACCATTAATATCGCCATCATAAGCTACAGTACCTCCTATTTATGATGAATCCGAACCACCGGATGTGACATATTGCCTCGAAAATTATATGCTTTAACCCTTTATAGGTCAATGGTCTGTATGTTTACCCCCTTCTATAAGGAATATATATATTCAAAGGTACTGATGATTGAATCTTTCGGCGATAGATCAACAATTTAATTATTTTTTAAGTATTATTATTTCTGGAAACCAAATATTATACGCAATGTGTTTACTATTTCTTAAATAATAACAATTAAAATTAATATGTGAAAAATAAAATAAAATGTTAATAAAATATAGAATTAAATGCTTGTAAGAATGTAAAATAAATAAGTTTATAACAATTAAAATTATATTAAATTAATAATCTTAATTTTGAGATTATAATAGTAAATTATGCAACGAGCCTATAATGGCAAGCATTTAATTAAGACGTCGCCTCTGTAGCGTAGCGGTCAGCATGGTTAGCTGCCGCCCCGGAGGTCCTGGGTTCGATTCCCGGCTCTGCCACGAAATTTGAAAAGTGGTCTGAGGACTGGAACGGGGTCTACTCAGCCTCGGGTGTTCCAAATGAGTAGAGGGGATTCGATTCCCACCTCAGCCATCCTCGAAGTGGTTTTCCGTGGTTTCCCAGTTCGTCTTCGGGCAAATGCCGGGATGGTACTTTCTTCAAGTCCACGGCCGCCTCCTTCCCTCTTCCTTGCCTATCCATCCTGCCCATCCATTACCTTCCCTCATGAGGCCCCTGTTCGCCTGGGTGAGGTGCCAATCACACCTCACCAGTTGTATCCACTCAGATTAGATGTTCCCAGCTCTAGGACACTGCCCGTAGAGGCGGTAGTGGTGAGTTCCCTCACTGAGTCCGTGGGTTCCACCAACCTGGAGGGTAAACGACTAAGAAAAAAGTGAAGAAGAAAAAAATAATTAATTAAAACGAGCGTAAGCAAGTTTTATAATTTCCATACGAGTCTCTTAATTACCGTTACAGGCGAGTTGCAAACGACTGTTTATGTTCGACGATAATTATAACTTTATTATATGTTTTAACATAAATATTCATAAATATCTGTGGGATTCAGTTAGTGAACAGAGCGGGTGCGTGGGCCAATGCACACCGTAACCAGAGACAATTCACTTTGCTTGCCAATACAGAACACCTATTGTTTAAGGCGGATTTTGAGCGCATGCGCGGAGGTATCCTTACCTAATTGGTCACACAAATGTTTCTTGAGCTCTGATTGGTGGGAGAAACTGTTTCATAATGAAAAATAGTGTTATAATGAGCCTCATTATGATACAGTTTTCCGACAAATAATGTGTACATTTCGACATCGTCGAACATAAAAATAATATGAAACAAAAATTATCAAAATAAATATAAACATCAAAATGTTAGAGAAAACAAAAAATAAAATTAATAATAATTACAATCAGGCTAAAATAATTAAATATAAATTAAAATAAATATAAGTAAAATTTGAGCCTCCGTGGCTTAGGCGGCAGCACGCCGGCCTCTCACCGCTGAGTCCGTGGTTCAAATCCCGGTCACTCCATGTGAGATCTGTGCTGGACAGAACGGAGGCAGACAGGTTTCTCTCCGGGTACTCCGGTTTTCCCTGTCAAAATTTCATTCCAGCAACACTCTCCACTATCATTTCATTTCATCTGTCATTCATTTAATCATTGCCCCAGAGGAGTGCGTCAGGCCTCGGCAGCCGGCACAGTCCATATCCTCGCCGCTAGATAGGGGCTTCATTCATTCCATTCCTGACCCAGTCGGAGACTGGAAGCAGGCTGTGGTTTTCATTTTCATAAGTAAAATTCCGTCAAATATATTCTTCCCTATAAAATGGTAATGCTTTTACCGAAATCAAACCGGCCGGGTGGCCATGATGGGAGGCAATTTGGTCTTGTATTCACCAAACGTAATACATGATATTGGGAGTGGTGTGGATCTTTGTTCGGCTTCCAAATATCCCACTCCCCCATCTGGGAATCAAATTCATGATCTTGGGATTCACTTGTGTGGTGTGGTGCTGAATTCATACGTCTGAGGTTGCGGGATCCAAGATCGTATTTGCGAGTTTTGCCTTTTAGAAGGCCTGCAACATTTATTAGTACTCTTATTACTCTCACCTTCTGTGGTCTCGGCGTATCTATTGAGACTACGATCCCTTAATCCCTGGGTACGATTCCCGGCTCTGACAAGAAATTTGATTCTGGTCTGATGGTTAGCATGGGGTACTCTCAGCCTCATGAAGTAAAACTGAGATGAGGATGGTTCAATTTCCATCTTCCATCTTAGCCAACCAAGAAGAGGAGTTTCTTGCTTATCCACTTCTCTCCAAGCAAAAGCCGGGTGGATATTAACTTAGGGTCACGCCTGTTTCCTTCCCAATCCTGGCCTCAATATTACATTACAGACTCTACAATGACCAGGCTACTGACCAATTTTTCAACACACCCAAGGAATACGGGGATGATGACCGTGATGTCTAAGTACTTAAATTAAATAACACCTGAAAGTGAACCCCTATACGGCTTGCTGAGTGATACAGTAGTGACGTTCTCGTCTGCTGTGCCAAACGTTTCGAGATCGAATCTCGGTGCAACTTGCTGTCATCTAATAAGGGCATTTAAATGCGAAGGAACCATTTTACTACACTTACTGACAAATTAGCGACCATAACCTTGGGAAAAGATCTAACACCGTATACATTCGGACACGCCGGTGTCTCTAAACCAACTGTAGGTAAAAGGGAAGGGAGGACCTATAACACATTCAAACTCAATTTCTGTTGTCAGGTCCAACAATAATGTCCCGAACAATATTCATGATGTTATATTTGGGTGTAGTTTACTTCATCAGTTACTAACAAAATTCAGTCTCAGCAAGGTGAGATTTGAGCTGAAGAAATACATCCAGTAATGAATGACAGAAGAGTTTCAATGAAATGGATATCTGTAATTCTCTTGAAAGGTGTTATGTTTTGTTAAAGAATCATATAAATAACATTTTTGCACATCTGAATGGTATGATAAGTCCATAATATCGCAAATTGGTCTCTTGGATTAATATGGGGATAGCTTTCTATAGAGTGCTGCATCTCCACAATAAATAAGAATCTCCAAGATAAACAAACCACAATACAAACAAATATCAACGATTAGATCGGTGATTGCAGACGATCCCACGGAATGAAGCGGTACTCGGTAGTTCAAATAAAAAATTATCCTTTGTATAAAATTGACTAAAGTGGTCCAATGATGGCCAAAAATGTAAATAAATAAATAAATAAATAAATAAATTACGAGCCGTACAGTAGTCGCATATGATGTGTAACATCTGACATAGAAGAAACCTCACGTGAAATTGTTGATACACCGGTATTTAATAGTATTATTGGCACAAATATTAATCTATTGTAAAAGGGAGTGTTTTACATATATTGTAGTTTATAATACGGAACTCATGTTATTAGATGATTTGTAGCTTACACCAGCACTAGCCTAAATGAAGAATACGATAAGGATCAACTAGATTAATAGACGCGACACCGCTCATAACCTTAAATTACTTATAAAAAGGTCCTCTTCATTCACAGACTAACACGTAATTTCATATAGATTCTGTTAAAATGAGTCATATTGATATGATAAATATCGTTTAAAATGATAATCTGGTTGCAAAAATATCAACCCAGTCCCGGTTTCGAACACAAGATCTCTAGATTCTCAGTCACAAGCTCTATCCCCACGGCTATTTCGACTAGGATAAATTTGTGCACAAGATGGTGACTTATTTCCACGTTCCAATAATACTGCATTACGGAATTAAGTTTCATTTATATTTTGCTTGTTTCGATAATGTTCCTGCGTGAAATTGAGTTTAAAATGCCTTCTGAATAGGCCCTCTTGTGAGTAAAGAGAATGTATTCAGTAATAGTTCATGAAGGCTTGTTCAATTCTCGTATAATTACAACGATTATTTTATATTGATGACTGCATTACCGTTATGTGGGTTAATATTTGAATAGCCATTGTGCTGAAACATAATACCGGCAATGCCGACTGCTTACAATGTTTGACATTAAGGCATTTTACCATTTAAATACTGATACGAAGACTTCGAACATGTACCATGTCATTTGTTTCAATCACTTGACACCAGAGTTTGCATGAGCGTTTTCCGTTCAGTAGGTCTATGTCATATACATTCCACATGGCCGAGAGTAGGCTACGTCATTGTATCAATTTCCGACACCGCGCGCTCATTGTTTCTCGTACCACTGCCAGCTGGGTCTTACCACTGCCCGCTGGATCGATCGATCGAGCGGACAGTGCATACTTCGTTTTCCACCACTGCCAGCTAGTACACTTCCGTTCGATCGATCGAGCGGGCAGTGCATACTTCCGTTCGATCCACTACTGCCAGCTCGATCGTTCCGATCCACTTCTGTCCCCAATTTTCAAAATCACTCCCACAAAACTATAAATAAATAAGTAAATTAAAAAATAAATAAATACATAAATAAGTAATGAAATCAATAAATAAATCATTAAATAAATACTGTAGATAAATAAATAGATAAGTAAATAAATAAATAAATATAGTTGTTGAAATTTTCTCACTGATTTGCTTCAAGGGAAATTAAACTTCAATTAAGTCATATAGTATTGTCTGTAATACTTCTGCTATTTCTTTTATTTAAACATTAAAATGTTACGGTTTAAACTAGACCTGAAGATAGTTGAATGAAAATAATACATGATGAAATTTTTATAATGAAACAGTTATACCTACCGTTTCCGGCTGTTAGGAAGGGAAGGAATAGTCACTTTAATGAAACATCGTGTCGGTCTCATTACTGCGATTAGGGAATACTGGATAGAGTAATAGCGTGAAGTGTAAGTAATATTTTGGTAAATAATAGGACAGTAGTAGCTGATCGAATCGGCTTGTTAGTGAAGGGGCAGTGGAAAGTTCATTAGTGTCAGGGAAAGTATGCAAATGGTCACATCCACTCTGTTTGTCCAGAACTCCACGCCAATCACCTGTTAATTGGATACGAAATGTGACACCTGCCTGGGATTTGTAACCAAATACCTATACTAACACACTAAATGTATATGTTCTAATTTTTACTCTCAAATATGCACACACAGGCCGTACAATCTCACCCGCTGTATATGAATATGCTTAGAGTTAGGCATACGTGCTCTGTTATCACCACGAGAAACAAGTAGTTAGTTAGTTAGTTATTGTTGTCTTAAGGGGTGGAACTACTGGGTCGTCTGCCCCTAAGAAACAGGTAGATGTAAGTAATCACCAAACTGAACGGAAATGGTAAAGTGTATACAAACATGCGTGAATAAAGAAAAATTCACAGCTAGAAGAGAAAAGCTAATTTCGTAATTCATTTTCATTTGGGGAAGTTTTAGTTTCAGCTTCTAGTCCAGTCTGCAAGACTCAGTTAGAGAAAGAGTCAAATCTATGATCCCCTATTAGAAATTAGCACAGCTCTCACTTCGAAATCATTGAACACTGAACCTTTCCATCGCCTCCTTTGATTCTCTTACCCTATATGAGAAGCTCATTAATATTTTAGTGTAATGGCGCCCAGTCTTTGCACGCTTGGCGTGCTATTTATGCTGCGCCGCACGACATCAGGCTGCCTTCCGCCTCTCTTGGTTGGGCTACAACAGCACTTCACCGGGTCTGACCGACTCAAGTTGGGATCGCTAGCACACCAAATGTAAATGTAAACAAACAAACAAACAAACAAACAAAAAACAAGCTAATCGTTCATTGTGTTGGTTGTCCGATACATCTACATTGTGTTCCGCACGTTTTTCCGCGTACCAAATTAGCAGATTACGTGGTTAGCATTTAAACAGTCAAAAATAATGATAGGGTAGCATGGAACTCTTTTACGGAGGGGACCTACACCTATAAGGATCAAAATTTTTCATTTTTCAATTTTTTTTCTACGTTTATTGATCCTTCCTCTTCAAATCACTGAAACAATTTCTTTGATATGTATAATACTTTTGAAGTTATGACCAAACACGTGCAGGGGAGTTTTAGACGTTTTTCTACACATTGGTAACTATGTTGCTCGTTTCCCGAAACTTTGGATTTTCAAATCCATTTCCTTAGTAACTGCCAGAGTTTTCAAGATACGGTAATGAAGTTAAATTCAGTATACATGTGTATCTTATAGGGAAAAACAATATGCCCAGAACTGTTGCTGTAAATGTCATAAGTTCGGTTTTAAAAAAATATTCAGTGAAAAAACTTGCAAAAAAGTTACACTTTAATATGAAAATGAAAATCCACAGCCTGCTTCCAGTCTCCGACCGGGTCAGGAATGGAATGAATGAAGCCCCTATCTAGCGGCGAGGATATGAACGTGCCGGCTGCCGAGGCCTGACGCACTCCTCTGGGGCAATGATTAAATGAATGACAGATGAAATGAAATGATAGTGGAGAGTGTTGCTGGAATGAAATTGTGACAGGGAAAACCGGAGTACCCGGAGAAAAACCTGTCTGCCTCCGTTTTGTCCAGCACAGATCTCACATGGAGTGACCGGGATTTGAACCACGGACCCAGCGGTGAGAGGCCGGCGTGCTGCCGCCTAAGCCACGGAGGCTTCACACTTTAATATAAGCTTTTAAAAAAAATATGTTTACCTTATAGATTCCAATGATTCTAGGAAAACAATAATATCTGTGGAAAATATTAGGGAAACGGTGGAACAGTGCACAATATGCAGCCGCCATTTTAAATGCAAAATTTCCTGAAATGCATTCGTCATATGACTTGTAAATACACGAACATATTAGCAACGTAGTGTGATTGGCAGACCAAATTACAATTCTTTAGTACTTTCTGTTGCTGAGGAATAAAAGAGTGAAATATACATGTTTTTTTTTTTTTATCCTTATAGGTGTAGGTCCCCTCAGGCATTGCAATTTCAGTCACATTATTTGTTCTCGTTTTGTTTTCATATTTTCAATATACTGAATAATGTTTGACATTCGACCAATCAACCACAACACAGCGAAGGAAGCAGGTGAAGTAGTGAGATGGGAAACCGATGCGCGAGAGACTGACATAATAGTCTTCCCCAACCATCGCTGCAAGGCCATTCGCGCCAGAAGCACGCCGGCGTGATAGCGCGTCCGGAGTGTTGTATGGACATCTCTGTTTTAGGTAATCATTTCTCCCTCATTCTCTTTACATGACCCCACAAGCTGAGTCCGCTCATACGAACAGCTTCAACTAACGTCTTAATTTCTAATTTAACCTTTATCTTTTCACTGTTTCAGTATCCACCTGCCTTTGCTCTCATCTGTTTGTTCCATCATTCATCCGTGCTACCCTCATATTAGTTATCTCCGGCTTATCTATGAGATATCCTAAAACTAACGAGCTCTCACTTCCATACAGCAAGGTTTGTAATTTAATTTGATTTAATTGTATAAAAAAAAAGATGGTGAATGCAATTTTTCAAAACTTGTGGTAAAGTATCCACTCCATGACCTAGTGGCTAGGAGTCTTGGCTGTCATCCCTGAGGTCCGGGTTTGATTCCCGACTCTGTAAAAAAAAATTGGTCTCAGAACTGGAACGGGATACACTCTGCCTTACGAGGCAAATCTGAGATTTGAGTTCGATTCCAACCTCAGCTATCCTGCCAGTGGTTTTCCTAGGTTTCCCACTTCTACTTCAGACAAATGCAAGGACAATTCCTAACTTAAGAACATGGCTACCTCCTTTCCCATCCTCACCTGAATTACGAATGCACACACTAGTACAGACACCAAAATAACACAATGACCACGATGTTCAAGCCCCTTCAACGACAACAAATCACCTCAGAGAGGGGTTATCCGTGGTTTCGCATTTCTCTTCCAGGAAAATGCCGGCATGGTTCATAACGTGAGACCTCGGCCATGTCGTTCCCAACCCTCATCTGAATTACAAATGCACCACTACAGACACCCCAGTAACACTGGTTAGCTGACAATTTCTATTCACACACGCACACTAGTACACGGAGTTAATGATCACATTACTCAAAGCCTTCAATGACAACACACCACCTAAACCTATCCTGGAATAGGTTGTCCGTGGTTTCCCATCTCTTTTCCAGGAGAAAGCTGGCATGGTTCCTAACTTAAGGCCACGGTTATCTCCTTCCCAATCCCAAACTGAATTGGAAATACTCCCACTACTACAGACACCTAAATACCACAATGTCCACAATATGCAATTCATTTAACAAAATAAAATCACCTCAGCCATCCTAGAGGTGGTTTTTCGTGGTTTCCCATTCCTCTTAAGGGCAAATGCCGAGATGGTTCTTAACTTCCTACCTCCTTCCCAATCCTCATCTGATTTACAAATACACACACTACTGCAGACACCACAATAGCACTGATTATCAGACAACATCTAAGCACACACGCTTAAGTACATGAGACTAAATGACCGCAATGCTCAAATACATTAAATGAAACAACTCACAAATACCTATAAGGTGGTTTTTTCTTCCTTGCTATTGTAATCAATTTATGACACTTATATTCGGAATTCCCGTGGTATCAAAGCAGTCCAATTTTGAAACACCCTTTATAGAGATCCCTCTAGCATGACTAGCACGTCCTGTTAGCAGCTGGCAGTAGAGCCTTCCCTCACCCTACCGAGGATGGACCACCCTGCAGCGTTGATGGTGCATAGCAATTTCTCTATCGAGCTTCATGTAAAGGGAACCTGCGATTGTAATACTCCCACTCCTTTTATATCTGTGTTGTATTCAGAGTGCTTCTTTATGAAGTTCGCCTATACTTTTTACAGCGTTTGTGAATTTTTATTACTTTTTTATATTTTTTATCTCGCTTCCAAAAAAGGATATTTTAACCCTTTTATTCACTGGCAACGGAAAATACAGAGAGAAAAAGTAAAATATAGAATCTGCTTTCTACCTAATTGCATGTCAAACTTTATATCTCATTCAGAGGGCAATCCTGAAAGCTCACTTGTGTGCAATGAGACTCTACGTTTCGTTGCACAGAATAGTGCATTGTGTAGCTTTTATTCACTAGAAATTAGATACTGTTCGCATGGAAATATCGGTACTCGCAGCTGTCATAGCATGCTCAACTAGTCCTTATTTCTCATTAGGAGTAAATAAATCCTTCAAATTATATACTCTATGATACTAAAACTTTCATTAAGTTCAACGTTCAATTAGCAGCTACAGACTCAGGCGAGCCGAACATGACCTCTGACACTCCCGGCACCGGATGCCACACGGTAAATAAATAAATAAATAAATAAATAAATAAATAAATAATAAATAAATAAATCATACTAATATATAACAAGATGTTCAATAAAGAACATATAGCCTACTTTCTCCTAAATGCATGGGTATTGTTATAACTCTTTGTCCTTTTCAAGGAGTATGATTGAATGTTGGTTGTAGTAGCTTGTTGAAATACAACGTGCTATAGGGATATTAAACATGAATATGAGGTGCCCTTTGCTAGTGCTACCTCTGTACCAAATTTCGTTCAATTCGGTTTCACCGTGTTTGAATTGATAGGGGGAATCGATTTGCACACATACTTGGCCACCATCTGCAAACTATTGGGCTGATGTTCTTGCAGTTTGGTCTGAATATGTTTCCCACATAAAGATATGGTGTTGCAAAATTTGGTAGAGACTAGATTATTAGGTTGGTCGTAATTACATTTTAGCTTTTAACATTTGGGTGGCCGCGATTACGTTTCCGTCAAGATAGCGGTGATATAAAACATGACACTGAGGTGCCCTTTGCTAGTGCTACCTCTGTACCAAATTTCGTTCCATTCGGTTTCACCGTGTTCGAATTGATAAGGGGAATCGATTTTCACACAAATATGGCCGCCATCCGCTAAATATTAGGCTGATGACCTATTAGTTTGGTCAAAGGATGCTCCCTCCATAAAGGTATGTTGTTGCTAAATTTGCTAGAGATCGGATGAATAGGCTAATCGTAATTTGATTTAAGCTTTGAACATTTGTGTGGCCGCCATTACGTTTCTGTCAATATGGCGGCGATATAAATCATGACACTGAGATGCCCCTTGCTAGTGCTATCTCTGTACCAAATTTCGTTCCATTCAGTTTCACCGTGTTTGAATTAATAGGGAGAATCGATTTTGACACAAAGATGGCCGCCATCCGCAAACTATTAGGCGAATGACCTATTAGATTGGTCAAAGGATGCTCCCTCCATAAAGGTATGTAGTTGCAAAATTTGGTAGAGATCGGATGATTAGGTTAATCGTAATTTGATTTAAGCTTTGAACATTCGTGTGGCCGCCATTACGTTTCAGTCAAGATGGTGGCGATATAAAACATGACACTGAGGTGCCCTTTGCTAGTGCTGCTACCTCTGTACCAAATTTCGTTCCATTCGGTTCCACCGTGTTCGAATTAATAGGGGGAATCAATTTTGACATAAAGATGGCCGCCACCCGCAAACTATTAGGCTAATAACCTATTAGATTGGTCAAAGGATGCTCCCTCCATAAAGGTATGTAGTTGCAAAATTTGGTAGAGATCGGATGATTAGGTTAATCGTAATTTGATTTAAGCTTTGAACATTCGTGTGGCCGCCATTACGTTTCTGTCAAGATGGCGGCGATATAAAACATGACACTGAGGTGCCCTTTGCTAGTGCTACCTCTGTACCAAATTTCGTTCCATTTAGTTTCACCGTGTTTGAATTAATAGGGGGAATTGATTTTCACACAAAGATGGCCGCCATCCGCAAACTATTAGGCGAATGACCTATTAGATTGGTCAAAGGATGCTCCCCCCATAAAGGTATGTTGTTGCAAAATTTGGTAGAGATCGGATGATTAGGTTAGTCGTAATTTGATTTAAGCTTTGAACATTTGTGTGGCCGCCATTACGTTTCCGTCAAGATGGCGGCGATATAAAACATGACACTGAGGTGTCCTTTCCTAGTGCTACCTTTGTACCAAATTTCGTTCAATTCGCATTCACCGTGTTCGAATTGATAGGGGGGGACAGACATTCAGAGTACACACACTCACACACACACAGACACACAGACACACACACACACAGACTCACACACACACATACACACACACAGACAGACACACTTTTTTCGCCCTGTGTTGATCTCATAAGTCTACTTTCATTTTTTGCAAAAATCGAAAGTAGGCTAAAAATGAGATGGTGTTTGTCTGTCGTCCTGTCTGTTACTCAATCACGCAAGAACCACTGGTCCAATTGAAATGAAAATTTGCATGGATGTGGCTGATTTACCAGGTTTACACATAGGCTACTTTTGATTTCGATATTTTGCACTATTTAAAAATGGCGACCATTTTAGTGACATCATTACATCCTTTGGCATCAAAATTTCATATTTGCATTTCAAATAAAAAAGAGAACGCTAATAAATAGCAAACGTTTGATGGCACATTCGCGATTTAAAATTTAATTTTCTATCTGAAAGGTCCATATCACTTTTCGGGTATCTCCAACGGTTAGCGAGTAAAACCCACATTTGTGACGTCACTACACCCTTTGGTTTCAAAATTTCATATTAGAATGCAAACACATTTGCCATTAAAAACAAATGTTTTTAAATATCCGTATTGATGTTAGAATTAAACGTATAATTTAAACGTTTAAATTTCATATTTCCATTTCAAAAAAAAAGAGAACGCTAAGAAATAGCAAACTTTTAATGGCATAAACGAGCTTTAGCATTTAATTTTCTATCCGAAAGGTCCTTATCACTTTTCGTATATCTCCAACGGTTAGCTAGTAAAACCTAAATGTATGCAATAAAACACGGTCAACACCGAGCGGTGCAGTCTATCTCTATACCGGTATATATTGCACCCTTCAATAAAGCATGGTTTTCTCAAGATTCATCTACAGGGTCGTGTTCAGTCCTGACTGCGTTAAACAGCAAAGTTCGCTTAAAAACAACACGCTCTAATGAATAGAAAGGTCCATGACAGAGGCTATACTAGGAATAAAATGAATAACAAGTAGAATAAAAGATATTTAATGACTGAAAATTATGTGCATAATAATAATAATAATAAATAGAAAAGAAATCCTCCCTGACTTTCACCCCCTTAAGAAATAAAATATATTACTGAGCGGTAAGACTCGCTCCACCAACAAAACAATGTGAATACAGCTTCACACAAAATGATTAATCATAACAGAAACTTTGAGCGGTAAGAACTCGCTCGTCACAACATATGGATACAAGTCCATTTTTCCTGGTCAAGAAGTTATATAATGCGTGGTGTACTGCTCGTTAATAAGAAAATGAGTACTGATGCGAGTCCGTTTACAACTGAAACAGTCATGTTGCTCACGGAGTTGCATCTCTTAAATCACACTACGGCTATGGGACCCACCCTTAATTAACACACTATAATTACTACTGACACATGCAAGATCTAATAATACAAAAGGATGAAGAATCTCCCTGAGATTCTAGCTGGTGCCAATGCACACAAAATAAAAAGAGCATGCCAAAAATAGGCCAAAACGCTCTCATCACAAATTGGGAACCCAGCCTCGCGCACCCTAATGCCACACGGGGTCATTGAATGCGTAAAATAAACACACAAGAAATGAAGCAAAAGCAACAAAATACAAGCCTAGCGGCTGAAAACTATATTTATATTTTATAAAACGCCAGACAAACAGAAGTTTAGGAAGCTACCTTACAACTATCGACAACACCCATTTAATCAATCAAATACTCATTATAACCGATCAGGTTTTGTGAATTTTAAACAACGTCTTAAATTGAAGTACAGGACCCAGGCCTGTTACTAATGACAAGTCGCGTTCTCTGATTTGAGCGCGCCCCTCCTGTATGAGTCATCGCTGCCTCAACTATCTCTCTCAGTCCTTCAAGCTAGGTGCTAATTCCATCTGGAAACGCAAACATATCTCACTCATCCGCATGGATGGCAAGAAAACACACAATATGCCACGAGTTCAGCCTCGCGAGGTTATGAACTGGGCTGATGTGGAGCAAGTCAGAATAATCACAATGATATATTCTCGCTAACACATCATAAAATCACACTACGCACCATAAAGCTTGTTCTGACTCACTCATAAACATACCACTGGGTCGGCTCAAAACAGATCAACCAATCAACCAATATTGCGTCCATAGACACATTAAAAACAAGAAGTTCCGTGAAGAACTATACAGCCTACTTTTCATGCCAATGATTATTCTACAGAATATGAACCTATCTAGAATAATGACGAAATTAAGTGCAAAGTGCCAACCCGTTCAGATCTGCTGGGAAAGCAACTATCAAAATAATCCTGATCCGTCATAAAATTCTGCTCACAAATAATCTTTACCCTCCAAATTCTATTTTTAATCTCAAATTAATTCAGTTCCATATTTGTTATAAGGCATACCTCCGAATTATAATGCTTGACCGCGATTTACGCAAGCGAATGCGAGCACGAGCTGCGCGTCGCCCCGTATAGTTGAACCAAACAAAAATCACAATATTTACAAATTACACAGCGCTCGGCTTGTCCCATACTTAATGTGTCAGTAAACAAGAACTAAGAATCTACATTACCAAACAAGCAAACAAATATCTACAAAAATATGTCCCATATACCATAGCTGATTTAATAAATAAATAAATTCATTTGTACTCAATCCTTTAAAACAGCGTCAAGAAAACATCTGCAGCCATCACTCCTTTAAGATGCTTAGCACGTCATCGACATCTTCTGGCAAATGTCCTGCTGGTTCCAAGATCCGGCCTCGTTCCTAGACGTCATCTCGTGCTGAATTAAATAAAGCTTGTCAGATACACTCACGATATATTTCCTATTAAATTCACCGATCAAGTACTAAATTCCTTGACAGTCTATTGGTGAATTATACCGATGAACTGGTCCTATCTGGTAGTACTGGGATTACAAATAAATCATTGAAGTTACACTTATAACTTGACGAAAATGTTCCGTGTTCAAAATACATGCAAAAATATGCAGAGTATGCCTCGTGTCCTCGGACACCTGAGTAACGGCCTTACTTCCTCAAAAGCTCAAATAAAAGTCAGTGTTACGTCCTCAGACGCACAAATAAAAGTCAACGTTACGTCCTCAGACGCACAAATAAAAGGCAACGTTACGTCCTCAGACGCACAAATGAAATTCATCTCTCGAAGCTTCCTGGATCATTATAAATGAAACTGGCTAGGGTAGGTGTGGAAGGGGATTTATGGAAAAAAAATCCATAATAATTATCAGACTAGCATGCGATCGGTATCATTGAGTTCGTAGCAGTGTGGAGGTTACGATTATGCTGTAGCTGGCTCGAATCGATCGTGGAATTAATCCGTAGATAACTCCCGCGTTAATTTACCAGGGTGCGTTACCACGCCGATTTGCCGCTAAAAAAGGGCGTCATGATATTATTGGTTCAGACTCTTGTAGATCTTTGCGCGCTTTTACTTGTATTTCTGCCACAGGGAGTGGTTAACATGAAGATTGACCAATTACATCGTAGCATTCGATTTTCTTCTTGGCGCCAACATTCATAGCAACAAGCCACATTGTGCGTACCCAAGCCATCTCCGCGCTAAAAGTTGCACCTGTCCTAAGTGTCATGAATATTATGCTACTTCCTAAAATACCACAGGAGCTTAAACCATTGTGTCCTCTCGGCCACTGATTTCTCAATATTTCCCAACACCGTCCGGCTCTCATATCTGCTGTCTGTAGAAATGTATCAAAAGATGATGAATAATTTATTAGAATCCTTTATACAGCCTGTGGATAAAGGGTTCAATATATCTATTATATATAATCCAAAATTGACTCATCAACGCAGGGCTCAAAACACTAGACCTAGAAAGCTGAAATTTTGCATGTTGGTTGATCCGAGTATGTAGAGGCTCACTAAGAAACGGTTTTTGAAAATTCAATTTGAAAGTGACTTTTTTCGGCCCTTTGGCACTGAGCATCCAAAATTTACTCATCAACACAGGGCTCAAACCACTAGACCGAGAAAGCTGAAATTTTGCATGTTGGTTGATCCGAGTATGTAGAGGCTCAATAAGAAACGGTTTTTTTAAATTCAATTTGTAAGTGACTTTTTTCGGCTCTTTGGCACTGAGCAAGGACAGTCCGTACAAATATCGGATTTAGTTCATTTTAAGCCGCCCGATACGAGAAATAATACTCGGAGGTCCTGTAGGGACCCCGAAATACACTTTTTAAGTTCCTAAAATGAACGGTTTCGGAGATATTCCCAAATAACTGTGTTCCCTCGAAGAAACAGATCAACGTTACTATGGCAACCGCTGAAATTTCGCAGACCGGGGATAGTTTTCTGGCAATATCTCGAAAACCGTTCGTTTTAAGGACTTAAAACACGGGGTTCGGTTCCCACTTTCTAGAAGTGGAAACTACAAAAATTGCTCCTCGCATTGATACGCGCAGAATGAGCTATATTCCATATTTCTACGAGCAAATCGACTTGGAAAGTCTCATCTATTATATATAATCCAAAATTGACTCATCACCGCAGGGCTCAAACCACTAGACCTAGAAAGCTGAAATTTTGCATGTTGGTTGAACCGAGTATGTAGAGGCTCACTAAGAAACGGTTTTTGATAATTCAATTTGTAAGTGACTTTTTTCGGCCCTTTGGCACTGAGCAAGGACAGTCGGTACAAAGTTCGGATTTAGCTCATTTTAAGCCGCCAGATACGAGTAACAATACTCGGAGGTAACAAATGAAGGGGTATTAAGACGAGTGGAAGAGGAGAGATGTTTCTGGCGACTGCTAATGAAGAGAAGACATAGGAAGTTAGGACACATATTAAGACACCCAGGAATAGCAAGCTTAGTTATGGATGGGAGGGTCGAGGACAAGAACTGTAGGGGTAACAGATTGCCTCGGATGTAGGGTGTGGTAGCTATGTAGAGATGAAACGATTAGCTCAGGACAGGGAGGGCTGCATCAAATCTGTTAAAAAACTGAAGACTCAAAGAACAACAATCGGCAATTATAATTACTTAGAGAGGCATGTGAGGCAAAAGTGTTTTTGGAGAATGTCAATCCCTGGGATGTAACACTGGAAGAGACTGCATAGTGTACTGTACATCAGCGGCCAAGGTGAGATATATTTAACTATAGGTCTATTAATAATAATTGCTACCCCTAGCATTGGACGGCACTGGCCAGCAGCACGTCGGCTTCTCGATAACCAACGCTTTGCTTACCAGAATGGGACGAGTACGGGAAACGTGGATGGGCCAACTTACCTGTATTCAGGGGTCCGGGTCACTTCCGCAGCAACATCACCTCCAGATGACATGTTCCAACAGAAGAGCTCCAAAGGAGTGGAAGGAAGATGGAGAAGGGGACAACACACACAGGCTATCGTACAAACATCCCCCAAAAAACCAACGGAACTGCCGTCGGTGAAATAATGCCACAACCAAAGATTTAAAAAAATATAATTAAGAATAAAAGGTTTAATATTGAAAATTTAAAATAAGAACTTCACCAGAGAAAGAACATGCATCAACCACCAATATTTTACAAGAAGGCCAGATAGCGCCTAACATGCTTGCTTGAAAAGCCAAGAAGAAATAAAAGACTTAATTAAAATTAAAAAAAAGGTAAAACAGCCCAAAGGTTAAAATAAATATTACATGCATAACATACTGAGAACGGGCTTGATGAATTGCAAGGAAATGCAATATCGATCCGGCATGCAGAAGTTCAGGCCATGCCAAAACAAAAGGAATTGAAAATTAAATTAAACTTAAAAAAAAAAAATTAAATGGGATAGAAAATAAAAAAAATAAATGATATGCTCGTCGGCGAAACACACAAGGACATTTTACATCCGAAAACACAAAACTAACAACAACAAGATTACAATTTAAAAAAAATATTGAGCTAACAGAAAACACGTATGCTTTGGAGACCCGCGCCAAATGGACTGACAACGAGACCACAATGCATCACGGTAAACAAAAGATATGGCCACACCAAAACCATGCCAGGTCGAAATTACGGCAAACAATTAATAAGATTAAATTTAAACATTAGTAGAAGGAAATGAACGGTGAAAAAAAAAACAATTACATCTAAAAACTATTAATGCAAGTCGTTTTAAAACTGGACGGATCTTACATGGATTAAAAAAAAGGGACAAACCCAAGCTTGCCAAAGGAAAATAAATAATAATTTAAACGTGAAATAAACTAGAAATGTGTCTCCAGGAGGTACGGCGAAAAGATAACAAGGTTCAAATAAATCAGGACACGAAATTAAAACAGCAAAAAAAAATTTAGGCCATTAAACAAATGAGGAACAGAAATAAAACATTACTATAAGAAGATATCGGAGCTCCATAAGATAAAATAATTAAATACATTAAATTTAAAAAAAAACGTACCTTACATCCTTCTCAGTGGAGACACAATAACAATAAAATAATTAACACATAATTTTACGTTATTACATGTACTTCACAAAAATGGCTAACACGCCGATGCGTCGTGTAGATACAAGCACTTGATCGCATCCAGTTGCGATTATCCTTGCACATTTCCTCTTCACGGCGGAACGATGAAAATTTACAGCCTGAAGAAAACAGGCAATTCCTTTTTCTTGAATGAGTATTTACATTTTGAAAAAGCTAGGGGCAACGCCCCCAGCGCAACGGATAGACACTCTTCGACCAGTTGTCGGCTTGATGTTTTTCACTCGACAGCAAATGGACTCCACAAAAATGGCGGAGAATCGCTCGTCATTTATCGAACTGTCTTCATGTAAATAAATATTGTCCAATCACGAAGTGACACATCAAAACAACAATGTCATTAATAAGTTCATAATTTGGCGGTATCATGACTACACCAGCTTTTGTTTGAAGACGAAGAATGTGATTGTCTTTCAATTATGTCATGCGTATATAGAGTTTATAAGGCGAAGCCCACACCACCTATTGGGGAGAAACAGGAACTATTTGTATCTTTTCAAAGTCCGACTGCAGCTACCATCTTGTGGTGACAGACGGTACTGAGCGACCAAGCGGACGATTCAAAACTTCAACAACAGCGTCCCTGATTAAATACATGTTTGAAATGGTAGAGACGTGCCCTTGCACGTATCAGTCTCCCTCCCTTAAGCGTGAACACCGTTCACGAATATGCCAAGGCATAGACAGTCCTCCTTAACTTGTCGATTCACCAGAGATGCTTCCCGAAGATAATGTTCACCAGTTAACTCCAATTGATGGATGAAACCGCATCGTTTTGGTTAGGAAGAATGCAGGGTCAGATTATCAGTGAAGGGATAATTGATCACCTCGCAAACCACTTAGTTAACAGCTTCACTGTGTCCAAAAACCTTCAGAAACGCAGTACACCAGCACCAGCAGTGCTTTCAGAGTCCGAGACACGTTAGGAAAATTTTCAACAAGTCCAATGTAGGTCGTTTTAGACGAAGTAGGATGAAGCAATGTGCAGGATATGATTCGACGCGTGGGCAGCCATTTAAAAAAATAGAAGTTAATCTATTTTCAAAAAAGGTTTACAGAATTTACAATTTCTTACTACATTTTACAAAGAGAAACAAGTTTGAATTTAAATGAAGAAAATTTTTGACCAAGCCCTAGATCCGTGCTTACAAGGTTTCATTAACAAGTTTACACTTTTTACAGATTCGGAGTACATTACAAGATTACATGAGTTAGACGACTATACATTTCGAAGGGACTACGGTAGAGGAATGACCACTACAATTCCCAAAGGGAACAGGAATACAAGGTTACCATGAGTTAGGTCTCCCACCGAGCCCAACTTACATGTTAGCATTTCCTATGAAACATCAAAATTAGGTACACTTTTACAATTTACCATTACAATGGGAACTCCCCAACATTTACATTTTGTATCCCACCAGAGTTTTCAAATCCAATTAAATTCAAAATTCCACAAGGAACAGAGGCTTGAAGGCTTCAATGAAGGTTAGGGATACTCTACATTATACAAAATCTGTTTTACAAAATTCACGGTAGCATTTCCTCATTAGAAACGTCTCCACCTCGTTTACTGTGTGATAGATGCACTCTAGAAATTTTGTTGGCCTTAGGGTTTCGAACAAGAAGAGTAACAGGAGTCAAGAATGCCTCTACATAGCATGGGCCTTTAAAACGAGGGGTTAACTTGCTTGAGACAAGATTACTGACGCCCTTGGGCTCGAAATTGCGGACGTACACAACATCACCAATTTCCAAATCAGCTGGCTTGCGACAGGCATTGTGTCGCCTGGCAAGTTGGTCATGGGATACCTTAATATTCTCTCTAGCCTTGTCGAATTTCACCCTCATATCCTCGGGCGTGAAACTGTCAGGAAGGAGATCGTGCAGGTTCCACAGGTTGGACAACGGACAATTGGCCATAAAGGAAAACATTAGCGAAAAAGGGGTAGCTTGCGTGCTCTCATGCACGGCGGTGTTGAAAGCAAAATTGAGCCAATGCAAATTAGAATCCCACTTGGAATGGTCGTCGTGGTGGAAAGCAATCAGAGCAGAACGGAGATTACGATTGACTCGCTCAGCAAGAGACGGGTTAGGAAAATAGGGAGTGGTGGTTACATGCGAAATAGCATAATCAAACAAGAATTGACGGAACTGATGAGATACAAAGCACTTGGCATTATCTGACACCAGATACTGACACGGCCCAAAAGACGAGAAGATGGAATTAAGACACTTTATGACGGAACTGGTCGTAGCCTGTCTGGTGGGGAAAATCCAACTAAATCGGGAGAAACCGTCAGTGCAAACAAGCGCAAATTGGTTTCCCCGACCAGAGCGAGGGAACGGTCCAACATGGTCGATAAAAAGCCTCTCCATGGGTCTAGATGCTGGTTCAGATGACAACAGGCCAACCTTAGTAGAAACAGGAGGTTTGCTAATATTGCATGCAGCATAATTCCTAATGAGCCTCCTGATGTCGCCATCCATACCTTGCCAAATGAAAAACTGTCTGATTTTAGCTCGGGTCTTGAATACTCCTAGGTGGCCACCAACAGGAGATTCATGATAGTAACGAAAGATTTCCGGAATGAGGATTGACGGGAGCACAATTTTAGGTAGGCGGTCATGACGAGACGAACAACACAACACACCGTCCTTCAGAGAGTAGGGCTTGATCACTTCACCAGAATTGATTCGGTCAATAAGGCTAGACAAGGAGGGGTCTTCTTTCTGGAATCGTCTTACATCCTCAAACAGCACAGGGGAATTGCTAAGAACGGCATTGACACAATTTACAGCAGATACAAGGTTTACAGGTTCACATTCCTGAACATCTTCTTCAGCTGTCTCCTCGTACATGCGGCTTAAAGAATCAGCTACCGCATTTTCGGACCCACGAATATGTTGAACAGTGAACTGGAACGACAGAATCCTAGTTGCCCACCTAGCAATTCTACCAGTTTTGCGGGGTTTCCCTAAGACCCAGCTCAAGGCTTGGTTATCGGTCTCAAGGAGAAACTTAGTGTGCTCAAGATACATACGGAATTTTTCTAGAGTGAACAACACAGCTAAACCCTCAAGTTCGTAAATAGAATACTTCCTCTCTGCGTCCGTTAAGGTACGAGAAGCGTATGCAATGGGTTGCCTACCCAGATCAGATTCCTGCAGTAGGACACAACCAACACCACGACCAGACGCATCAGTCTGCACAATGAACTGCTTCCCAAAATCCGGAATAGCTAACACAGGGGCGTTAGAGAGCGCAAGCTTAATATCTTCGAAGGCTGCTTGCTGAGAGGGACCCCACTCAAACTTCACAGCCTTTTTGCGTAATTGATTTAGAGGAGCAGCACGGTCGGCAAAGTTACTGATAAACTTACGGAAGAAGTTGACCATTCCAATGTAACGAGCAACACCCTTGGCGTTCTTGGGTGGTTTAAAATCTCTGATGGCCTGCGTGCGAGACTGGTCCACTGAGATACCAGATTCAGAAACAATATGTCCCAAGAAGGAAATTTTAGGCTTGGCAAAGGAAACCTTGGACAATTTGACGGTAAGTCCGGCGTCACGCAACCGATCAAGTACAATTTTCAGATGATCAACGTGTTCCTCGAAGGACTCGGAATAGATCACCACATCGTCAAGGTAGTGGTACACAAACTTGAATTTAATTTCTGAAAATACCTTGTCCAGAAGTCTGCTCAACACAGCGGCTCCGGTGGATAGTCCAAACGGGACACGGGCATACTCAAAGAGGTTCCAGTCAGTGGAAAAAGCAGTAACATGCCTGGATTCAGGAGAGAGGGGAATTTGGAAGTAGGAAGAATTTAAATCGAGGATCGTGAACACCTTCGCGTTGCGAAACCAACTAAAACATGTGTGAAGGTCGGGCAAAGGAATGGACTGCAAAACAACTTTTTGATTAAGAGCCCTATAGTCGACCACCGGCCGAAAACCACCGTTAGGTTTTGGCACAAGAAATACAGGGGATGAGTAGGCAGAGATAGAGGGTTGGATTACACCTTCTTCTAACATCTTATCGATAATCTTACGAAGTTCAGCCATCTTGGGCGGGGCAAGGCGATACGGGCTGGAACGCACCGGCACAGAATCGGTTAGCTCAATCTTGTACTCCATCAAATGGGTTACACCCAGCTTGTCAGTAAATACATCGCCATACTCCTGACATAACCTCTTAATGGCCTCCCTTTGAAGACTCGTTAAATTTTCCAGATCGAGATTCTCAATAGTCATAGGCTCAGTAACAGAATTGACAGCAGGAGAAGATAAAACCGGGTTAAAAGATAATTTACTCTGTGGATTAAACTTAAACCATAAGTTGCGAGCACCAAAATCAAGAAGCATACCAACGTGTGACATGAAATTAGCTCCAATGACCACAGCACAAGAAAGATTTCTGGCAACCAAAAATTTAAATTTCCAAGAAAAATTTAAAATATGAATTTTGACTGACATACTACCCAAAATATTTAAGTTTGAACAATTTGCCGAAATAAAAGATTCATTGTTAGGCTCTAACTCAGGAAATTTGCAAACACTCTTCATAGATAAAAACCAGTCCTCGGTTATAAAGGATGCGACACTACCAGAATCAAGCAACGCAGAAACGGGCTCGTCATTAACACAAACTTCAATAAACGGGGATATTCCTTTAGCCACAGGAGAAATTCCAAAATCATTACTCACTCTGACACGATTACAAGCAGGTGACGAGGACACCCGCACCACAGGATTCACACAACGTTTAGAATTAGGCTGACTTACCACGCCATTGCTCACCGCCAGGTTAGGTAGGCCAGCGACATAAGCAGAATTAGCACATGATGAATTAGCTTTCATAGAGTTATCAAGACTATCATTGGTAGGGCGACCAGAAACTTCACAGGGTTTTCCCAAATTCTTACACACAGAAATATCCTTGGAAGTAACACCCGAATTGGTCTCCTCAACGTTCCGTCATTGGCGATACACAGCCTGGTTACTCGGACACACCTTCTTGACATGTCCCACTCCACCGCACGAGTGGCACTTAATGTTGGGTCGAGGACGAAACATAACCTTAGGTGGGGGACGAGACATCAAGGAAGGAGGGGGACAAGCCATCAAGGAAGGAGGAGGAACATTAGCTACACGAAGGGAATCTGCATGCTTCACAGCCATAGCCTCTATAACGACCTGTTTCAGCTCGACGAATGACGAAGGCCTGGTACACATAGTCATGTATGACCTATATTGAGGCGAAAACCCATTCACAATTGATGACACCAACTGTTGCTCGGTTAAAGGGGATGCAAAAACCTGGGCATACACCTTAATGTCGCTGACATAGTCGCTAAGGGACTCGTCCAGCCTTTGGACACGATAAAGGAACTTATGCTCGAGAGCACTTAGGGCGCTCGCAGGGACAAAAAACCACAACACTTCCCTAATAAACATGGCTAAGGACATGCGGAGGTGGATAGCTTCAACAAGCTTATCGCGCAGCATACCGGATGCAACAGGACACAAGAGTTGGAAAATCTGAACTTCCGACATCCCAAAAATCGAGGCATGGTTGCCCAACTCGACCACTTGCTTTAAAAATTGTACCACTTGGGTAACGTCATCAAGGTTGAAATGCCTTAACTTAGTTAAGAAACCAGAAATAGGATGAGGAATCGACCCATAATTAACGGTAGGTGAGAACGTAGCATTAGGAATAGAGACATTGTTACCAGGGTAGCCCGCTCGCACACCCTCTACAGGCGACAAAACATTAATATTACTAGAGAAAGAACTGGGATGCAATGGGTCGGCAGGACCCAGGAAATCACTAGGTGACCTAACATGAGAAGAATGACCGTATGCAGGATTAAGTGGTATGGACGAGCCAGCGCCAGGCAACAGAGGGGCAGGCAAACTACTACTGGTAATCGATCCCAAAACCTCAGACCTAGTAAAGAGAGGTGACTCACGTTCAACCCCAGAAGAACTCTCCAAATTCACAAGGTTATCGCTTAAGTCAATTAAATTGAAAACACTATTGTTGTCGGCCATTTTGGAAAACACAGAATGCAGACAACCAATATAGAAAGAAACAAATTTTCAGGAATTACAAGGACAGTTTACACTTTCACAACAGTACCACAACCAGCAATTACCATTACCAAAGATTAGGCTGACACTCAAACACAGCCACCCTACTACACCAAATCATGCACCATGCTGTCCAGAACTGCACACGTCACCACCTGCTTGGCTCGAGAACAGGGAGCCAAATCACAAAAATAGGCACAAAACATCAGGCTACCAGCTTCCGACGGGGCTCCAGGATTCCTTCACACGCAGCATATAGGCTATCAGAACATTAAGAAATCCCATTTCCCATGCCAAGAACACATGTCAGACACTCACCGGGCTTCATCTTCATTGGGGATGTTGCACACCAACAGGGTAAAATACAGGGGTAAACGCCTCGTTTAAAAACAGGACACCTTACATCCAGCATACCACATGGATATCCAGAGGCAACATGAAACACAATAAACGATAAGGATTAGCAAAACATAACATTAAGTGCACTTTCCTGACAAAATCCCACCAACAACTGACCCATCAGCATTAGAGGGGTCCATAAAACAGCCTGTGGGTACTGGGGAGGGGGTAGTTACGGAAGTGAACATGAGCGGGATCTGCTACCATAATGCTACCCCTAGCATTGGACGGCACTGGCCAGCAGCACGTCGGCTTCTCGATAACCAACGCTTTGCTTACCAGAATGGGACGAGTACGGGAAACGTGGATGGGCCCACTTACCTGTATTCAGGGGTCCGGGTCACTTCCGCAGCAACATCACCTCCAGATGACATGTTCCAACAGAAGAGCTCCAAAGGAGTGGAAGGAAGATGGAAAAGGGGACAACACACACAGGCTATCGTACAAACATCCCCCAAAAAACCAACGGAACTGCCGTCGGTGAAATAATGCCACAACCAAAGATTTAAAAAAATATAATTAAGAATAAAAGGTTTAATATTGAAAATTTAAAATAAGAACTTCACCAGAGAAAGAACATGCATCAACCACCAATATTTTACAAGAAGGCCAGATAGCGCCTAACATGCTTGCTTGAAAAGCCAAGAAGAAAAAAAAAGACTTAATTAAAATTTAAAAAAAGGTAAAACAGCCCAAAGGTTAAAATAAATATTACATGCATAACATACTGAGAACGGGCTTGATGAATTGCAAGGAAATGCAATATCGATCCGGCATGCAGAAGTTCAGGCCATGCCAAAACAAAAGGAATTGAAAATTAAATTAAACTTAAAAAAAAAATTAAATGGGATAGAAAATAAAATAAATAAATGATATGCTCGTCGGCGAAACACACAAGGACATTTTACATCCGAAAACACAAAACTAACAACAACAAGATTACAATTAAAAAAAAAATATTGAGCTAACAGAAAACACGTATGCTTTGGAGACCCGCGCCAAATGGACTGACAACGAGACCACAATGCATCACGGTAAACAAAAGATATGGCCACACCAAAACCATGCCAGGTCGAAATTACGGCAAACAATTAATAAGATTAAATTTAAACATTAGTAGAAGGAAATGAACGGTGAAAAAAAAACAATTACATCTAAAAACTATTAATGCAAGTCGTTTTAAAACTGGACGGATCTTACATGGATTAAAAAAAAAGGGACAAACCCAAGCTTGCCAAAGGAAAATAAATAATAATTTAAACGTGAAATAAACTAGAAATGTGTCTCCAGGAGGTACGACGAAAAGATAACAAGGTTCAAATAAATCAGGACACGAAATTAAAACAGCAAAAAAAAATTTAGGCCCTTAAACAAATGAGGAACAGAAATAAAACATTACTATAAGAAGATATCGGAGCTCCATAAGATAAAATAATTAAATACATTAAATTTTAAAAAAAACGTACCTTACATCCTTCTCAGTGGAGACACAATAACAATAAAATAATTAACACATAATTTTACGTTATTACATGTACTTCACAAAAATGGCTAACACGCCGATGCGTCGTGTAGATACAAGCACTTGATCGCATCCAGTTGCGATTATCCTTGCACATTTCCTCTTCACGGCGGAACGATGAAAATTTACAGCCTGAAGAAAACAGGCAATTCCTTTTTCTTGAATGAGTATTTACATTTTGAAAAAGCTAGGGGCAACGCCCCCAGCGCAACGGATAGACACTCTTCGACCAGTCGTCGGCTTGATGTTTTTCACTCGACAGCAAATGGACTCCACAAAAATGGCGGAGAATCGCTCGTCATTTATCGAACTGTCTTCGTGTAAATAAATATTGTCCAATCACGAAGTGACACATCAAAACAACAATGTCATTAATAAGTTCATAATTTGGCGGTATCATGACTACACCAGCTTTTGTTTGAAGACGAAGAATGTGATTGTCTTTCAATTATGTCATGCGTATATAGAGTTTATAAGGCGAAGCCCACACCACCTATTGGGGAGAAACAGGAACTATTTGTATCTTTTCAAAGTCCGACTGCAGCTACCATCTTGTGGTGACAGACGGTACTGAGCGACCAAGCGGACGATTCAAAACTTCAACAACAGCGTTCCTGATTAAATACATGTTTGAAATGGTAGAGACGTGCCCTTGCACGTATCAATAATAAATAATGTTATTGGTTTTACATCCCTTTTAACTACACTGGTTTTTAGAGACGCCGGGGTGCCGGAAATTTGCCCCGAAGGGGATCTTTAACGTGCCAGTAAATTTACTGGCACGGCTCCCTCGCATTTGCACACCCTCAAATGCCAGCTGACTGCGCCAGGTTTCGAACCTGCAATAGGTCTATTAATAGCGATATGTTGACGTTAAAATCATCATAAAGTTTGGCAAAATTACATCCAGAATAGCTTAAAGAATAATACTTTTAATTCCCCATATTCCGATAGATTTGCCATTCCAGTGTGCAAGAGTGCAGTTCCCTCTTCAAACAATATTCGCAATTTCTTTAACAAAGCGCAATGACGCACACTTAACAGTGGCACGTGTACATTTAGACAAAACCATTTTTTCCCATGGGCAACTGTAAGTGGTGTGCTCGCGAGCATCCGGACAACAAAATCGTAAGACGTAATTTTCAAATGTGTTAGCTTAATGTAACATCGAGCCCTGCAGACTTTCACAACTCTATAAAATTCCCACTTTGCTGCTCATGTCAATATACTGTATGTATCAGAATATTCAGAATTAAAATGGACCCACCTGTAGCCGCGATTGCTGTAATAGAATAGACCAATTATCAGCAATAATGCATCATCCCCATTGTCTTGATCGCGGGCGAAGCCGCGGGTACCTGCTAGTACATGTATAAATGAAAGTTTACCTGTTTTTTTTCTGAATTTCTACGGAAATTTGAGTTATTTACGCGTTTCAGACTGTTTTATGATGGATGCGCACGAAAATAATTTTCTTGTCTGTTTGCCTGTTTGTTTGTTTGTTTGTGGACAACTTTGTTCCCTTATAACTCGAGAACGGCTGGGTTATCAACGTAAAATTTGGTACAGATATCCAACAGAGGCACGACACTAATCATTGATGTAACTCTTCTCCGTACCTCTCATAAAAGGGGGCCTACCCCCTTAAAATACATGCTAAAATATGCTAAGAAGGACGAGACAAAGCTCATTTTCAGCCCCACAATGTGAGAGACATAACTCGGGAGTCCAAAAGGGTCCCCGAAAACCACATTTTAAGGCCCTAAAACCAACCGTTTTTGAGA